>JALBCR010000932.1:0-467076 GCA_030710515.1 Abscondita cerata
CATACTACAGAATACAGCTAAGTTTTAATGTTTAAGTAACCTATTCAATATTAATGCGTATGAACCTCACGTACATCTGACATAGTACGGTTTGATCTCTAATACTTAAGTAAATTTTTATTCGGGGTAGACTCCACAACCGACTTTTGGTTTTGTTTTTAATCAGCTCAATACATGCTCGGGCGCTTTACATAGGGCGGTTGAAGCTAAAACAAAAGGTTTTTTGGGTTGGCAAGAAGTAGTTACCTTTTCAATACGAGTTCAAGTTAGTTTTAAGTCACTGTGTGTAAGTGACGTGTGTACGTAGAGCTTTCTTAGTAACCAATCCTCAATTAAAACGCTAACTTTAATTTGGGTGTAACTAAAAAGCTTACCTGAAATTCGACACATTAATTGCGAGCTTTATTTATTGTTGTTGCTAACGCACGTAACTATATGCGACAGTCTCTCTGTTTCTGTCACATTCCTATTACTTTAAGATTTGTTTGCTGTATTAAATTGTCTGTTTGTCTCCTTGTGTTCGTTTTAGCGTATTAAACCTTAAGTAAAACTTGTTGATCTCCTGTTGGTCGGTTTTATTTCTTTCTATTACTCAGCAGGTGGCACCTTGTTAGGCAGCAGTCTATTTCTTTACAGTTCTTCAAGGACCCCCCACTCACCAACTAAGCCGGACGCTGCTGTTCTAACTACTACAAATACTGGATCTTGTACGAATTTAGTGCGCTACATAGAGCCAAATTTCCTTACTTTTTTCTCTAGTTATACCGCTAGAGCCGTCGCTTTCTTTTGTTATTTGTAAACTACAACAGTTACAATTTCTTAGTTGGAAACATCTTTACATTATTTAATTTCTCGTAGGTTAGTGAATTACCATATATGGAACTAACCTAAAAGATAATCCATCGAAATATTATATGGCAATTTTACAAAATTCATCGAACACCGTAAGTAAAAATGACGGTGTTATCTTTTAAGCGTAATTTCGTCTTTCCTTTGTAGACGTTGCACCATTTTTAACCAAAAATTTGTGAAACAATTTTTCAACTACGTGAGAATGTCAGTATCATCTTTTGACGAGTTGTTAAGGTTATGTCGAAATAAACTTACAAAAGAAGATACAAGATTAGGAAAATCCATAAGTCCGGAAGAGAAACTTTTTGTGACATTAAGGTAGACAGTTTAATAACATTAAACTCGAATTAAGTATATCTGTATTTATCATTATAATTAATAAAGGTCCAAAATAGAGGAACCCTCAGGAATGTGGGTGGCATTTGGAGAGTCAGCATATTCAACGGGGAATGCCCTCCATGAATTGAATATGCAAGGGTGTTGCTCTGAGGATGGTTTGCGACCAAAAGTCAAGTACCCTGAATTGTATCCCATGGTGGGTAGACTATCCGTACTTCTGCGACTGAGGACAGACAATTTTAATTTTTAGGGCATTTTCCTGTGTGCAGGAACTCTTTTTAATGTTTCCACTAAAGACATCTTGAACAATCTGTCTTCATCTTGACTAATTATTTTTCTAATTTTAAGAGATTCGTTCAGAACGGTAATGAATTTGTCACCATCGTCATCATTCTTTGTTTTCTTTCTTTTACGACCCTCGTAATTTGGTCTCGCATCCCCTTCCACTTGGCCGTCTTCTGCTCTTGAGTCATCTTCAGGAGCAGCTGTACTAGGATCGGCAGCCGGAGTTTGCTCTCGTACAGCAGTAACTTTTTGCAGACATTGTAGTTGTTGGAAATAGATGTATTCACTTTTACGTGATTGAGAAGCGGATTCTGTTTTTACCGATTTTTGCTTACTAATTTCACGTGTGTAGCCGTATGCTTTTCCATCTTTTCTGTAATGAGACTGCTGGAATTAGTTTCTTGCAATGAATGAACCCTCTTTTTTTAGGTATTTTGCTACCCGATGTATGTTCATGGAGATTTATCACAACTATAGACTTGGCTATACAACCATCTGAACAATAATTCGAGACGTATGTGACCAATGTCAACCAATGCATACCGGATCATTATACTTCAACTATAAGCATTATATTTCAGTTGTGCTGCTTGCTCTGTGTGATGCTAATTACAACTTCCTTTGCATTGGAGCGTATCGAAAAAGCAGTGATTCCGCCGTTTTTAAAAATACCACGTTTTACACTAATCTCATTAATAACTCCCTCAATGTTCCAAACGCAAAACCCCTTACAGAAAACGGCGATGATATTTCTTATGTAATCGTTAGTGATGAAACCTTTGCTTTACATGAAAACCTCATGAGACCGTATGGAGGACACAATCTCAGTTACGATAAAAATATTTAACTACCGACTTTCACGAGCACGCCGTTACATTGAATGTACATTTGGTATATTATTCAACAAGTGGAGGATATTTCACAGAGCAATGAATGTTAATATAGATTTGGCAAAGAAAATTGTAAAATCATGTTGCATAATATTTTGTGACAGAAAATCCATTGCCGTGGCAACATAGAATGATTTAAATGTTAGTTGCAATAAATTAATAAATGTGCACTTACTTAATTTCTTTTTCTCTTGAACCGTCATCTCGTCATTGTTTTTAAATAAATTAACTATTTCGTCCCAACATCTTATTTTTATGGTACGGTCGGAATATCCTTTCCATGGGGAATCTCATAAACATGGGCAATTTTGAATTTCAACAATAAACCGCTCGGTATCAAAACTCATAATTTCTTTCCTCAAATGCTTCCTTGGTGGCTGGCTGATGACTGATGAGTGTGTGACTCGCAGCTTGCTCATGTACATTCTACTGGCGACGTAGCCAGGTCGCCACAGTATCCAAACTTAGCACAGCGAACCGACAGTCGTGGTTATGTTTCCAAATTGGCGACGTTGCCAAGCCGTCGCCAAGTGAGGTAACTGTCATAAATTACTTCTGAGTTGTCTGGATACGTGGCTGGAAACGTTGCCATGGCATCTTAGTGAGGTAGGGCCCTTAGTCTCAATTAAGTAAAAACTTTACTATAAGTGGTACGAGCTCTTGAAGATAAAGTGAGATAATGGAGGTAATTAGAAGCAAAAAATTATTATAAGTTGAGCATTTTCATAACAACTTCACACCTCGTTTTTGACGTTTTGAAGTGATGCGATTAAATTACATATTTACTGAAATTTATGATTAAATTAAATAAAAAGTACAAGTACGATATTGGAAAATAAGACCCAATCTTCAGATTATTTTCATTCTTATTCTTATTCTGTTAGTTAATCCACACCATGAAAAAAGCGACAATTTATATACAATAACTAGGTTGCGATGCATTTCATAGTACGCTGAAATCCTAGTTTGCTCTACATAATATGTCGGGGAAGTTGGCGTACAGCGTTCAGTGAAACTAGCGTACAGCGTACAAACTTCAGAAAACACATAAAAATCATAATCTTGCATTACCCCAGCTGTACGCCAACTTCCCCGCCAGCGTACAGCAAAATTATTTCATTTCTCTTCTGTACGCCAACTTCCCCGCCAGCGTACAAATGGAATATTCTTCAATTTTTTCTGTACGCCAACTTCCCCATCAGCGTACAAACTGAATATTCTTCATTTTCTTCTGTACGCAAACTTCCCCGCCAGCGTACAAATGGAATATTCTTCAATTTTTCACAAATGTCACATTTGAAATGGTTTGGGTGGACTTAGAAAGAGCCCTGGTTTTAAAACATCTTGACTGCTTTCTACTTTTAAGTAAAAGCTGTGTTCAAATTTTAAAAGCTTAGAAAGGTCACCTATATATGAAGGGAATTTCGATTCGGACGCATTAGTCCTTTGGCAAAATGTAGTTTTTTATCATTTTCTGTTAATCGCTTTATTATAACTTTTGGCATTGTACTGGTAAATTTCTTTGAGCGTGAAATAAAATGGATAGTTTTTTAATTAATTAGTACATACATACTTCAATGGAATCGTACGAGTTATTAAATTTTAGAAAAACCGATCCGGATACAGCTTTAACTTCTTGTCTCAATCTATGTGTGTCGAGTTTAACTTCTTTCTTATATTCAGCGGTAGATTTGCCAAAAAAACCATCCTTTCATACATCAGATTTAATTAAAATTATTTTCCATTTGAATGATTTTTAAGCAATGGTGTCGGATCGAAAACGTAACAAGAAGGGAACATCCTTTGCAGAGGAAAACCTTCAAATAAGAGTTTAACGTATAGACAGGAAATTGTAGAAATTAGGTTTGTACGTTGGTGGGGAAGTTGGCGTACAAAACAAAATGAAGAGTATGCCATTTGTACGCTGGTGTAGAAATTGAAGAATATTATATTTGTACGCTAATGGGGAAGTTGACGTACAGAATAAATTAAAGAATATTCCGTTTGTACGTTGACGGGGAAGTTGGCGTACAAAAGAAATTGAAGATTATCCCATTTGTACGCTGGCGGGGAAGTTGGCGTACAGAAGAAATTGAAGAATATTCCATTTGTATGCTGGCGGGGAAGTTGGCGTACAGAAGAAAATGAAGAATATTCCGTTTGTACGCTGATGGGGAAGTTGGCGTACAGAAGAAAATGAAGATATTCCATTTGTACGCTGACGGGGAAGTTGGCGTACAGAAAAAATTAAAAATATTCCATTTGTACGCTGGCGGGGAAGTTGGCGTACAGAAGAAAATGAAGAATATTCCGTTTGTACGCTGATGAGGAAGTTGGCGTACAGAAGAAAATTAAGATATTCCATTTGTACGCTGGCGGGAAAGTTGGCGTACAGAAAAAAATTAAGAATATTCCGTTTGTACGCTAAAGGGGAAGTTGGCGTACAGAAGAAAATGAAGAATATTCCGTTTGTACGCTGATGGGGAAGTTGGCGTACAGAAAAAATTGAAGAATCTTCCATTTGTACGCTAATGGGGAAATTGGCGTACAGAAGAAATTAAAGAATATTCCGTTTGTACGTTGGCGGGGAAGTTGGCGTACAAAAGAAATTGAAGAATATCCCATTTGTACGCTGGCGGGGAAGTTGGCGTACAGAAGAAATTGAAGGATATTCCGTTTGTACGCTGATGGGGAAGTTGGCGTACAGAAAAAATTGAAGAATCTTCCATTTGTACGCTAATGGGGAAATTGGCGTACAGAAGAAATTAAAGAATATTCCGTTTGTACGTTGGCGGGGAAGTTGGCGTACAAAAGAAAAAGAAGAATATCCCATTTGTACGCTGGCGGGGAAGTTGGCGTACAGAAGAAAATGAAGATATTCCATTTGTACGCTGACGGGGAAGTTGGCGTACAGAAAAAATTAAAAATATTCCATTTGTACGCTGGCGGGGAAGTTGGCGTACAGAAGAAATTGAAGGATATTCCGTTTGTACGCTGATGGGGAAGTTGGCGTACAGAAAAAATTGAAGAATCTTCCATTTGTACGCTAATGGGGAAATTGGCGTACAGAAGAAATTAAAGAATATTCCGTTTGTACGTTGGCGGGGAAGTTGGCGTACAAAAGAAAAAGAAGAATATCCCATTTGTACGCTGGCGGGGAAGTTGGCGTACAGAAGAAAATGAAGAATATTCCGTTTGTACGCTGATGGGGAAGTTGGCGTACAGAAAAATTGAAGAATCTTCCATTTGTACGCTAATGGGGAAATTGGCGTACAGAAGAAATTAAAGAATATTCCGTTTGTACGTTGGCGGGGAAGTTGGCGTACAAAAGAAATTGAAGAATATCCCATTTGTACGCTGGCGGGGAAGTTGGCGTACAGAAGAAATTGAAGGATATTCCGCTTGTACGCTGATGGGGAAGTTGGCGTACAGAATTGAAAAATATTCCATTTGTACGTTGGCGGGGAAGTTGGCGTACAGAAGAAAATGAAGAATATTCCGTTTGTACGCTGGCGGGGAAGTTGGCGTACAGAAAAAATTAAAGAATATTCCATTTGTACGCTAGCGGGGAAGTTGGCGTACAGAAGAAATTGAAGAATATTCCGCTTGTACGCTGATGGGGAAATTGGCGTACAGAAAAAATTGAAGAATCTTCCATTTGTACGCTAATGGGGAAATTGGCGTACAGAAGAAATTAAAGAATATTCGGTTTGTACGTTGGCGGGGAAGTTGGCGTACAAAAGAAATTGAAGAATATCCCATTTGTACGCTGGCGGGGAAGTTGGCGTACAGAAGAAAATGAAGAATATTCCGTTTGTACGCTGATGGGGAAGTTGGCGTACAGAAGGAAATGAAAATATTCCATTTGTACGCTGGCGGGAAAGTTGGCGTACAGAAGAAAATGAAGAATATTCCGTTTGTACGCTGATGGGGAAGTTGGCGTACAGAAAAAATTGAAGTATCTTCCATTTGTACGCTAATGGGAAAGTTGGCGTACAGAAGAGAATTGAAATAATTTTGCTGTACGCTTATGATTTTTATGTGTTTTCTGAAGCTTGTACGCTGTACGCTTACTTCACTGAACGCTGTATGCCAACTTCCCCGACAGCTACATAATTACAACTACTCTCTGTCGTATCAGATACATCCTGTACAATCTTAAAGGTGTTATAGCTTTGAAGTTATTTCTTAAATTGAAAAAAAATTTAAGATTAATTTGTTAAACAATTTTAACGAGTATAATTTATTCATTAAAATGAAAAAGATATGTATTGTCAAAAAAGTTTATTTTTTAATGTAAATCACTTATTTGATTAGTAATTGTTTACATAAAGTGATATTGAAAGCATCGGGATGAAAAAACTAAAACATTGAAATCAATTTAATGACCTTTTCAACAGACATTAATTCAAAAATACATTTTTGTTAAAGCTTTTAACGAAAACTACTGTGTATCATTCATTACTGTGAAAACTACATCGACCGTTGCACATAATAACAATGGTTTTAGTATCTTTTTTTGTTTACAACAGTTTCCCATTTCTGTTTTCGCGTTTTCACTTCAGTTCAACGCTTTTTATCTAACGGCTATTCTGTGGAAATCCAATTTTGTGCAGAGAATCTCTTAAGCAAAAAACGCTGGATCAATTTCATACTTGCAGAAGCGGTTATAATTCCCATTGAATTATGTGTTAAACCAATTCCGACTTTCAGACAATGCGATTATTTGTTGTCTCTTTTCATAATTAACTTTTGCGTTTGAAATTTTTTCTTTACACGTTTTGCGATTGGAATTTTTATTTTGTTACTCAATAGTGACGATCACGTTGAACCACGGAAAGGTGTAGAAATGCAATAACACATCGAATGTTAGAAGTTCCGTAGTTTGATTTCCGTAATATGAGGTATACAGAGAACTGATGAACCGTATATGTAATTGTGTTACAAGAAACTCCAGTTGATTTTTTGCGTGTGCTAAACGTGCGTGCCATTTTAACGGAATTGCGGTTCATCCGATTTGATTTCTATACATTTTCCTTTTCTTTTATGTACTAGGTACGTCTTTTTCATCCAATAAAAAAGCATTAGTATAAATCATATGAGAAAGAAATGCAAAACAAAAATTCACTACCTACTTAGCAATGATGAGTAGATTCTAATAAAAGTTATAGAAAAGTAGTTTTTTTGTGGATTCAATGGAAGATAAGTTGGCTTTTTAGACCACAGAGTATAAACATGTCTATCCATTCTTAACACTACCATTTTGTTAAGCCAATAACTCACTAACCAAAATCTTTGTTGCGTACCTAAAGATGTTTTTACAATCCGAGTCAAAAGGTCTTACCTACATTGTCATACTCTTGGGGTGCGTTATACTTCGCTTGGGAAAACGATTTAACAATTAAAGTAATTATAAATTATTAACCATAAAATGCGCCCAGAACGTGTGTGATAAAAGAACAAATGTGTATGTGAAAAGATAAGATTAAATAAGTGTGTAAACATCGTTGATTAGACAATTTTAAGAAACAGTTTAGTTTATTTAATTATAAATACGAGAATTTAAAAATAATAATACTGCAATAACGAGATTTGTGTAAAAATTATTTCTGATATGTTAGATTTATAAGGATCTTCGACGGATATAAGAAAAAAAGAAGAACGACGAATATTTAAAAATATTTCGAACAAGCAAGACAATGGTTACATCACCATGAATGGAAAAGCAAGAGTAGAAGAGGTGAAGAAGGAGCAAAAAGGAAGATAACATATATTTGGAGAAATGTTAAAAGAAATAAAGAAAGATCAATGAGAGGTTGGAAGACAAATGTAAAAATGGAAAACAAATTAGATGGCCTAGAGAGAAGGATAGTGACAGTAGAAAAGAAAAAGAGGAGAAAAAGGTTGGTGGTCAGAGAAATGAAATTAAAAGGAGAAAGAAACCAGTAAGAAAACAAATGGAAGATATGATAAAAGAAAAATCAGGACTGGAAAATAATGTAAACAAGTAATGGAGATAAAAGAGGGATAGTCATCATAAAATGGAAAGCGAGAATATTAAATTCACATTTTAATGAAGGGCGCAAGCATATACATAGACGAGATATGTCTACAAAAAAAAAATTAATGAAAGGTAAGAACAGAGACAATAAAATGGAAAGAGCAAAATATAGTGATGAAAGTGTGGGTCGAGGGAGAAGCAAAAAGAAATGGGTTCCAAAAAACTATATATAGAAAAGTGGAAAGGGGATAAGAATAGAAGTGGGGGGAGAAAAGAAAACCAAAAGAAAAAAATAAATATATTAGAGGTTTTAAATGGTAGGGTTAGTAGAAACATGGATGGGGAGGAAGGATTGGTATACATACCAGAAGAGGATGACAAAAGAATTTATATAAGAAATTCAGTTCACAGAAAGATAAAGAAAAAAATGGATAGGGCAAGGGAAAGAAGTGGTAAGGGGAAAAGATACAAGAAGAAGAGCATCCAAAATGTGCGATGAAAACTGTCGTGAGACAGAGAAAGGAAAGAAGTATGAAGTAGTAACGTATATGGAAGAAGAATGAAGGACACAAGTGAAAAATAGAAAAAGCAGCAAAAGAAGGAGAATACGGTAAAATAATTATAGAAAGAGATTTCAAAATAAAAACAGGAAAGGAAGGATGATAGTGAACGGGGAGATAAGGGCGAAGAGGTCAATGCATAATAAAATAAATGTTGGATTTATGCGAAGGAAGAGGATGGACCATAATGAATGAGAAAATGGAAGTAGGGGAAAAAGAGAATAAACATTTAGAAGCTGAAGAGAAGAATCGATAATAGATTATTTAATTATAAATGAAAGATGTAAACAATCTAGAATAGACAAAAAGAATAGGAAAAGCATTGCAAAAAAAGATGTTGAAAGGTAAATACGAGAGGCTAAGAGATGAAGTGGAAGGAAGAGAAAAGGAGGAATAACCAGAAAAGAAACGGATGAGGCAATAAGAAAGGTAAAAAGAAAAACATAAGGTTGAAATGGAACCCTAGGAGAACAATAAAAAATTGAGGAGAAAAGATGAGGGGAAGGATATGGAAATGGGAAAGTTTCTCGGAAAAATAAAAATAAGCTATAATATGCCCAATGTATAAAGGAGGAGATAAAAAGGAGGTAAGGATTGTGAGCAGGCAAGGAGTGTGAGCGTGGTGAACGTGGGATATAAAACATTGAAAAAAGAGCTAGAGGTCAGGAATACACAACCAGATTGGCAAAAGGGGATTTTGGAAGGGGAGGGGAACAATAGATAATATATACATTCTAAAACACACCGTAAATAAAAAATTAGACACGAAAGGGGAAAACAATTTATGCTATACTCATGGTCATTAAAACAGCGTTTTATAAAGTATAAAAGAAAATACTGTGGAAACGATGAGAAAATGCAAAATAAGAAAAGATATGAAATAGGAGCAAATCGACAGACAAACAAAGTGCAAGATAAAAGTGAGAAGGTGGTTAAGGATTGAATTTTGGACAAGGAGGGGTTAAAACAAGGGTGTCCATTAAACACAACACATTTTGATATATATATATATATATATATATATATATACGAGATATAAAAGAGGAGATTTAAAATACCAAAATAACAACAACATAATATCTAGAGGAAAAAAAAATAAAAGCTAATGTGGGAAAAAACATGGAATTGAAAAAAAAACTAGAAGAAAGAAAATAAAATTGGTGGTGGTAAGAGGAGGAAATAGAAAAGGTAGATAGATTTAGATACCTAAGATACAACATCAGGGATACAAATCAGATAAGAGAGTTAAGAGAAAAAGGAAATAGAATCATTGAACAAACATATGGGAAATTGGAGGAAGGATATTTAGGAATGACATGGAGAAGAGAAAGTGACTGTTCAATAAATTGGTAAAATTCTTGGTGATGTACGGAGCGGAGATCTAGGGATAGAAGGAACGAGAGGAATTGGGGAAAATTTAGATTCCAGATCTGATTGAGCCTGATATTTTCTTTCATTTTGATAAAATTTCCAGGATGTTTAGAATCTCTAGCCCATCTTTTTGTGACTTCTCGTTGTGTCCCAGATAACAGTTTCTGGATGTTCTGTAAGCCTAGTTCCTATGTATACTTTGTCACAAAAACAAAAATATACGGTTAACGTCTTGGTGTTTTTGAAGATTTTTTAGATTTCGCGACTTTTTAGAATGCAGTCTGTGACTTTGGATATGTATAAAAGATATGCGTAAGCGGTAGTTCGTCGACCCTCGGATTCCGATGATCTTCCTTTCTGGTGTATCCGTTAGCCTTAAAGACAGTGTTCAAGTGTTCGAGTTCCGCCTGAAAATTCTCTAGTTCACCTATCCTTCGAGCTCGTTTCGTACTTTTGACCTACCAGACTTTCACTTTTTAACGACGGAATCCAAGTTTGACGTTACTTGTTAGGATACAAGATCACAATTCAAAAAACCAAAAGCAAATAAAACCAAGAAAGTTTTTAATCCAACCGAAGTAGTAAAATGCCAGTCAATTAATTATTTTTTGTATTTAGATAATAGACCCAGTTGATTTGTTGCTTTATTTTATTTCTCAAAATTTATTGCTAGTGAGTTTACTTTATTTGGTCCCATATTTCAAATTTTAAAAGATGAGTGGTGCCCTATAAGAAATTCATTCAGTTTAATGTTGATGTTCATTACTAGGGAGGTTTTACAATTTATTTTTGTGGACAATAAACCATCTAATTCTGCCCATTACATTTACCTTACACCCTCCTTCACTTACTGGCAACTTGCAGTTGCGTTTTACCTTTGTCGCTTCAATTCAAACGACTAAACCACAGATCAGTTTATTAGCTCTATAAATATTTCAAAGTTTTTTGAAATAATCATCTAAAAAGAATCCAACTTTTAGGTTGCACAATCTTTCAGGGGTATCGCTTTTTCTTTATAAAAATTAAAAAAATTATTTTCATTTGGGCGATAGAAGATTCATAGGGAGAACCAATACCAAATTAAAAGGAAAAAGAATCTAGTCACCAACTTTAGCCTCCTTTTTAGAAATACGTTTTACCAGTCCAAAGATCCACTCTGAAAATCCCCCTTTGCTCCGAGTTTTGACAGCCATGTTCGTGGTGATGCGTTTCGCATTTCTAACTACCTTCTATGGTTTCTGGGAGTAGTTTTCAAAACAAAACTACCGTTCGTTTTAATAACGGTAGTAGAAGACCGCTTTAAATTGTTTTTTCGTGTTTGTTTGAGTTTTGCGCTATGAATTTGCAAATATAGGGTCTTGGAGGAATTGCACATTTTTAAATTCTATAGGGTATTAGTTTTATTTTGTTGTTTTCTTTCGGTTGTTTTTTTTTGGATGGTTGAAAAGATTCTTCAAAAGAACTTGCTTTAAGTTTGATTACTGCATCCCATCCCATTAGGATGGGAGAAATGGTTTGAATGCACGGTCACGTGCTATCTTTACAAATTTCCGTCTGCGCTATTTGTGCATTCAAACAAAGAAAAATTGATAGTAATATTGTTACTTACTTAATAATACGTAAAGGCTTGCGGTATAAGCGTCAGTTTAGTAAACTGGTAACCGCTGGCGCGTGGTGCGATTGCAGTAGATTTTCTTGGGCCAATTTGAAAAGGTGTGCTGCCATCGTGCTTCGGAGGGCACGTTAAGACTTCGTTCTTGGTTACCAGACTAACACCTTTGGTAATCGTTATAATACGTCATAACTACTTTTAACCGTCCGACCAGTCTGAAGTGTAAGGCCAAACGCCTATAATATAGAGATTTTTTACTAAAAAGCGGTACGCTGTGTAGAGATAATACGTATTATTTAAATAAAGACCTGTGACTTCTGTTTTAGTTGTATGTTCTTAAATAGACCCCGTTAAAAAAACCGGAAAGTGTAATTTGCCCTAAATTTTTGTAGGGATTTACTGAATAAGTGTCATTTATTGTGGTGTGACAAAGGGTAGGTCTTATTACCTTTTGATCATGTACCATCATCCACTCTACATCTAATTAGTATTAACTATGACGGAAACTGATACTGTTCAAATAGTGATCACTTAGTTTGGGAGTTAATCTATTAGGTTCTTTGCGAACAGTTACACACTTAATGAGGAGGGTCGCGGATGAGGCAGAGGTACCGAGTAGGAGGAGTTCAGCAGACCGTTGAAGTTAATGTAAAAGGCCTTGTACTTTGGATGTCATTCAGGGTACGCGGGTTCAAATCTTGACCAAAAGATTGTTTTTTTTATTCTACTTTTTCATATTACTAGAGGCGTTATCGATCTTTTTATTATTTTTGTGGACCTGAAAAAACCAACATGGTATTTGCGTGGTAAATAAGTTGTAAAAAAATTTCAAGGCAGCAATTAGGAAACGTCCGAAAACGCTTGGTTATTGGTTGTTGCCTAGCGGAAAAATAAGAGGTGCATTTAAACACCGTATTTAGCATGCAAAATACTGAACCTACCAACGTAAGTTCCCCACCTGACGTTCCTTATAAGCTAAACTAGCGTTTCTATTCTTAAGGGTCTAGCTGACTTCTTCTCTTAATGTTGGTTTTGCTGTTTGGACTATGTAACTAACCTACAACTTTCCAAAATCCAAACAAGATAAACTTGTCGTTGGGTTTTCACCTCCCACTACTGTTACAGAGATTCGTGGTTTTCGGAAATGTGTAGTTTGTTTCGTAAATTTATCTCGTAACCAACGTATGTAACCTGAACAGAAAAAATACTTTCCGTAACTACTAAGGTATAATAGAACACCTAGTGTGTATACCTATTTTAGTATAGCCATCAAACTGACGACGCTTCCAAATTTGGCTTACGTTGTAATAAGACATTTTTAATTTCCGAAAACAGTTTTCTCTGATAAAATTGAAGAGTTTCGCTTAATTAGAACAATTTCATCGGGTCAAATCAGTTTCATGTTTTAAATATACGCCCCAGATAATCGCCCTATAGCACGTTTAGGTTAGAAAGTGTCCATACGATCACATTACAATTTTAGATTCACCGTCGGATTCTAATTCACCTACCGGTTTCTAATTCACGGTACGGTTAGTTAAGATAACAAACTGTAAACCCGTGGAAAATTAATTTTAAGCCAACATAAGTTTAACAATTGCTTTATGCGTTTACCTACTTCCATCGTTTTGTGATTAAAAGTTTGTTAGCTTAATTGGATACGTCTTCTCAATGCTTTTGCGATTGTTTTAGCTTAGTGAATAAAAATGTTTTCGATGTTTTTAGTATTTCGATTTTTCGAAATGTTGCCCTAATAACCTCTGCGGCTTTGCGATAACTAATGCGTTTGTTTGAGTGGAATCAAATCGTTCTGGTTGCATTTATTAAACACATTGTTTTTTTATGATTGATTTCTTAATTTCCTCTTCGAGCTCTTTAAATATGAAATTAAGTGGCGCCGTAATAATTGCTTTGCCTTTAATTGATCTTATGGGTCAAACCATGACCCTCTTTGTCATCTTTAAGTTGAAGAACGGGTACAAGGTTCGAGAAAAAATAGTCAGTTACCATCCGCCGTTGCCTCAGAAGGAAAAGAAGAAGCTACTTAAATACTACTGAAAAGGAATGTCTAAGTGTTTTGTGGGTTATTTTAAAAAATTTGGTCTTAGGTCTTTCTTTTGTAATTACGGACCATTCTTTATATATTTAGTTCTGATGTTACCAAATACAACTTAAGTTTACTACAAGATGTATGTAGTATTTCTTTAGTCTGCCTTATGCGTAATTAATTATACAAGTTTGATTGTAGTGTATTTGGATAAAGTTTAGTAAATTAAGCGATTACTGAACTACAGTGATCATACTCGAGGTATAAAAATTTAACCATTGTGTTCTACAAATCAAAAATACGATTCCTTGAAAAAAAGTTATAACACCGACGAATGTAATGTTTTTCCGTTAATCAAGTTAAAATCGCAAACAAAGGAAAAAATGAGAGAAATAACAGTTTGTATTAATTAAAAAGAATTACAAGCCGTTAGATTATTTTACGTTGCAATTTAAATTATTGCTCGCTCATCAATTTTCGGCTTATCTAATAAAACTTTTTATCCAACACACTAAAATACGTTCTATCCGGTGCTTTCTGTAAACTTTCACCATCGCATCGTCACTTTGTAAACTCTCATTAAACAACCTCGTTGAGGACTAAATTCAGATTAATTCTCGTACGAATTAATTACTAAACATTTCTGGTTCAAAGGTTCAATTACGTTGTTGGCTTTGGAGTGTTTCCTCAAATCAATTTCATCGTAGCAATAGAAATTAAAGCTAATTATAATTGTAACCCTTTTTTATGTAAAAAGCAATTTCTGCGTTTTTTTTGTGATACAAATTTTTAAATTACATTGTATCTCGTGTTAAATGAATACATTAATGACTTATTGTCGTTCTAATGCTATTTTATAAATAAAAAAATAAAAATTTCATTGAATTATGCAACGGAGAATGTAGCGCATAATATTTTTTTTCGAGAACTAGTATTTTGTTTCTATCCAAAGTAAATGGCGTTCTTTAAAAAAATATGTTGTTTGTAGGCATTACTGTGCTATAAATTACGTGTCCTGATGATGTTCAGCAAAAATGATTAAAAACGTCGACTTCGGTTTCCGTACTCTTCGCATTTGTAGTTATTTTCAAAATTAAGACATCATCGATTCGGTTGGATGTTTGAGATCGAAAGACAAAACTCCGTTACCGAGTTAGTAATTTAATCACGTGGTGTGAGGTATATTTCGTGTACTATTCGTCGCGTAATTGAGGACGGGTTACTTTAAATTCAAGCGCTCTCCGTGTTAATCTAATACTGGCATTGTAAGCGCGTCTGATGATTGCGGATCTCATCTAGTGCTGCATCCGAAACTACTTCCACAACTTCCGAAAACAATACCTACAACTTATTCCATTTATAAGAGATTCTACAATTCAGTTAACACATGTATTAATAACAAATATTAAGCGTTGTAATTGAAAACCGCGATATTTCACTTTTTGTGAAGTTTCCGTCCTATTCTTAATGGTTTCTAGTTTTCACAAAGTTTGTTTGTCGAGCAACGGTCTTCATTCTTTGAATTTGATGTATGAAATATTGAAAAGATGGTTTTAGCAATTAATTTTTTTTCAAAATTTTGGACAAAATAAGTTCAATAAAAAGTCCCTTGTTACAACTAAAACGTCTTCCGGAATTGGAAATGTCAAAAGTGTCGAAAAGGTAACCGTAATTGCCAACGTTTCGCCACCTATCAATTCAATTTATTTGTCTTATACTACATTAACAAATGATTTGTCTTTTCTTTACAAATTTACAATTCTTAAAATAACAAAACAAACCGAAAAACAACAAAAAAAAAATAACTCTCTCTAATCCTTTTCTTCACTGTATACTCATTATTTCCCTTTCTCTCTCGTTTATCCATTTTCTTTTTTCCGTCACATTCTTCATCCATTCAATACCCTCCCCTCACTCTTCCAGCAACACTCTTCTCCCTCTTTTTCTCCGTTCTTATTTCACTGCCCTCTTTCAAATGTTCTATATTTTTCCACCCATCCCTACACATTTCTACACCTCCTATCTTTGTCCTTCCACCAGTAATTGTTTTCGTTTTCCTCATTTTCAATTCTAAATCTTGCGATTAACCTTTTACTTCTCAATCCCATTCTTTCGGTTACGTACTTCGGTTTTCCTTCTACTATTAACTGTTCACACTTTGCGTTATATTTCCCTTTTCTAATATTTGCTCTTCTTTCCTGTACCTGTGTATCTATATATCTCCGTACTATTTCTTCTTCAAAACTTCTTCCTCCATCTCTTATCTTCTTTATTTCCTCTCTTGCATATCCTCCTCTTTCATGATATCTTTTTCTTTCATCTTTACCGAATTTTATTGTTTGCGCCTTTATCTTTTTCCAACACTCATACAATATCTTATTTTCTTTCTTGCTTTCCACCTTTTCTTTATTGCTTTATGGTTTCATCAATTTCTTTCAATGAAACTGGTTTCCGATTTAAAATCCATGTAGTTTTATCGTTAATATCGAAGTTTCTACCGATAGTTATGTATTCGTTATGTCTATTACCGTAAAGAGTAATTTCTACACTTGCTGCTTCGTAATTGTGCTTAACATACTCTGATACTTTTCTGCCACGTCCTATCGTTTTTGGATTACCACCAAGTCTGTACCGGTTGTAGTTCACAAATAGTAATAAAAGAAAGCAACGGCTCTAGCGATACAACCTAGAGAGAAGAACAATACTATTTGGCTCGAAGTAGCGCACTAAATTCGTGGAAGATCCAGTATTTGTAGTAGTTAGCGCAGCAGTGTCCGGCTTAGTCGGTGAGTTGGGGAGGTCCTTGAGGAACTAAAAGGAAATATATTGCTGCCTAACGAGGCGCCACCTGCTGGGGAATAGAAAGAAATAAAACCGACCAACAGGAATTCAATAGGTTTTACTAAAGGTCTAATACGCTAAAACAAACACAAATCAGAGAGACAAATAGACAATTCAGTATATCAAACAAACCATAAAAGTACCAAAATAATGTAACAGAAATAAAGAGAATGTCGGATATGAGTACGTGCGTTAGCAACAACAATAATTAAAGCTCGCGATTAATGTGTCGAATTCAGATAACCTTTGTAGTTACATCCCAAATTTAAAGTTAGCGTTCCAATTGAGGATTAAGAAAACTCGACGTACACACGTCACTTACACACGGTGACTTAATACTAACTTAAACTCGGAATTAAGAAGGTAAGTATCTTCCGCCAACCCAAAAGGCTTTTTGTTTTAGCCTCACCCGCTCTATGTAAAGCGCCAAAGCTCTTAGGTAGCTGGTTAAAAACAAAACCGAACGTCGGTAGTGGAGTCTACCCCGAATAAAAATTTACTTAAATACTAGAGATTCAGACCGTTTAATGTCACGTGTACGTGAGCTTCATAGCATTGATATTGAGTAGGATACTTAAACGTTAAAACTTAGCTGTGTTCTAATAGTATGTAGTTCCGAGAATGAACGTTCTTGCTAGCGACAGTATTTGACAGCTTCAGAAGGTAGGTGATCCCAAGATTTTCCGTAGAGGAGGTTTATCGTGAAGAACGGATGACAAATAGGTTTCCTCAAAGTAACAATTATGCAGCATGAAAGAGTCGGTAGGCCTGTAGAGTTCACCAGCTGTTGGCAGCTTATTTGAATGCAAAACCGTGGTACTCGATCAGTTGTGTAACGAAAGATTCTTAAATAGCCGTTCCAGCACCCCCAGGAGTTATTCAGGTGTAAGATACGGTGAGAGTATGAGATCAACGCACGTGCTAAAGCATACGTCGTAATTAGAAATAATACAACCACGAAAGAAACGAAAACAACGTGTACTTACGGTGAATGCGGTCGGATTTAAATTTAAACACCAATTCGACTTATTATTGAAACACACATCAATAATTTGTATAAAATGCACGCCAAACACCCATGTACAAGAAGGAAGTAGAAAATGTCCGCTCATCATCTAGATAACTTTTGTGAATTAAAGAATCCACCAATGGGAAAATAGCACGCGGGGCAAATTCGACTTTCGTCGTAACGTGCGACTCCCGACAAACGTTATTAAAAAGGCTTACGACATACGTTCTAGTTCGAGAAATTTGAACCGTAACAAGTCCTAGAATAATGGCTGCAACAATTGTCGATGTGCCATTGCCGTTTGCGCCTATAACCAATTGAAGTTCTATATCTTTGTACCTTAAAAGATTCTCACAGAAATTTTATATATGCTCCCTGGCTTAGTCATATTGTTTTCATATATAATTTACTAATTAACTCCTTACCTTATTGCCCTTTTTCCTGTCTGTATTCCTATTTTTTTCAGTTTCAGGTTCCTCTTCTACTATATAACCTGGTGTTTCCTTTTCCAATCCTAGTGTCTACTTCCAAATCTTCTCCTGTATTTTCTCCAGTTTCTCCCACTCTTTCCATCCCCACACTTCCGCTCCATACATCAACATACTTTTCACTATTCTCTCAAATATCCACCTTCTTTATCTAAGTCTTTCCCAAATACTCTTTCTCCTATACCCTATACCTTTCTCATAATTTTATTTCCCTTCTGCTCTAATCCCTTAATTTGTTCATTATCCTTATTATCGTACCTCATCGTATATCCTAGATATTTATACTTGTCCACCATCTCTATTTCTTCCTCTCCCCACTTCCATTCCCATCTCTTTGGTCTACCTTTCTTCTTCTTAAATTCCATATTTTTTATATTTTCTACATGTTATGGCAAACATGTCATCTACGTAGGTTAAAACCCACACTTTTCTTCTACCCACCACAATTCCTCCTACATGTTGCCCTTTAAGTTTTCCTCTAAATTTCTCAAATATAAAGAACATAAACAAGGACTCAGTGAGCATGTCTGTCTTAGTCCTTTTTTTATCCAAAACTCTTTTCCCAGCTTTACCTCTACTCTCGTTCTCCACCTTGTTTTTGTATATGTTTCTTTTATTGCGTCTAATAAATCTTCGTTTATACCAGCCTCGTCCATGTTTTTCCACAATAATTCTCTTTCTACCTTATCAAAGGCTGACCTTTAATCTACAAATATTGCCAACATTTTTCCTCTTTTCTTTCCTATTTCCTATTGTCTATTGTTTCTCTTCTTCTCCTAAAACCCGTTTGCCAATCCGGTAACAATTTCTTTTTTTCTACTTCTTTTTCTAGCTGTTTTCTTATTATTTCGCCGTAAATCTTATACCCGACATTCAGAAGGCTAACTCCTCTGTAATTTCTTTCTTATATCCTCCTTTGTATATTGGACATACGAGGGTAGTTTGAAAAGTCCGTGCAAACTCAAAGAGATGGCATTACTAGTGCGTATCGAGGTTATTTTCAGTTAGTAACATCTCTTGGAAAAACACACACAAAGTTTCAGCCAGATCGCTCCATTTCTTTGTCTTTGGCGTTCGTCTGAATCGAAAAAGTTGAGGGAATTTAAAAAAATGGACCAAAAAGAATTTCCTGTGTTGATTAAACATTACTTTATGAAAGGCAAATCGCCTCAGGAGACTAAAGAGAAGCTTGATTATGGTGATTCTGCATCATCAATTAGAACAGTTTATAAGTGGTTTCAAAATTTTAGGAGTGGCCATATGGACACAAACGACGCTGAACGTTCTGGACGTCCTGTTAAGGCCACTACTCCAGAAATCATTGATAAAATCCATGATATGGTGATGGATGACAGAAGAGTGAAGGTGCGTGAGATTGCTAGTGCTGTGGGCATTTCGAATGAACGGGTAATGCAAGAAAAATGGCCACGATTGGCTCACGACAACGCACCAGCTCACGCCTTAGCAGTTGTGGCCACAAAATTAATGGAAATAGGGTTCCAACTCGTTTCGCATCCCCCTATTATCCAGACTTGGCTCCCTCGGGCTATTACTTGTTCCCCAATCTAAAGAAATGGCTTGCGGGAAAAAGATTTTATTCAAACGAGGAGGTGATTGCAGAAACAAACGCCTATTTTATAGACTTGAACAAATCCTATTATTCGGAAGGGATCAACAAATTAGAGCAACGTTGGAGTATAAGCCTCAAAGAAGACTATGTTGAAAAATAAAAGAGTTTTTCTCAAAAATTAAGTAGTTTTTATTTTTGCACGGACTTTTGAAACCACCCTCGTATTATAGCTTCTCTCCATTTTTTTGAAAAAATCCCCTCCGTTCCATATTTTTAAAATATTTTCTTAGTTTCTCCCTTATCTTCTCCCCGGTGTATCTCCACTGCTCCCCCTAGGTCACATCAGTCCCTCCAGCTTTTTCTTTTTAATTTTATTTATCGCTTCTTCCATCTCCTCCTTTTCAATTCCTACTTCTCCTACTTTTTTATTTTGCTCCTTATCTCTTCTTTTTCTTGATTTCTTGTCTGCTCATTCTAATAGATTTTTACAATGTTGCTCCCATTTCTCTCATTCTGTTTTTGTTTTTGTCTTTTTTTCCTTTTGTCTTCTTTTTCTTAAGAACTTCCAAACTTGTCCTTCGTTTCTTATTTTCTCAATCTCCCTTTCTAACCTGATTTTGTATTCTTTTTGTGTTTCTCTACATTTTTCTTTGGATTTTATCCTAATCTTTTTATATTCTTCAATTTCTATTTTTCTTTTTTCCATTTTCTTTTTCCTCTTCTCATTTTTCTCTTTGCTTTCTGGCACTCTCCATTCCACCATTCCTTTTGTTTTCCTAATTCTTATTTTTTCTTTCCTGTTGCTTTCTCCATTTGTTTGAATATCATGTTTATCTCCCCCTGTATCTATTTTCTGAGCATCGTTCTCTCTCCATCTTTTCCTTGTACTATTCTATGCTTTCTTACGTCCATACTCTGCTTTCTCTCCACTCTTTTGCTTCCTTTTCTATATATTCTCTCCCTGTCCCGTCAAGATCATTTCTAACGGTTGGTGGTCCGAATCCTCACTTTCGCCAATTTTAAACTCTTCTGTGTCTTCCATACTTTTCTCATTTGCAATTACATAGTCTATTACCGACTCTCCTCTTCCTCCAATAAATGTGTATTCCCTATTTCCGCCATTCTCCACGTTTCCGTTTAATACAGTTCATCTTTTTTCCTCGCAAAGTTCTATCAATTTTCTCCTTTGCTAATTGATTATTTTATCTATTGATACTCTTTTTACCCTTCCATTTACCTTTCTCTCCTATCCTTGCATTGAAGTCGCCTGCTAATATTAGTTTTCCTTCATCTCTCTCTTTGATTACTTTATCTATTTTTCCTTAGTCGTTTCTATTTTTTCCATAAATTGTTATTATTTTATACCTCTTTCCTTTTTCTGTTTCTATATTAGTTTTGATTAACCTCATTACCTTTTCCTCTCTCCCTTCTTTTCTTTTTCCATTATTTTCTCACCCCTGTTATTATTCCTCCTTTTGCTCTTTCTCTCTTCTCTGTTCTTTCTGCAAACTGTATGTCTCATATAAATTGTTCAGGTTTCTTGTATTTCCACTTTTCCCCATTTTTCTCCTCCATCCAGGTTTCTAACAACTCCACCATTTCAAAACCTTTAATATATCTCCAAAACTCCATTCCTTTGTTTTTTATTCCTGCCACATTCGAAAATAATATCTTTTTTTCTTTGTCCTTTTTTACTCCCTCCCATATTTTGATTCCTCTCTCCTTCCCCCTCCTTTCCTATTTTTTTGTTGTCGACTTTTCCTCTTCTTCTTTCCTTCTTGTCGACATTTTTCTGTTTGTCTTCTGCGTCTGTTTAATCTCGCACTTATTTCTTTAATTTACTATTTAATTATATGTATACACGCAATCACAATTATATTCCACGTTTTAATCTCAGTTCTTGTCTTTTATTCTTTATCTCTAGTCCGCACTTGTGTCGTTATCTAGTCGGCAACTCCGGCTTCACTTTCACGTCCTTATCTTCCTATCCCGTAATTCGCTTTTAATATTAAACTCTATACTAATGTTTATTTATAATAACTAACTAAAATTTTATACCAAACGGCGTATTTATAAAAAACTAAAAACCACCCAATATATTGCGGTAAATCTTTTTATAAATACTTGCGCAAAAGTTCTTCCTTGGGTATCTTATCTATTCACAGCTGCGTTCGTTGTATTCATGGTGAAACTTTTCGCACGATATTTGTTCCAAGTATATTGTGCCCCAATCTCCAGCATTTGAGCCATTTTCCAACTTCAAAAACTCAAAGTCTACTTCACACTTGCTGCTAAATACTGCCCTGGGTATCCCACATTCGTTGTATTCATGGTGACGCTTTTCGTACGATATTTGTCCTTTCCATTTCGTCCTTTGCGTTTATTGTAATACTTATTGCATTTTGAGTTCGCCAGCCGCCACCGTGATGCTTTTCGTACATTGATTTTATCCAGTAACATCTAACTCTGTCCTTCGTGTTCGTAGTGACGCTTTTTGCGCATCTTAAAACATTTAAACCGTGAAATTTATTATAATTATACTAGCTATACAATGAATTCCGTTATTATAAATTACATTTTCTTAAACTTTTTTCTAAAATATATCGTTTAGTTCTTTAGTTTTAAATGTTGACAGAAATATAGTCTAAACATTTATCTTTATTATTACAAAATGCAGCCGCATAATTTATAGCTTGAAATAGCGCAAATGATAAAACTTTTTCTTTACTATAAAAAATATTTGTCAATTTGTTATGTCGTTTTAGATAACACTAAGGGACCACCTTAACGACTTCTCATTTGTATGCCATGCCTTATACTCTTCTTTCGATGCATTGTTTGCAAACAAGACAAGAATTTTCGAGATACTTCTTGAATACAATTTTGCAAACTTTTATTAGAAAACATTAAGATGTTTAAGAATTAATAATTGATAGTGCATAATGAAACATCCGCCTTTAAAAGTTTCTTGCTTGAGAGCTTGAATGCCTCCCGGTATTGTTTAAAATTGCATACAAGAATGCAATTGCAAAATTACTTAATATTTTCAGTGAAACTTTGTAACAGTTTACTGTGCTGTAACGTAATTTCAATTTTAGTTGTACTGACTATTTAAGCTTCATTTTATTTTATATATTTTGTGTTTCAACGTAGCATATTATTTTTAAACTGTTTGGCTTTATCATAGTGTACAAAATAGCTAAATATTTTTAGTTAATTTTATCTGTTTCTAGTAATTTCCTGCCAAAATTCAACATTTTTTTTTCTAATGCACGTAACTGCGATGTATACTTTTCCCTCCAATGCCAAAAGGAAGTATATGATAAGACGGATATGTTAGGTATTTCTAGCTGCGTCCGTCGTATTCGTAGTGATGCTTTTCGAACTAGAGTAAAACCTCTAAATATTTGCTGCAAAACTGACCGGTATATGAGAGGAAAAAAAATTATTTTTATGAGTTGTTTATTAAAACCTGTTAAGTATGGAACATAATACGGTTCGCTTAGGGTACTATGTATCTGCATAAATATTAGACGATATAATAATGGAAGAGTTATACATACTAAATTTTTCAGCCAACTTTCTAGTACTGGTGTTAAACTTTTCACTTTCCACAAGTATATCAATTTTCTCTTTAAGAGACAAACGTTTTCTTTTAGCGACATTGTAATTTTTCTGTACGTCTATATGTAACAGCACTGTTGAACATACTAACTCAAATATGTACGCAAAATATGATTTTTGGGGTTAGCTTAATGAACCTTTTAATTGCATCTTTCTCTGTAATGACTGTCTATTATAAATCGAACAAATTTTTTAAATCCGTTCTTAAATACCGGTAATTACTTAAGCCTCACACAATGAAACAATTATATATTATGCACAACTTGAACGCTAAGCTGTTATCTACTAATGACATTACTTAAAAATGGCCGGAAATGGGAGGTCAAATTACATGTATTTTTCCAAGAAAGTTTACAAATAAGTGGCCGTGGCCGTTATCGAGAGGTGGTCGCTATTAGGAGAGTCATTAATATGGTTATTTCCGTATAATTGGTTTTTGATTTGGAAAACTTGGCCGGTTTTAGGGGTGGCCGTTTTTAAAAGGTGGCCGAAAATAGAGGATTTACTGTATATTTGACCTTATCACTTAGCTACGCTACTTTTAGCACTTCGAGCAGGCCAGCCATAAATAGTAAAAGTACTCGTGATCACATCCAGTAAAACCGAAAATATATTAATGTTGTGAACTAAACATAGGTGCCCGATAAGTATAAGCTGGCCGTAGTGAAAAGCATCTGTGGTAGTTGTTATGAAAAAAAGTGAGCGAAAAATTAAAACTTTCATCATAGTTGATAGGGCCAACTTCAACCATAATAAATATTCAAAGTGGAATCGGATTTATCTTAATTCGATATGTCAAGAAAATTAACCTTTTAAGGGAAATATGTGATTTTTCGAAATGTAAATTTAGGTTGCACTCATTTGCGTAATTCTAAAGTCAAGGTGTTGAAAAGTACGTTTGATGAAATGGTGGCCAAACTGGTCGACAAAATCGACAGTTTCAAAAGAACGGACGCTAAGGGACCAAAAAAATGTTTATGTACAGGAATAAAATGGCGGCGATGTTATTATACTTTCCTTGGGAAAAACATTAAACAGCTACTGCGAATCTAACGGAAAGTACTTAATACTAGGTGTCGATGCTGATGCTCACAATATTGCCCGGAGAAGTTCCGACACCAACACAAGAAGTAAGCCACTTCATAAATACTTACCGACTACTAATGTGTTGAGTGGTTAAATTGGGTAACCGTCTGATTCTTAAATTACATCAGGCAGGAGATCTTAGACACCTTAGTGTTTTGGAAACTGGTAAACGCAATAAGGAATAAACTAAATAAGGAGAAGTTTCTGATGAGATATCTATATCTAATCATCGTTTGGTCATGTTCAAAATGAGAGCATGTAATTATTCCAAAGAGACCTGCTGACAACGAAGACGATTACAAAGGTCAAAATGTCCCCTTAAAACCAAATAGAAACCTGAACAAATTGAGCACTAAAGCCAGAAAGAAATTCAACAAGACAAAGATTATAAACAATTGGAAAAAGTATCACAACTAAGTAAGTACGACTTTTTAAAGATAAGAAGAGTTTCCGGAGAACTGTAAGAAAGCATTTGGTATGAGCAGCGTGCAGAAGACTCTCTCAAAAGACACAAAAGATATTAAAGGTATGATAAAAAAACGTTTTTTTTTCTTCAAACTTGAACACCTTGTAGATCAAAAGTTAAGAGGTTTAGAACATATGTTTATTTGAACTTTTCTTCTTAAAATCGCGTAAGGATTGACACCCTTAAGGATCAGCATCTTATTCTAAAACACCCTGTATATAACAGTACAGCCATTGCATGACGACATATAACGGACCGTCCCAAGCGCCAGTCACAACAATGATGAAAAGAATTGTAGGTTAAAGAAATAGCAAAAAAAAAAAATAGAAAAACAGATAATCAGGACAGAGAATACAAAATATTGCTGAACTTCAGATGTCCTTCAGATTCGTAAGCCATAATATAGCTTCATCCGTTAAATTATGAATGTTTACAAACATAATCTTGCCACAATCATAGAAGAAGCACATGAATAAAAGGAGACAGTCCTATCAGTCATTATAGAAATAGACGGAGCTTTCGATAATACTGTCGTTCCCTCAGTAACAGAAGGATGAAGAATTGCATTATCAAAAAGATAAAGAACGTTTTTGTTGGTAGAATTCTGACAACTAACATTAGTAGCGCCACTAAACTTGTGCTCGGTGGAAGCGATTGAACTACGGGAAGGCCCGGCAGAGTACAATGTCTTGAGTTATGACGATGACATAACTGTAACTGTGAGGGGTATGCATGATTTCATTATTAGGGAGAGAATGCAAAAAAAAGTCTTCCGGGATTGGACGGAGTCAAAAGGACAACGTTTTTACCACTGTCATAATAGAGTTCATTCGAGAAAAAACTTGAAACAAACAAAGTTCAAAGTAAACAACTAAAAATTAGGTAGGTAAATACGGTTCCAAGTTTGCCATACCTGGGCATCATTTCGATACTGGTCACAAGATAGGTTTCTTCCCTTTTCAATATAAAAATCAAGAAACTTTAGGTATCATCAAGCATCATCAACTTGAAACCTATATGCGGAGATATTTACTCAGACTTCTTTTAATTTGGAATCTGGCTTGGTTGGCAACTTGATTACCTGACTTTTAGTTGTCTACCTTGAACTCTCGTTTGTTTGTTTTAAGTTTCCTACCCTGATAAAGTCTGTCACGATAATGAACAAAAACGTTGGGAACTACGGTTACCATTCCAATCAGGTCCAATTCCGGAAGACGTTTTTTGAAGATAATCAACGAGGCACTCAAACTGCACTAGAAATTCGATTTTATTCTTCATATCTTCCATTTATATAACTGTAGCACACATATTAAAACCTCTGCAGGGCAATTGCCTGAAACCAAAAAATATTCACAAATACCGTCAATTCGTAACCCAACTGGCGGCAAAATAAACTTCAGCTTGTCTAGGCGACAGGGCATGAGAGAATCGCAGGCGACAAGGAGGAGATTAGCAAGCTAAAGTAGGCACAGCTAAACCTTTTATAGGACAATTTCTTGCGTAGGGATTTAGCCAAAGGGACTTCCAGAAGGTGATCAACTGGAGAAAAAAAGATATCAGTAAAAGCGGAAATAGAGCACCAGGTCGTGAATATTTATAAAAATTTAAACCTCATAAATAAGAGGAATGAGGTAATGAACTTGGTTCACTAACAGGACACATCCAATGCTGGTATTATCTGAGAAACATGGGACTGGTGACAGATGACAAATGTATGTACTGTGGTGAAGAGCTAGAAATGATGAAAATATCATCATGAGGTCAAACGTCATTCTTATACTATAGTCTTTCATAATTTATAATATATTAAAAAGTTCTTACATAAGGAATCCGATAGGTACACAATTGGAGCTTTTCGAAAAAATTTAGGTTAGTTGGATTCTCAGGAAGCATATAAGAAAACAATAATTTCGAAACTACGACTAAAGAAACTTTATCTCAATTTGCTCCTTCTATACTAGGGTAGAGTACAGATGTTGGGTCTTTTGATTATAAACTACCTGAAAGCTAGAGTTTACCAAAAAAAACTTATTGAGCAACCAACATTTTTGTGAATGAATAGAAAAACAATGATCCTTGCTTGGAGGGTGGGTATGTTGGTGACTTACACTGATTGCATTAGACTAGCTGAATGGTTTGTGGAAAAGATTAAGGTTGTAACGTTGTGGTTTACAAAATAACAAAAAGAAGCGACGGCTCTAGCGGAACAACCTAGAAAAAGAATACTAAAGGGAATTCGGATCGATGTAGCGCACTAAATTCGTAGAGGATAAGAATATTTATAGTAGTTAGAGCAGCAGCGTCCGGCTTTGTCGGAGAGTTGCGTAGATTCCTGAATAACTATAAGAAATTAGACTGCTGGTCTAACAAGGCCCCGCCTGCTGGATAAAGACAGAAATAAAACCGACCAACAGGAGATCAACAGGTTTTACTTAAAATCTATTATGCTAAATTGAACACAAACCAGAGAGAGAGAGAGAGAGAGACAGACAATTCAGTATAACAAACAAATCTTAAAATAATAGGAGAATGTGACAGAAATAGAGACACTGTCGCATATAGTTACGTGCGTTAGCAGCATCCTCGCTTACAATAGATAAAGCTCGCGATTAATGTGGCAAATTTCAGGTAAGCTTTAGTTACGCTCGAGTTAAAGTTATTATTCTAATTGAGAATTGGCTGCTGTTAAGGCTCTGCGTACACATATCACTTACACATTGCGAATCTAAACTAGAATGAAAGGGTAAGTACCTCCCGCAAACCGAAAAGGCCTTTTGTGTCCGCGACAACCGCCTAAATAAAGCGTCCCAGCCCTTATTGAGTTGATTAAAAACAAACGTCCGGTTGTGGAGAGTACACCGATAAAAGTTACTTAAATATTAGCTATCGAGCCGTTTTATGTCATATGCACTTGAGCTTCATACGCATTATTATTATGAATAAGTGGCTTAAATACTAAAACTTAGCTGTAATCGGTCTAATGTAGTTCCGAGAATGAAGGTATTCTGCTAGCGACGGTATCGACAGTTCGGGGAAGTTAGATAGTCCCAGGGATTCCTCTTAGGGGAGGTGTGCGGAGGAGAACAGAAGGCGATTGACTCCCTTGCTGGAAGTATGCAGCATAACCAACCTCTGTAGACGTGGAATTCACCGGTGGTCTGCAGCTTAATTAATGCGAAATTAATGTCTTTTATTGATAGGGAAGGTTTTGAATCAGCCACTCCAGCACCCTCAAGAGTTATCCAAGTACAATACACAACGAGCACATAATGTCGAACACAACGTACTAAAAGAATATGCAGCAATTAGAATTAAAACAAATAGAAAAAAACCCAATATACTCACGGTAAATCTAGCCGGATTAAACTTAAACTCCAATTTGTATTGGGAATCGTGAAACCTACATTAAACAATTTTTGGTGAAAATTTCACTTCAGGGAATATGCTAAAGACACCCGCGTGTATCAAACGAAAAAGAAAATGTCCGCTGTACGTCTCCAAAATCCAGTCGTATTTTCCTCTCCGCCAATAGAAAATTAGCAAGATCCGCGCCAAATACGACTTTCGTCGCAACATACTACTCGCGACACACGTTTTAAGACGGCTCACGATATACGTCCTAAATTCGGAGAAATAAAACCGTAACAAGGTAATGATCGTCTTCTGGTAAATTCAAATTTATTGTTTTCGTATAAGCCTGCTAAAAGTAATTCAATACGTGCTTCTAATTACGCAATCGAGCATCACAAAGTTAATATACATAAAATTTAGTAAATTATTTAACCAATTAGATTATGCTCCCTCTTGAAAAAAAATTAAACAATCACAAAACTACGGACCCATTTCAAAAACTACATCATTCGAAAAAAATCTTATTTCTAAGACCAGATATCCTTTAATTTCTACGGAACGATACAACAATCGTAAACCTATAACCGATAAACGAAGCTTTAATAAACTTTGGGAAATCAATCATTTTGGTCCCTTATCAAATACCAGCGGGGCATTTTAAATTACATTGTTTTCGAATCGTTTCAGGGGAATTGCATTTCGCTTTGGTTGGATACAACCAACAACGTTATGATTTCTCATTACTTTTATAGCAGTTGAAATACGGTAGCGCAGTAAATAGATTTGCAAATACACAACAAAAAAAATCTCATTAATCTTTAGTGATCTAACAAAAGAGAGAATGAAATAATGGTATATTGAAACGATCAGTTTAACATGCGTTTGTATTTTTCGAATTGTTGTTACATTTATGGATTTGTGTTTTTGTAAATTTTTTCAACAACAATACTTACAAACAGTCGTTAATTCGGTCTGAAAGCGAAAAATATAAAAGATAAGTTATTGTTCGAACTTTTACAGTATTCGAACAAAATAATTATCGACAGAATGCATTATTTTAGACAACTTAAATAATAATAGTATAAAATAGTTATTTA
The DNA here is from genome assembly GCA_030710515.1 of Abscondita cerata. Taxonomy (NCBI): domain Eukaryota; kingdom Metazoa; phylum Arthropoda; class Insecta; order Coleoptera; family Lampyridae; genus Abscondita; species Abscondita cerata. The sequence goes on from JALBCR010000932.1 coordinate 29,490, forward strand.
ATTAACAAATAAATAGCGTTTAAAAGTAACTAATGCAGGCCGATGATTACAAGTGGGTGAAGAAATAAACCGCTCATGAGACTTTATTAATAGATCCACTAAAAGCAATAAATATTAGTACAACAATTAAATAATAATTATTTTCGTATCAAAGTTGTAAAGTAGGTTTTTTCAACTCTTCTGATTATTAATGGCCGAGTCGTTAACCTCACTTTTGGGTTTTAATTCACCGTTCTGTTTTCCATTCACCGTCGTATTTAACTCACTTTGAGATTTTAATTCACCGTCGCATCTCAAAGTTTTATTATATATGTTTTCTTACTTATTTGCTTAATTAATTCGAATAATTGGGGACAAAGTGTAAGCCCAGGCGAGCATATTAGAAAGACCGAGAAAAACCTTTTTGTACTCCTTACCTATGAAATCATCAAGAGCGCACGTAAACCCGGCACCGAATCGCTGTTATCCCGAACATGTGTTTCAAAAACTACCAAAAAACACTCTGCATTAGAAGCTTTCCACGAACAATTTGTTAATTTACTTATATTGTTTGTTATCTACAATGCAATTTTCGCACATTTTATTTGTTGTAAATGTTGTAAACAATGCAAATCTTTAAATAAATAAAACAATTAAATAGGTTAACTAGATGTTAGATGACAAATGTATACATTATGCGTATAGCCACAGCATGCTAATTAAATTTTGTGATTTACATATCACAATAATAGAGATTTGAAAATGCAGTTATAGAAAAAAAATCGTGCAAAAAATAGCATACGTAACTTGTGCGTAAACAGTATTCGGGAATTCGTTGCAAAAGGGCACTTATTCCCGAAAGAATCTGTTTCCGCACATGTTACGTAAATAACTATTACAACCGCGGTGAACACAACGTTTTTAGGCGCTCACTCTTCTTTGTAAAAAAAATTATTAAATTATGAAAATAGTAAATATAAATTAAAACGATCTTATGTTGATAACACATTTATTACTAAAAATGACAATATCAATCTGTAGCAGATTTTAATTTAAAGCGGTTGCAGTTCATACATACAGATCCCTCCAATAGCTTAGTCGGGGAGATATCAACACAGTTTAAATAATTCGATCACTGATATGAGCTTTCTCTTTGGTATTGAGGTTTAAAAATTAAACTCTACCTCAGTTTAAAAATATATATGTTTGTAGTCCTAAATTGTATAAAAGTAAATTCTACCCGTGGTGCCGCCTTTGTTATAAACCAAGTCTCTAAATTCATCTCATCACGTCTTTTTTCGTTGGTTTAGATACACCTTTAGATTTTAATTCAGCGTTTCTCATTCACCGTCGCATTATATGTCACCGTGACATATTAATTTACCGCCGCATCTCAAACTTTCTGGTGTTTTCTTACTTGTTCGCTTAATTATCGTATTGGAATTTATACTATGGAGTTTATATTCAAATAATTGTTTCACCTTTTTAGCGTAAAGTCATATCTGTCTGAGACAGTTCGTTGATAATCTTCTACGTCAAGGATACTGCTGGCAAAGAAGAAAAGAAAACAACGCGATTACTTATTCAGAAAGGTAAGTCTTACTTTTACTTACTTACGAACGTTATATTCGGTACATAATTATTATCAGTTAAAAATTGATTTAAAGATCGAATTGCGTTAGGCCGGTCGCATACCGGTGTCAACAAAACAGCTTGCAAAGAGTCATTTTTGTCAGAGATCGTCTCCAGTACTAAGTAGACGTGGAAAATCTTGTCCTCAATATTTAGCTGCACTTAAAGAAAACATTTTTGCTCCGGTCCCTGTTGAAAACGACCAATGCAACAAAATATAGAAGAAAAAAAATATAGTGAGAGATAAAGGTAAACAAATGCAAAAAAGAAGATCGAAGGTTTTATCTGATGTCTTCTATTTTCTTTACTTTAGTTTTTTGTTTCTTTTACTATGTATATTATTTTGTACCCCCTCTTACATATTTCTATTCATGATTACCCACCTTGTTTCTTCGTAATTTTTATTAATTTTATTGATTTCGTTATAACACATTTACAAAAAAGACTCATTTTCAATTCTACAACTAGTGGTGAAAAAATATACAGGGAGTTTCATTTGAAAACGCGAGAAAAATTGGTTTGAAGTTTGTCATATTTTGGCCATAATTTTGAAAATCCTGTACAAAATTTACAAAATGCTAATAGGTTGACAGTAACTTTAGACCTTTCGCAACTCAATCCATATCAAACCGTGAGACAAAAAAATTATCTTGAAATTTTTAAAATTTTTTATTTCCAGTCCTCAAATTTTATGTTTTTCCATTTTTTATTTATTTCTCCTAAAATGCCAGATTTTCGGCAATTGATAGGTTGCATGGGTGAACCGAAATATGCAAAAAGTACAGGGTGTCTCATTAAAAAAAAAGACTTTTATATCGTCACACTTATTTGAGACACCCTGTGAACTCAAAAATATTTTCCAAAAATAGACTCTTACAAATAGTATAGATTGACATATAAACGAAATTCCTAATCTCATTGGTTTAGGAACTATAGACCGACGCGCGCTTAGCTGACAACCCTGTATATTACAGATTTCTACAAATTATTTATTTGGATGAATCAGAGTACTCAAAGTTTAACTGCACTTTAGAGAAAACATTAATTTCCTTCTAAGGTTTGTCCGCGCCGGTCTCTGTTAGAAACGACGAATGCGACGAAATATATAAGAAAACCATATAGTGAGCAGCAAAGGTATGTATATTGTTCTGTACCCCCTCGTCCATATTTGTATTCATGATTACCCACTTTGTTTTTTTGCAATTTCTATGAATTTTATTGATTTTGTTCTAATAAATTCTGCATTTATTATCGTTCTTCATTTCCATCTCCTTCAGTCATTTTGAATCACTTTATATATGTTACCGGCAATCTGTATAATCCGGTATTATATACAATACCTAGACAATGTATAGAATACCTAAAATGTGTAGGTAATGTATGAAATATTATTTATTTTATACTTTGCCTAGGTATTCTATACAGTACCGAATTCGCAGCCGGTAATGTATGTAAAAGACGAGAAAATGGAAGGAGGGACGTGCGGGCGGGCAAACAATAGACGTGTAGCGACTTGTTTATTTGCTTTCATTACATTCCGCGGCGTACGACGAGAGTGGTAGGACGCGCGCAGCGTGTATTGGGCTAAAGTCTGTATACTATTGGCGCGGAGTAATAAATCATAATTGCTTGAAATAATTCTTTATTTTCTTGTGAAAGCGGTACTTCTACGGTTAAGTAAAAACCAATAAATTGTAACCAAAATACGATCATTGTGCCGCTCTTTGCAGCATATCGACCCATCTAGGGTCTGAGAACAATAGTTTAATCTGTTAAACACGTTGCCATCAGCCCAGGTACTGACGAAACGAGAATCATAGCCGTAGATGTGGGTATTATACCAAGATACAAAAATAATGGTATATAATACGTAAGAAGTAAAATTTGTAATGTGATCTACTATACAAATAAAATAAATAACATATAAATAATATATGACATAAATATAAAATAAAATAGTAATGCAGATATCGTCAGTACATTTATTACAATTACAATTAATTTGCGGGGACCGATTTTTAGGCTTTTAGATTGAAACAATAAAAGAAACCACCTAATATTTCATATCAAGGTAGATTTTACTATTATAATATATTTACCTACTAAAAATATGATCTTCCAAACGTATCAGGTACCTACGCCAATGCAATACGGGAGATTCAATAATTCTGACAGGTTTATTACTCCGCGCCGATAGTATACTGAGTATAGGTAGTAAATTCGTTAGGTAGTAAATTTATTTAATTAAAAATGGCGGCTGAACAACGAATATCTGAGATGAGAGAAAGATTTTATTCACAATTACGACTGAAAAGAGAATCAGCAAATACTAAAAATCACACTTTTATTGACAATCAACGGTATGAGCAATTGTTAGAAGAAATAAAAAATGCAAAAACAGCCGAAAAAAGTCACCCCGGGATTACTGGTTATTGAAGTATTAAGATTTTATAACTGTTGGTCAAAAACATAAGTTGATATGTCCTGTGAATACTCCGAATAACAATATTTTATACTACGTTGCTGATAGTGAATTATTCCAAGTACTTCATGACTCACATCAGGGTATCAGCCATGGCGGACGAGACAGAATGTTGAAGGAGCTTTCTTCACGATATAAGATTATAACTCGCCACGATGTTGAACTATTTTTGCAACTTTGCGAACCGTGCCAGCAAAAACAAAAAGGAATAAAAAAAGAGATAGTTGTCAAGCCCATACTTTCATCAGAATTTAATTCTCGTTGTCAAGTAGATTTGATTGACTATCAATCTCATCCAGACCGGGAATATAAATTTATAATGGTCTATCAGGATCATCTCACGAAGTTTGTCATATTAAGAGCTCTGAAAACAAAACGCGCGGAGGAAGTAGCGTACAATTTACTGGATATTTTTACACTGATAGGCGCACCAACAATCTTACAATCTGACAACGCTAAAGAATTTTCAAACCAAGTGGTAAGCAATCTTAAAATATACTGGCCGACCTTAAAAATTGTGCATGGCAAGCCTAGGCATTTCCAAAATCAGGGGAGTGTCGAACGAGCTAACCAGGACATTGAAAACATGCTAACAACTTGGATGCAAGATAATGATAGCGAACGTTGGAGTGATGGTCTACGATTTGTACAACTAATGAAGAATAGGCCGTTTCATTCAGGTATCAAAAGAACATCTTATGAAGCTCTTTTGGATTGACAATAAAAGTTGGTATATCATTGCCTCTTAATGATACGCACAACATGGAAAACGAAGAGGATTTAGAAAATGCTATTATATCATCACCAAGTGTACCCATTACTTCAGAATCTCTAATAGTAGATGCAGCTGAGACACAAACTCAACCTCAACAGGCACACATCAACAAAGCCCTGCACTCGAAAGTGTTGATATCGGTAATGATGCTTCAAATGTTCAAAGTGTGCATGATGAACACATTACCATCTCGTCACTCGTGTGCTGTGTTTGTTCCGAAGAGACAACAGATGCTCATTCGTGTAGAATGTGCAATAGACCTATTCATGCTATTTGTGCTTCTCCGGAAAAAAATGTTGCAGAAGGTTTTAGTTCTAAAATTGCTTGCCCTTTATGTGCAAAGAATGCCTTAGCTATAGAAAACCACATCAGTTCCAAAGATAATTTGATAGAGCAAGCTCAAAAAATGCTTAAAACTTCTGAAAAAAAAGAAGTCGATAGAGGTCGGGGTGATGCTTGCAATATACTAGCTGTAGTATTACAAAAAACCGATGACGATCTTTGTCAACTAGGCACCAAACAAGGCATTGTCAAGACATTGTATTCAAGACAATAGTTTACAGTTTGTCGTCAAGAATTACTTAAAAAAGAAGACGTTCCTAGTCTAGAAACGACACTACGTACAGTTGCGACTTTGCAATCTACGGGGACAGGTCAGGGATTTGTCAAATGTAGTTGCAAAAATACTGCGATAATAAAAAGTGTTCTTGTCTTAAAAGTAAGATTTTGTGCACTTCAAAATGTCATAATAGTTCCTCGTGTAAGAATAAATAATTTTACTTATTTAACTTTTTGATTAGGCAGTAGACCTACTTATTATTTTTACAAAATTGTTTTGTATCTTAAGTTTTTTATACGAATCAGTTATATAAACAAATTACATTATGTTACACGCCAGAAGAATTTTAAGTTTCACGTTAATTTTATTCTGATGTTACTGTAAGTAAAAGAGAGGTACGTTTTATCATCATTACTTTTAAGGAAAACTCTAATTTGTCATTTTAATAGAGTTGATTTTAAATAATAAAACAAGCAACATTTGCCAGTTATTTTATAGGTAGGTTAACATTGATACATATGACTAAAATCAATTTATTTTACACATTGCCGGTTGAACAGCAGGTATTCTATACAATCCCTAGGAATTGTATTTATTTATTTATTTATTTATTTATATAAGTTTACAAAGTAGGGCCACAGGTAAACCTAAAACGGCCCTCAAAAAAAGAATACATATTAAGAACTAGACTTAAAGTAACATTAAATTTGAAATTAAAATTAGAGATTATCCTCTACTAATACTCAAAACTGGTCACCCGGATACAAGATTCGAAACAATTTTCTTTTTAAATGTAGTTTTAGAATTATTGAAAATGTCGATGTTATAAAATGACGTATTATAAAGATTTAAGGTATGAATGAAAAATGAGTTTTTATAAGAGTCAGTATTGGCTTTTTTGGTGTGGAATAACGAAGGAGTGCGAGTGGTTGTCCTAGGGATGCGGAAAGTGATCTCACCTAACATGTATGGACAGTCAATATAATTATTAAGAATTTTATAAAGCATCATTAAAGCTGCTACATCACGTCGTTCAGCTAAGCATTCAATTGAGGCAATTTTTCTAAGTTCACTGGTCGGTAGATCAAAAGGACATGGACTTTTATTTACTTTATAGTACAAATATCTCAGCATGTAATTCTGAACTCTTTCAATATTGGATACATATTTTTATTAAATGGTTGCCACACGGTAGAACAATACTCAAGCCTACTCCTGACCAACGAGTTAAACAGCATGACAATTGGTTTTATGTCGGTGAAATCACTTGTGCATCTCTTTATGAAACCTATTAGTTTGTAGGAGTTATTAACAATCATGTTGACATGAGTGGTGAAATTGAAATTATTGGTAAAGATAACGCCTAGATCTTTAACAGATTCAACAGACTCTAGTAGAACACCATCCAGATAATATTCTGCTACATAGTGACCTTTTTGTCTAGATATTGACAATACAACACATTTTTGATATTTAATAAAAGTTTATTTTCATTACACCAAGTATTTAAACTATTTAAGTCATTCTGCAGCAATGATTTATCTGAATTGGATTTGATAGAGCGGTACAATTTGAGATCATCGGCATACAATAAGGAAAGAGAATGAAATATATCTGGGAGGTCATTTGCAAAGATGACGTAAATTAGAGGTCCAATCTTTGTACCTTGTCCAATTCCTGATAAAGGAACAATACTTTTGGAATAATGATTTAGAAAATTTACCCTAAAACTGCGATTTTGTAAGTAGGAACAAAAAATGATAAGACAGATTTACTAGCACCAAGTCTGTATAGTTTAGTCAAGAGAATATCATGATCAACCACATCAAAGGCCTTTGAAAAGTCGGTATAGATGACATCTACTCTTCCACCTTCATCTAAAACGGAATGCACATAGTTAGAAAATACGAGAAGATTTGATTCCGTGCTCCTCCTTGGAATGAAACCATGCTGGAGCGGACTAAGTGAATTTTGGACACTACTGAGTAGGATTTTATAAATGACATTTTCAAAGACCTTTGCTGGGCTATTCAAGATAGAAATTGGTCTATAATTTGTGACCTCTGATTCAGACCCTGATTTGAAAACAGGAGTTAGTTTTACTGCCTTCCAGAGGTCAGGAAAAATACCATTGGATAAAGACAAATTTATAATAAAATGCAACTGTGATACTAGAACTTCCTTAAGTTGTTTAAATATAAATGTTGGAATTCCATCGGGACCACTACTTTTTTTATTTTTCAAATTATTGAAACCTTCGAGTACATCGTTAACTGACACAAGACCAAAATTAAAAGAGTTATTGTTAGTTTGATTAGGATTATTGCACATTATTTTTCCAATATTGTACTCAGGTGGGATACTGCTATGAACTGAGCTAAAAAACTGAGCAAAGGCATCAGCTATGTCTTTCCCTTGGTATTTAACCTCATTATAGAACATTTCATCTAAGATTTTGGTTTTAGATCTCAACAGTTTAGTGTATGACCAAAACTTGCTAACATCAGTACCAATTGACATTTCCACATCTTTTATAAAATCAGAGTACGCATTATCAATAGTTGATTTTAAAAGAATTCTTATCTCTTTGAACCTTGTTTCAAAGTATACAGAAATTTTTCTTTTTTTAGCTAACTTATTTTTCTTTTTTAGTAGTCTAATTATTTCTTTATGCAGGTATCAAAGATATTATATATAATTGAATAGAATAAGTCCACAGCACTGTTTGGATCAGTTTGATCATATAAACGGTTCCAATCTGACTCAATAATTTTATTTTTTAAAACTTCAATATTAACTTTACTAAATTGATAATATGTCCGGTTACAAGATTGATTTTCAACTCTGGCATGAGAATATGGATTACTTGGAAATCGTATACAGACACTAAGCGCTGGATGATATTCATCCTCAGGTACTAAAAGTACCTCTTTTGTTACAAATGTATTAGCTATACTAGAGAGAACTAGATCTAGCGTTTTATTGTTTGAGTTAAGAACATTGTTTTGAGAAATGAGATTATACAATAACATAAAATTACTAATACATTGTAGTTTACAATCTGCAGAATTAGACTGCACAGAACTATTACTTATACTTTCATAAAACTGAGAAAATGCTGGCAAATTAAAATCTCCAATGATAACTATGTTTTCATAGAATTTTCCAGAGGTAGATAATTCTCCAAACCATTCATAAAATTCAAGATAAACAGAATTATTACATTGCGGTCTAAAATAAACTATACAAAAAGTAAAATTATATCCATTTAGATTTAAACTACAAATAATTGAGTTGCATTGATACGATGAGTATGCCTTAAGAAGCCTTGGACGGAGAGCGGATTTGATGGCAAGAAGTACACCTCCACCTCTTCCACGACCATCCCCAGGCCGGTCAGCACGCCACACAGAATATCTCAAGTCGAATAGTTCGTTATCATATATTCCATCATGTAACCAGGTTTCACTCAAAGCAATCACATCAAACTGATTAGCAACAACAGTCTTATAAAACTCTTTGGTTTTGTTCTCAGTCCTCGTACATTTTGATAGCAAGCAAGAATATTATTTAAATAAACATTATTATATTACAGAGAAAAGAAATAATTGTATTTAAACTTTATTATTTGGAAATAGTTTGTTTAGATCATCTTGAGTTACTACTACTTTTATTTTGGAGTTGTCAGTTTGTCGAAGCAATATTTTGCCACCACTTACCCAAACATATTTCCAACCATTATCTTTTTAAGTTTTCTTGCCTTTGCTAGCAAAATACGTCTTAATTGTGTTAACGAGTCATTAATATAAATCGGAGAGCTGGACATAAAACCAAGATGAGTTGTATTTAAGTCTTTTTTTGATTTCTTTTTTGATAAAAACATTATTTTGTCAGTGCGTCTCAAGAATTTAGCAACTACAATTGTTTGATTATCTGCCTGATTATTTTTAATTTAAAAATATTGTCTAACATATCTTCTTTAATATCAAAACCAATAGCAGTAGACAGTTTTTGTAGAACAGGGAATACTTCTTCATTATCCTTAATTGGCAGACCATGTATTTCAATAGAGTTTAATCTTGATTCTTGATTAGCAGTGTCCAACTCTGACTTTAGATCAATGACCTGAGTTTTTAGAGACTTATTTTCAGTCATAAGCTGTTCCATCAAATCTTGTTGTTTCTTGTATTAATTACCTAGGTAAAGTATGTAATAGACAATGCAATTTATAATATTTCATACATTGCCTGGACGACCCAGGTATTATATACATTGCCTAGGTATTGTATACAATACCTGAATTATACAGATTGCCGGTAACATATATACTTCAAAAAATCATTTTAGTAATTTTTTCTGTCCAATTGTCCTAGCTTGCTCTTTCAAATAGGTCTGTACCAATAGAGCCATTTTAAATTTTAAATTTTGTCATACATTGCTTCTTATTTTTCTTCTTTTAATATTTTTTTTTTTTTTTTTCTTTTATACTTTTCTACCTATTTTTTTTTTGTGAACTCTCATATCTTTATATCTTTTTTTTGCTTCTTTTGTACCCTTTTTGTTCCTTAATCGATAATTACTCCACAGATTTTACAAATTTTCATTAATATGAGTTCATGCAACTGTCCATAAGATGGTGACACCGACTATGATTTGCTTCATAAGTGATTTAATTTAAAGTGCCTCAAATTTCACGATCAGCTTTTTATTTTCTAGGTGTTTATTATGTACACAAATTATTTGTTCAATTTTAATTCCTTTCTATGCGTTCTTTCGTTTAGTTTTCATTGGTATTTGCGCTATTTTTTCTTGGTATTATTTTGACGTTGTTTTTTATTTAGTTTTTAATGTATACTTTTCTTTTAAATATTTTTTCGAATTGAATTTACTTTTTGTGCAACAACCGCTGATAATTCTTAATAAAACAGCTATATGTAATTGATATAATCCTTATTCGTCCCAATTAACCCCGGTTACCCACATTACCCCATTTTACGGTTGTTCTCGTCTCAACTTAAAATCCAATGCTTACTGACATTTTCCACCTTATACTCCATAAAATGGCATTTAAAATTACCACTATATGTTCAGAATATAAAATCAGAAGTCTATCGAACGAATGCATAAAAGAGATAATAAGAAAACGTCTTATGTACACACAAAATTGATTTTAGCCGAAGAGAAAGATTTCTAATTCATCTTCGCTGTTTTTTTTTGACAGACAAAATCATAAAAGTAGAAACAATCATAATCAAAATATCGTAAAACGTATTCTCAATGTATGACGAAACAAGGGTTATAAGAAATCATAAAACAAGGGTCAAATATTATGGCAGATGTTTTCTCTTTTCTCCAAAGAAACATAAAAATTTTATAGTTGCCATTTTGTACAGGTAAAAAATATCTACCATGTTTATATACGCCCCGATAGTAGTTAGAATACGTATTGGAAATTAAATTTTTAAAACGTACCGTAAAATCTACGCATACGAAGATGCATTTCGTTTTCTGCACCTTTCATGGAGATGATCATTTTAAGTTGACGTCGTATAGGTAGTAAGTGAATTATTACAGTATAACGAAATTTTTATAGTTTATTTATTTTCGAACAACTATTTATGAACTTTGTGTGTGCAAACTGAAAAACTTAAACGTAACATCTGGTTTACTTTTCAGCTTTCCGTATTTCTGCACAAACTGAAAAGTAATGTTTTATTTCATTTTTAATTTATTTTATTGAACTTCTACATAGGAAACGTTATTATTACCCCTTTAGTAACATGAACTTCAGAAATGTTGATATTGAAAAAGAATTAACCTTTTAGTAAAAGTTAAAGCATCAACATAAGAATCAGCCTGATTTCATTATCGTAGGCTCATCGGCACAAATTTTATTGATTGAATATTATTTTGTTTATGTTACTTTGTTAAAATTTGTTATCTTCGAAGGATATGTTATACAAGAATTTGTAGTCGTTTCGAAGCACCACCCGATAGCTACTGTCGGCGAGGGGTCGTGAGCGATTTTCGAACTGTAGTAATAGAAAAAATGCTTTGAGACAAAAGGAGCCACCCTACAAGATGTAGGTATCATTCCTAAGCAGTAGGAAGTTAAGACACAAATTGATAACGTAAGAAACATAGAATTTGTCGATAGAGCTTACCACTTGTGTCACAGTGAACATAAAATTACACAATTTCACACAACTGATAATAAGATAATTAACAAATAACTTACTTAACTAATATAGATAATTTGAGTATTTATCTGACAGCAATATCATTGTTCTTCCCCGAAATAAAAGGAAAAATACCAAGGCCAAGCCAAATAAGTAATTCACATTTTCAATAACAAGTACCTTAATTATTCAAACATGACTTGAATTCAAAATAAGTTAGGTTGATTTCCCTAATTATAGTTACTAACCCAAAGTAAATGATTATACTAATACTGAAATGTTGGCGCAAACATATATGAAAATGATTTGTCGAGAGGCCCCGCGAGCACAAAGATTGTCAGAAAAAGGCGATAACTGTCAATTACTTTCGAATTATAACGATCGGTTTCTAATACACACACACGAATAATAATAATAATAATACCATACAAATAAATAAAAAAAGACACACGTAATTATAATTGTGGAAGGTAACTATACCCCAAAATTCATAGTCACAACTTCAGTAAAAGCATTGAAGAGTGGTCACTAATTATTTTAATTATTAGAATAAAAAAAAACAAAAATATTACTCAAACTTTTGGTTAATTGTTTTATATAAAATCGGCAGCTACTATGTTTTTTAACGTTTGTCTACTTTTTTATTCATGGTGTCATGGTTCAAGTAAACCACAGTCACTTTATAAAAAATAAGAAAAAATTGAGCAAGGATATTGGAAAAACAGAAAGTGAACAACAATAATTAGAACTGAAACGAATAAATAAAAGGAGCAAGAACAGAAATAACCAAGACTAATAAAAACTGGAGGATAATTAATTGAAGTTGTGAGAGTAAAGTGCACGTTTTTCCTTATAATAAAATATTTGAACTTGTTGATATCATTATTTATTCAACCATAATTTCAAAACTATTGCTTCATTATCAATAATCAGCCTAAATAAAAACATCTTAAAACTTATTTGACAATTAGGATATTGGAATAAAGAGTGAATAATCTAGAGGAAAGAAAGTAGAAAAATTTGAGAGTCCAAAAGAAGAAGAATATAAGTTGAATTATAAGATGCGAATGAAAATATAAAGAAGTAAGAAGTAACTTTTAATATTGTTATAAATAAATAAAATTTTAGATTTTAGTTAAAACAGTATAGATGAAGTAAGTTTAATTTTCATAATGATTCTTAAGGATTAACTTTTGGTTACATATTGATTATTAAATAATTAATAATAATTTATTTCTTGTATATCACGAACGGGGACCGCGAAAACATAAAGTTAAAAAAACATGAAGTAATTATAGAAAAGAAACAAAAGAGAGTAACAAAAGAAGAAAAAGATATAAAGAGATGAAAATCTGTGAAGAAATAAAAAGTAAAAAATAGAAATGGCATGTTGTGCAAAAATTGAAAAATAAAATTTTATTTTAGAACAAAATAAGAATAAAAAACAAAGAAAATACGTTTTAGTATATGAAAAGGTTTGACTGCTACAAACACAAAAAAACAAAAAGCAAGAAAGAAAATTAATAAAAATGTGTAAAGAAACATAAATAGACATGTGGAAAAGTTTTAGGAGAATATAAAATTTAAATGGTAGAAGGAATCAGTATTAAGCTTACGTGACAAGGAAGAAACGCAAAGTGGAGGTATAGGAAAAAGAGGAAAAACTTTGAAAATCTTCATAAATGAAAAAGAAGAAGAGGAAAAAGAAGTGAAGGCAATATTGACATAGGAAAGTTAGAAAAGTATAAGACAAGTTTGGGAGCAGATAACAAACAACAGAGAAAAACAAGGACAAAATAAAAAATTATACGAGAAAATGAAACGAAGTGACGGAATAGGAATTTTAAATAGACAAAATGCATAGATATAAGAAGAATAAAAAGTAACGAAAGATAAGCAAGATGTAGAAATAAAAAATGAAAAATGAAGAAGGTGATCAAAGAAATAAGAAATTTTATGAAGAATGAAGTAAGTAAAAATTAAACCATGTATGTACTGTACAGTATAATGGGATACGGAGATATAAATAAGAAAGGCAAACGTAGGTGTAGAAACTAACAATGGAAGAAAAATCAATGTATCCAATGGAAGTGAGGGTTAATAGAAAAAAAATAACAGCGAATTTAGATGTCAAAGTGAAGAAAACGAGAACCACTGCTGTGTGAGAAGACAACGAAATTAGAACATAGGACGAAGAAAAAATCAGTAGAAGGTATAGGAAAATATCAGAAGGTATAAGACAAAGTTGGAAACAAATATAGAGGCAGAGCAAGAGTAGAAGAAAAGGAGAAAACATTAGAGAAAATAAGAATACTAAGGGAAAATATCAAGTGATAGGAATAGGAGTGTAGGACAAAAAATAATCGAGAAAAGAAAGAAGAAAATAAAAGCATGGGCATAGAGGAATATAAAAGCTAAATATAAGAAAACGTGTAGAAATAGAAAATAATTAGAAAATGGAAGAGGTGATAAGAGAAATAAAAATAAAAAGTGGAGCGAAAAGAAAACGTTAATAATAGTAGAGAAATCATAATATGAAGAACACTAGAAGTAAGTATAAATCGAAAAATAAAGCATGGAAGGAAGGCATGTAATGATAAATATAGAAAAGAAAGACAGGTCAGTGCAAATTGGTATAGTAGCCGGAACTATAAAAGGATTCAAAATAGCGAAAATAGGTAGAAATGAAGAATGGTAATAAATAGAGAATTTATTAGACAGAAATCAATGAATACCAAGAAAAAGAAAATTAATAGAATTGCAAAAAAACAAGGTAAGTAATCTTTAATAGAAATATGGAAGAGGGAGTACAGAATAATATACGTTATAAATGACAGAAAGAATCAGTAATATACTGCAACGTTGGGATATCAAAAAAAAAAAGTAGAGAACGAAGACGAATTGGACCTTCAACCTTGAAAAACTTTCATAAATGAATAAGAAAAAAAAAAGAGAGAGAAAGCAAAATGAAGAAAATATGAACCGAGAAAAGGATAGAAAAATATAAGAAAAATTTAAAAACAAGTAAAGAGAGAGCCGAAACAGTAGAAGAAACAAAACTTAGTAAAAAAAATAGAAGACATCAGAAAAATATATAAATTAAAAATAATAATGAGAAAAAATAAACGAAAAATAAAACGAAGATGAGAAGAAAATCGAAAGAAGAAGAAAAAAATATAATTTTTAAGGTTTTAGACAATATCAAACTTACCCTCATCCAATTTCCCCTCTTGCCTCTTTCCAATATACGCTTTAATTTTTTACATTCTGTATTTCCTATTTTCGTCCTCCTTCCAATACTTATTTTCATTTTCTTCTTTATCACTTCTGAACCTTATCATCGGCTTTTTCTTTAAGTTGCGCCATAAGGTATTTTGGTTATCCTATAGTTGTTGTTTTTTTTTTTTTTCTCCTATTATTTTTGTTCAATATTTCTTTATCCTCTTTTAACCTTTCCATTTCTTTGTTTGCCGTTCATGTTTTATTTTTTGAGCCTTCGTCTCTTTCAGAACTCACATAAAATTATTTTCTTCCTTTTCTCTATATTTCCTATAGTCTCTGTCTGTACCCTATCTTTTCCAATTTCATTGTTTCTGTTTCTATTCCCAATCTTTTCCACTCTGTAACAATATATAAATATTATTGATTTTCGAAAAGTTAAAGTTTGTTAAAATTGAGTGATTTCCTCTTGACCTTAAATTGGCCTTGTACTTTGCTTTGGATTCACAATTTATAATACGTAACAAATTAATAACAGTTAAATACAAACTCGGCCTTATCCTAAAAAATTAATTACTTTAATTAATTTAGTGACGGTACAAAACCTAAAACTAAAAACGCATCGTTACATCCCCCTCTTACTTACGGGGGAGAAAAAAACAAACCCCTAAATTCTACAAGTCTAAACTAAATCATTGTCTATATACCTATATATAAGAAATGTGAGAAAAGAGAATCAAACTACCAACCAAAAACTTCTAGTGCTAGGGCGCCAGTTGATGGATTCCCCGCCGGCACGCTATCCTCCAATGGCCACATTGACCACATTGCCAACATAGGGGTCGGAAATACTAAAATCAATCGGTGTGGACCCTGCATCAAGTGATGTGGCTGGCGGGGCTTCGGTACGGACGGGTGGTTGAAGCATGACTGGGCGGTCGTTGAGGTGGGCGGATGTATGGTCTGTCGTAGGTTCATTATTTGTGGCACTTCTGGCTGCTTCTTGCAGGATGCGGCGTTGTTCCGGCGGAAAACTTAACGGATGCTGAATTGCTTCCTTCAAACGAGGCAGAGGCCCTATCAGGTCAATACTGACGGTTTTCCAAGGTTCACGGTTTCGGGCGGGTTGAATCAATCCGGCCGGGGATTGAGTCATTACCTTATACCGCTGACAGGTTGTACATGATCGAACGTATTTGCTGATGTCTCTATACATTCCTGGCCAATAATACCGTTCAGTTATTCTCGCTGTGGTTTTTGCCACGCATTCATGTCCCGCAGACGGTGAGTCATGGCTTTCTTCCAAAACCTGGTGGCGGCGAGGTTTGGGAACACAGTATTTCCATGGATCCTTAAGCTTATCATTGATCGTGGTCTTCTTATGCATTATGCGGCGGTACAATTGCCCTCCACGGACAGCATAGTCTGGAAAAGACTGTGGCCATTCGCTTACTGCATTTAATTTGCCGGAATACCATGCGCAATTTTCGGTGTTCTTAGTGTCGATGGCTTCCGTATTAACCAAATCTTGCAGTTCATTAGCGATGTCGTGCTTAGTTGGAACTTGGTACGGTACGTATTTGGTGTGTATGTTCGTCGGTTCTCGTACCTTTTCAACTCGGGGAGTTTTTTGTCCCAGAAGGAGTTTAATCGTTGATCAATGAGCAAGTTGTCATCCTCAACCACGGACGTCTCCTGAGGGGGGTTTGGTTTCCCTTAATTGACGGAGACGCACCAACTTTCTAAGAAAACTAGGCCAGAGTAAAAGTTCATATGCAACTTTACTCGACTTAGAAAATCCATTCTAGTAAACAGTCATAGGACATTCCCGATAGTACATTGTAAGTGTGCACGACTCGGTGATCGAGGATGCCCACGGTGACAGTGATTAGTCCGGGAACCTCTCTACCATCCAAGACTCTAGTGGACCGACCGACGGTTGAGATTACAAATCTCTATCGTCTTGTCGCCGAGAAAGGAGGTAACTGCTCCCGTATCTACTAGAGCTATCAACGGCTGGTACCTATCTGGATGTGGATACGTGGGCGGTTATCCCGGCGGTGGGAGGTTCGAAGTTGGTCGAAGCGGCGCAGACCTCCTCGCTGCTGGGCTCCTTGTATGTTTCCCGGTGTCTGACAGTGGCAATACTTGGTCAATGTATTCCTTTTTCCGCATCGGGAGCAGAATAGTATTTGACGGTTCTTACAACGGTTTAGGTAATGTCCGGTCTGGCCGCACCTCCAACAAAAGTTAGGATTGTCAACGGGGACAGGTTCTATCGGCGGGTGTTCAACGATCGCGGTCGGGGGTGGCAACGAGGGCAAACGCTGAACGTTGGAGGTTTTTCGAGGTTCGAAAGACGGTGCAGGTGTTCGGGTGGCGGTGGGCCTTTCGATGCGGGGTAATGGTGGATCGGCGGTTTGGATACTTTCATATTCTTTGACGAGCCTCATTAAATCGATCACCTTTACAATATCATTGCGCCGAATGTATAATCGGTATTCGGGCAATAAATTGCGGTGCAACCAGTATATTTCCTGTTCTTCGGTGAAGCTGCCATGTCGTCGCATTAATGTTTGCAGACTAATCAAGTAGTTCATACCTGATTCGCCTGTTCGTTGTGTTCGGCGACTAATTTCGGCTTCTAAGTTGATCTGGTAGTCAACTGGAAGAAAGAACAGTCGAAAATCCCGGTTAAAATCTTGCCAGCAACTCCAATTCTTTTTGTTGTTTCGGTACCATAGAAGAGCGTTATCGGTAAGAATTTCTGGGAGTGCTGGTAGGAGTAGGCCTGGAGTTAGATCATGTTGCTCGCAAGTTTCGTCTAGACGCTCCAAGAAGGTTACTAGATCACTTTTTCCATTGAAGCTAAGCTTCCACTTGTGTATCTTCGCTTGTTCTAGGCGACGACGGTTATCAGAAGGGTTTGGCGGCGTTGCAGTGGCAATGCCAGTGGCAGAAGCTTGTCGTTTGGGGTTGGCAGGTGGCTGCGGTGATTGTTTCCCTAAACGGATAAAGCCGACAAGCTCTCGTCGCATTTCGTCTACCTTACCAGACGTTCTCAATCCAAACTGTGCAATTTCTGCCGTGAACTGGTCCTTCTTTAGATTATAGATCCAACCTACTCGGGGATCAGCGGTTTCTAACCCACGGTGTCCTCTTTTCCTTCGGTATCGCTTGGTAGTTTCGGTGTCTTTGAAGTGGCCATAACTAATTCACTTTAGAGGTTGACAATTAAGGGAAATGGCGAGAGTCGGTTTCTCGGAGGCGGTATTATTTCATGGGCGTAGTAACTTGACGGTATCTTTAACGGTAATGGTTCTAGAACAAATTTTATAGGTCGGGAAAGTTCGGAACGGTTTGGAAGTAGTTGGTTTGGAGGTGTTGCGGACGGAGTATTACAGAAAAAGTAGTCACTTGGCGGTATCCACAACGAAAACGGTTATCGGACGGTATAGACGGTTCGGTAGTTGTCGGATCAACTCGGAAATAATCGGATCAGCTTAATTGATGTTAATTTAGTCGACAAAGACACCTCGTTTTCTTCTAACGGCCTCGGTTCAACTTTGGGTATCTTCGGGTAAGTACGGGTATTTCCGGAACTCGTCAAACGGGAGTCACTGGTAAGGTAAAAACAAGATAACGGATTCGTAGATTTCGTATTTAGACGATCGGTCCCTGCTCGTCGGCGCCATTTGTGACGCTTGCTTCCCAATTCGGTTTAGTTCCTGTAAATAATAAAAGCGGACGGATCTCGGGCGCCAGATTTGATGACGAAGTTTACTCTCCGTGTGCTCGTCGGGCAGCTACAGCGAAGGTTAAAAATTCCAGAGGTCTGATCGTCTTCGGGAAGCAGTTCGGAGAAATAAAGAGAACACACTAAAACTCAAAAGCTTCTTTATTTAATACGGAACAAGAAAACAGCATGTATCAAAGTACTACAAGCACAAACCATGCAACCCAAAAGCAGTCAGCGGATTTGACGGTTATAGGGGTGAGGGTTTCGGTAATGTAAGCAGAGCGGCAGTCGGTTAAGTGATACAGTGGGTAGTGTGAGTGACCGAGTCGACACACGAAAATGCGCTATATCGACCCGGGCAATTTCTTGAGTGGTGTATTCAAGGCGCGAAAATGCGTCACCCCAAACACAACACACGGATAGGAACAATAAAGCGGAATGGCCAAGTTGACACACGAAGATGCGCTATGCCAACCTGGACAACTGTTTGAGTGGTGTACTTGAGGCGCGAAAATGCGTCACTCCAAATATAACACACGGATAGGAAAAGAACAGTAAAGGGATCTCTGCAAAATGCGGGTCGGGGTCGGAATAGCCAAAGCGGTATCTTTGGTGGTTTAAATTAAAAGAAAGCGGACTCAGTATTAACGGCAGAACCAGGCGAAACAGGTATTCGGCACCAACTGCTTGTTTAACGCAAGAGCTCACGCTTTTATAAGGCCTAGCTTAAGTGGGGCAACTGGTTGAGGGGATTGGGCAATTAAGCGTGGGGGCTATCGTACTTTGCTTTGGGTTCACAATTTATAATACGTAACAAATTAATAACAGTTAAATACAAACTCGGCCTTATCCTAAAAAATTAATTACCTACTCTAATTAATTTAGTGACGGTGCAAAACTTAAAACTAAAAACGCATCGTTACACCTTGCGTTTTCTCTGCGTCTTGTAACTGGATAACCTCCTGGGGGTGCTAGAGTGGCTGATTAAGATCACGGTTTCGCATCAGACAGCTGCAGGCAACCGGTAGTTACCAAGTCTATCAGATAAAGATTGGTTATGCTTTATAATTTAAAGGAGGGAGCCTAACGCCTTACAGTTCTCTTCGAACACCTTCCCCAAGAAGAATCCTGTAGTTACGCAATTTAAGAGCACTGTCGATCTTACTGCTAGCAGAAAACTACTACTCTCGGGACTTTGTTCATTAAATTACAGCTAAGTCTTAATATTGAAGTGTCTTATTTGTTGTTAATGCGTGTGAAGCTCATGTACATTTGACATGAAACGGCTTTGATCTGTTAGTTGTAAGTAAAACCCTATTCGGGGGTACACTCAACAACCGAAAGTTTATAATCAGCTCAATACGGGCTTGTGCGCTTCAATTTGAACGGTTGTCGCGAAATCAAAAGGCCTTTTGGGTTTGCGAGAGGTATTTACCCGTTAGATAAGTTAGTTTAAGCGTTATGTCGTTGCATGTTCGACCAGATAAATGGCCGTGTGTAAGTGATATATGTACATCGAGTATTCCTAACATTTTGTTTATTTTAGAAAAGTTTAGAGGTGGAGAAAATTCTGTAATATATGAGGTTTCATCAAGTTCTAACTGTTTTGATTCTATCAAAGCAATTTTGGTAACAATTTATAAATATTTTAGAAAATAGAGAAATTACTTTCTTACATGTACGATGTCGCACCGTAATATTTTCAATATTTTGTTATCAAATGTGGTGATAATTTCATTTTCTGTAACTTTTATTCAAACTTTTCTTTTTTTAATTTATCTTTATATACTTCATTATGAATATTTCAATCTCAAATTCTACTTATAGCACAAGTTTTAGTTTGAAATATACCATATTACAGACGCAGAAATTAATTTCAAAGTATTACATAGTATTAAATATGATTTCAAGGCCATCAATTAAAGTTAGTGAATATACATGTAAAAAATACGCAAGAGAACCATCTGATGCACACTTTGTTTTTTGAAGACTCTTCATTATATCTGACCTGCAGCTATCCGGCTGGGGTACAGTCATAAACTCAAAAACCGTTTAGATATGCAGTTGAACTACTCGAGCACTAAATAAATTTTGTTACTTTATCAATTAGATATCAAGTAGCAAAATCTTTGTCTAATGCTAATGAAATTAGCAACCCAAATTAATAATAGGATTGAATTATTTCTTACAACTGAAGCATGATTTTATAATTTATATAATATACGAATTTTAATTAAACTCATTTAATTTAATTGTCATTTATAAACAGAATATAAACAAGGAAGAATTACATCTAAATGTACTTTATACGTGCTTTGAATCTGAAGCTAATTAATCATAGCAGCTAATTCGCTAATTGGAAACACGACAAGACTAAATAATTTATGAAATGAGTTAAATATTTACTGTAGTACTTGCATACATCGTGATCACGCTTTGAGAAGAGTTTTACTGAAGAATTTTTGGCGACAATTTATTTGTACAGACTTTCTTTACTTACTCGTTATAGTTTTTGTTTAAACGAAACGCTTCCGAAGTGGTTCGTTTAATTAAAACTGGATAAGAAACTAAAGTGCACGGAAACTTGATAAAGATAGAAAAATACTGTTGATTCAAACCTAATGCAATTTTAGCTTTACTTTGCACAATCTATAATAAATAAATCTGTATATAAAGCTAGCAATGTTTATTATTATTACAGAATCCCTCCATGTAGAATTATTGTAAAACAAATATTGCAAGCAAAGTTGTTTATGTTAAAGCTTATTAAATTTCATAATACAGGTGAGTTTAATGTTATTACAATAATAATTATTGTTTACAAGCATATTTAGTTAAACATACTTGTCGTTAATTTTGTAAAATCTGAAATTCTGAATTTTTACAAATTGTGTATATGTTCATTTTTTCTGCATCAGACGTTCGAAAAAATATTAACAAATTAATTTCAACAATCAAAATTTTAACAACAGAAATTGACTTTGGGTTTTCTGTATTCGGAGAACGACACATTTATATTTAGTGTGTTCAAATGTGTCTTCTTCATTTTCTTTTACATGAATAACTATCGTGATTATTGTTCAAATTAGTTTTCTTAAGTGAGTAATAAAATAACATTTAAGATACGAACTAGAACAAATACTATACCTGGATGAGCGACTGCTTCCTTAAAGAAGTTATGCGACTGTGAGAATCATTTTTGTATAAAAAAAAACATAAAATAGAAACATCACTAACGCTTGAAGAACATTTAAAAAGTTAAATTACAGCTTCAACATTTTTCGTTACTCCCCCCTAGCAACATTAAAAAAAATTATTCCATCATCTTTCTCATAAGAGTTAGTACATGGTAGATTACACAAATCCAAGTGTTAACGCAAGGTATCGATGTGGTTGGCAACAACCAACGACTTTAACTTCGTATACGTCAACGATTGCAACCTAACACTTCAAGTTCTGGTCAGAGCCTAATAATGTATACAATGTCACTAGGACTAATAATGAATAACGGCTAAACAGAAAAGGACTGCAGCAATGCTAATGCAGACACCGCAAGCATTAGGAAGGAGAATGTTAAATGCAAAGCTTGCCAATAGGTGATGTTATCTCTGTAGATATTAGATATTGATCGTCCAAAACTAACCTTAACGTTTTGGAAATTCCAATAATAGTCCAAGAAACATATGAAGAGGAAAAGGTAAAGATGAACAACAAATTCAATCTGTAAACGAAAACCGAAAGCGGTTGAGGGAAGATGAAAAACGGCAAACAATCGGGTTTCATTCACCCTCCGCTAGCTCGGAATGTGTCATCACATCAGATCCAGATCCAGATGAAGAAACCATTCTTCATAGACCATCGAACAAAAAACCTGTTGCATCTGTGACCGCTTGTCTTTCCAAGTTTCGACCTCAAATATTGCAAAATCTAATAGAACCGCAGATATCACTTTGTCCCTGACCATAATTGCTAATGAGGGGTCCCCATCTTTGCAATCAACGGAGGCAAATATTCTAGTGACAGGCTTCAAGCAAACATCAATATCTTGTGGAAGACCTGACAACAATGTATTTTTCCAAATTTCCCAGAAAGTCATTATCCTGGCGTCAATTCTAAGTTCTTCACCTTAACCGGGAACACTTCATTTTCGGATGCTTTGAGGGATCTCATTTCTAATTACTTGATTTACTCCTGCAGATTTGATAAATACACCAAAACTTCCATCAATTTCAATCATAAGAACCGGTCAAATAGTGGGAACAAAACCAACGTCGTTCAAGATCTATTGAATATTCCAGCACATATTCTTGAGGATCATAAGAAGTGTAAAACGCTACTGCTCCAAAATGAAACTACACAAAGGTTCTCTAAAGAGTTCCGTTTTGTCAAAATCGGTAGTAAAATGGTTGCCGCATTCTCAAACCGTTCACCGAAAATGTTTTGACTGATGAGCAAAATGGTCGGTAGCGAAAGAATAAACTACACCCAAAAGAGAAGCTATCAACATCGAATGTTCTCCGCTGTAATAATCTTTTCCAATAGGTTCATCAACTTTGGTCTACTCCCAAAATTAAATGAGGTAATCAAAGAAAACAATCCTAAAGGAGCCAGAGGTACGTAGCCCGATGAAATGTGGGCCGAATGCTGATTCGCTTTCCAATCTGTAGATCCATAAAAACTCCCGGGTTATATCCAGAGTGTGAGTTGAAAGACCAAAAACAAAAAAACTTAGAAAGCTATACAGTTGACTAACATTTCAGCTTCTTATGGAAAATCACCCGATGCGTCCAGTAAAAGCAAAGCCGGAAGGGTTTTTATCTTTTCAAAGTTCCGTATCTCATTGTACCGCTTCGAATCCGCTGGATAGTCATCAACAGGAAGTTGGGGAAAAAATGACTAATAAATTAAGTGATATGAGGATGTAATGAGATGATAGTTAGCTTTGGTACGATCACATGGACAAATGGTAGGTTTATAGTTTATATTCTAATTATTGCTTCAGTCTGAATAGATATGAATTTGTTTTCCTTTAAACTGTGGCGTGACTTTGACTTGGTTGTGTGTATACGCTTCTCACTAAATGGTGTGGCTTCAAACGCAATAAGTTTTGTGCAGGTGACTTTTTTGTAAATTTTAGTTTCTTCAATGCGACCATACAAACCTTAAAATGATCTTTGATCATAAATACAATGTTTGATTCCCCATTAGAAAAGACTGTACTGGAGACACGGACTGCGTGCCGGTATTTTCCCAAAAATGGTTCACAGACGGATCCAAAATGAAAAATGGTGTGGGGGCAGGAGTGGTAAGACCGAGGTTTAAAAGACACGAGTCCCTCAGTGCTGACGCTACCATTTTTCAAGCAGAAGTACACGGCATCCACATGGTGTCAGTACATATCCTAACCAAAAACCGATGCAAGCAGCATATAAGCATCATGTCAGACAGTCAAGCGGCATTAAAAGCACTACAAACTAATATATTGAGATCACACATGCTACACAAGTGCCATCAAGCACTAAATCAACTGGCGGACAAGAACAAAGTTGAACTTGTCTGGGTGGCAGGGCATGAGGGAATAGTAGGCAATGAGGAAGCAGATCAGCAAGAAAAGCTAGGGGCAGCAAAACCTTTTATAGGGCCATCTCGTATGTACGGTTCAGCCAGAGGGATTATCAGGGAGTTATTATCAGCTGGGCCAACAAACAAGTGAACAGAACCCAGAGAAATTGTCAGGTCTCAAACATTCTAAGAACTTACTCAGAAGAGAGTTAAAACTACTCTGTGGTATACTAACAGGACACATCCATTGCAGGTATCACTTGAAAAAAATGTTACTGGTGAATGATGATACATGCAGGTATTGTGGTAAAGATGTGGAGCGCATGGACCACATCATTATGAAGTGCCCAGCCCTGTGCCTAAAGAGATACAAACACTTAGAACTCATCTTCATTTTGCAACAAGATCTACTAAAACTCTTGACTGAGGATCTGATCGAATTTGTCAAAGACATAGATCTTTCATAAGCCCAACTAAAAGGGGACACAAAAAATCTAATCTGGTCGCAGTACAGGAGGTTCTTTCCATGACACTCGCCCCATTCCTAATAATAATAATTATTATTATTCAATGCCTCATTTTCTTCTCTCTCTCTCTCTTAATAATAGAAGATGCACACATTGTCAGAAATATGGCGTTGGCTGATTTAGGGTGTGGTGAGTAAAATTTTGGGTATTGTTTCATCCACAAATTGATACCTCAAATTTACAGCAATTTAGATATAACCAATTGGAAATTGAGTCTTAAACTACTCAATTTGGGTTTCAAGAACTTTTATGAGATTTATGACGTTTAATGCAATGAAAATGATTAATGACACAAAAAAGTTTCAACGTAACAAAATTGCCAAAATTGCAGTCCATGGTTCAAATGTGTAGCAGATAGCAGTGGGCAAATGACGCCAAAGAAAATATCATGACTGGGGGCCTTGTAGGTACTACAGTCCATTCAACGCCCGTTAGGAACTGGTCGCAGATAAAAATAATGATCATATCAAAGAAAGATATCCTACAACACAATAACGACAACGTAACAACACACCTGACCATCACTGAAAGAGTTCATAAGGCACCCAATAAACTCTAAGTGGTGACGTAACGACAAGTATAGAAAAGTAATTTTTTTTGCAAATATGCCTACGAGTTAATCATCACTACAATCGACAATACTACAACCGCAACAACAAAATTTTTTTACCTATATTCACTAATCAACTTTCCACCATACTTTATCACACATTCTGGAGGAGGAGCAGCCAAAAGCAACAATACAAATAGAAAGTGTAGAATATAAATACGGATACTGAAACCTCAACGAATATATAGCACAAACGACATTCTGCTGACAATGAGGAAACATATGATTAAACAACCTTGTCGATTCAGCAACGACCTTTTCAATCAAGAGTAAAAGGCATAGTTTAGAGAGTCAGATTTATTATTTTCTTGATTCATAATTACACACATCTTTGTATACCTGTACATGTTTTAGTTAAATTTTCATAGCACTTTTGATGATAAATTAAAAAATCTAATAAGAAACAAGAAACCGTTGTAGTTAAAATCATCTTGTTAGCTCTGTTGTCAAAGCACACCTAATATAAAAATGTCTTTTAAACAAAACGTAACAAGATCCTTTCATCTCACCCTTAAAGCGATAGAACACCCTCAAAATATGTAAAACGAATAATGTTTTTAACAGAACATAGATGCTGATAAATTAATGCAACCGAACTTTTGTGCAAAATTTGCGTAAGTTCGTCGATTGTTACATGCAAAAGCTCGTAAGCCTTTCTCTATCTCGACAATTACCCTACTAGAAGATATTTGGGAATTTGAACTTCTGCAATAAAACCTCCGCTTAGTTCTAAGAATGTGTGCCTACAGCAAAATTATGGAATTAATTTGTAACTACCTACAATACTCAAACAACAGTTGCTTCTACATGCCACACAGGAAGTAATGGTTTCTCTCTAAGTTTGTCATTTCGCAAAACCAAAATAATTAAACGGTTCAGTTACATACGGCGGAAGGGATTGCTCAATTTAACTTAATTGTGTTGGTCGCGCGAAAAACAAATTCTTTAAATTTACCACTTTTCGTTATCTACAAATTTAAGAGAACAAAAGAAGGGCACAAATTCGTCATGTGACACTTTCATTACCGCACAACTAAAATTTGACAACAATAAACGAACGAATGTATTTTACGTGTTGCTTGGGTGCCCGGCATCGTTGTCAAAGAAAATTGTTTAGTAAGCACCGTGTAAATTATATTGTATTTATACACTAGATTTAATTCATTTACGCAAATATTTAGCCCTTAACACGAAATTAATGCACTTGTAATAGAGGATAGATGTAGCTAAAAAATATTTATATAGTTTGTGTTGTACCCACTAAAAAGTGAGCCCAAAAGCAACTAAAATCTTAATTAGCCTCTCCGACAATGGCTTCGTAACTATAAGGTTCCAATGTTAAGTAAAAGAAATAATTTATTTATGTATTAAGAGAATAAATTTCATTTTATTCCGAAAGCTGAAGTTCTGGCTGAAGCTCTAGAAAAAATGCGAGTCTCTCCTAGAATTGTGTCTTCTCTTGCTAACCATGCCTTTAAATTCAAGCGACATAAGCCAAAAAGGCAGCAGCCAAGTTAGCATCCGAAGATTATCGTATAGAATATCTTTTTCAAATATACTAACCAATCACACATACTTGTCTGGTAATTCCAACCCTTTCCCGCTCTCTATCCTTCTCCATTCCGTTCGCAGAGTTAGCGCTGATGCTTTTTGCGCCTATAATATGCCGTACACAACTTGGAACTTGACTGTTTCTCAACCCCATGTATTTCTTCGCACGTCTATACATGGTTAAAACCTTGGAGTACCGCATCTTCACTACGCTAGAGAGTATACTGTACTAACCCATGTTCAGATACCAAACTACACTACTGGGAAGCAGCGTCGTAAGTTCATTTTTTATCATTTAGTTTTTGTTTCATTACAGTGCATTTTACCTTTCAGAGAAACTGTTCAAAAAAATTTTGAGTCTTTATTGCTGCCCAAATGGGCAAATGGTTTTATTTTAATAATTCTTTAATAAAAAAAGTTATTACCTACTGTGCGATTATTTTGGCAACGTTTCGTGTTCAAAAGTTGTAGTAAGTATACTTTCCATGTGAGGTTTTTATTCACAATCTTACACGGCGCCTTCTTGTTTAGAAAATAGTTGGGGTACAACGAGGTATGCGATATGATAAGGTTGGATTTAAAGAGAAAGACTTTGTGGGTTGTGGAACTACTCGAGTTACCTAGAGTGATGGTGGTGATTCTTTCTTTCTAAATACGTCATTTGCTCCTCCTCAGACACACTCTTGAAAAGTCAACTTCCTAAAAGATCTTCTTGTCTACATTTTTTTTTATATTGTTAAGACCAACCCTGTACCAACTGAACTAAAATTTCAAAATTATCTCCCTAAATAAGCTTTCAGAGCTCACAAGAGAGCGTAATTGATCACCAGTCAAATAACTTTTAAAGGACATAATAAATGTGAATCCGGTAGCAACTGAATGATTCGCAGCACCCTTTTTAGATTGTCATTTCCAATGTAGGCTCCAACATTCACAGTAGCACATTTCTTGACCTTTTCACTCTAAACCAATAAGTCAACATATTCGATCCTGAATTGAAATTAATGAACTTCCTTGGTTGTTTGTAGTTGTAAGTAAGCGATCGATCAATGACGATAATGTGAGTTATCAGCGTGACCATATCTTCAAATGTGGTCCTCGTAGTATTTTTCTCAATAACTTCTTGACAAACTCTATCATTTTTTCAAAAAAAAAAAACACCAAACCAGTTTTCCAGGACGACTCGATAGCATTCTAAGCTTCAGTAAAATTGTTCTTTTGGACTCCCTCGTAAAGTGATAAATCTTTGTAGCACTTGGAGAAAACAACCACTACTTAAGGAAGAGACTAATCCCAAAAAACATATATAAATGATTTTCCTTCTTACTATTCAAAATGCAATACCTTTTCCGTGACCATGCCACTAACATTTGAATTCCACTAAGCCATCAAATAATGCTTGTGAAGAAATAAATTCTACAGAAATACAGAGGATATTCTGTGACCTTAGTGTTTATTTTTGCTGTTGCACAAACGTGTACCAATGACACAAATTGATAGTTCCAAGGGTGGAATTGTCATACACTTCAAAATTAATACCCGAAATTTCACATACAGAAATAGTGTATCACTCTATCACCTTCACTGCTCCTTAAGAGACCACTGCAACAAGTCTAACTCCTTTCCTAGTACATGTATCTTTCTTTTTGTAATCTTATTCGTTTTTCAGTTACCAAGACCTTTAAAGTAATAGCTAAAGAAAATTCGATGGACATTGCGGTTTGAGTGACTGCCTTCGACTTTGATTACTGGGAGTTCACATAATATTGTATCCTTCTTTTATTCCACATTGACTTGCTTCACTATTTTTTGACTTCCTACATAAAATGATGTAGCTTCTATTTTACTGACGTTACGCAATTGCCACATGTGACAATATACTCTTAATTTTGAAGGATCTTCCTTATCCTCCATTGTCATTCCAATCGTTGGAAATGTGAAGTTACACCTACCTATTCTATTTTTACAAAAACAAAGAAGTAGTAAAAGTGTGGGTCTCAGTTGGTCCAAAATATTATTCCGGTTATCCACAACGTGGGTAATATTTTTTCAGAAGCAAAGGACTGTCCCAAGGTACAGCCGTAGTCGCTTCTAGGGTAAATAATAGTAAAATATACAAATATAAATATAAAATATACGATGGGAATTATAGTAAATTTTTTGCAGCCTTCTTGCAAAAACTGATTGATAACCTCGAATTTTATTAAAATTTTTGAACTTAATGCTCCGCAATTGCCTTCCGATTTGTCAGTTTTCCAGAAGAATTTTTTGTCCTTTAAGTACTCCAAGTTCCATATTGCGGTGATTGTATTTTGGTGTAGAATAAAATAAATTTAAATTATACGTGAACATGAGACTTTCCTTGTTTAATATTCTTTAGTTAACAATATTCATAAGGCTTGGATTCATAATAATAAACGTGGCATATGGTTTAACAAAATTTTAATTTTTAAAAGCAAATAAAATAAGCAAACGTAACGTTATTTATAAATATGAATGTAGTTTTTATAACGTGACATGCACTACATTTACGTAACTAAATATATTCTGTTACAAAATTGGATTTCTTTCTAACACTATTTTCATTATTCTAAATATAGGCTAACCTTCGTGCGTTTTGTACGTGACGTTAAGGGCGACCTTGAACGTCTTCTCTGGAGTAACCTTTTGACCCTGTGGATTTATTTCTTCTGCTTAACTTGTTTATAATTCTATTTGATTGAACTTTGTTTAACGTAGAACAAAATTGGGCTCACTACACTGCGCGGGCTACAATTACAAACTATTTTTATCAACTGTACTCATTTACAGTAACTGAATTAATTAAAATTTTAAGTAACACGTTTTTTGATTATTCACGCAGAAACTTTTATATCAATTCTTTTATGCACGATGTCCACGCACGCCCATCATTACTTGCGGTTAAAAACCGTCTCCTCCCCACTAAAATCGATATATTTTCTTAACATACAATAAACCTCTTATATCTTAGTACTAATCTTTTACATGTATACATTAAAAATATGACCTTGTACAATCACTGCAATATGTCAGAAACATTCTTTTCAAATGAGAGTAAACTTGAAACGATTTCTAAAATAGATTTACTTTGCGTTTGATGAGAAACAGCTGAATATGTTATCAAAATCCATCCTAAAACTGGTTCGTAAGCCATAAATCCATATCTGAAGCAAATTCGTTCTTGGTATCTTGGTATTCAGATTGATTTGACCAAACTACCTTTTGAACCATCGTCAAAGACTGCTCGAGCAATTCTTTCCTTCACGTTTCCAGATTTGTGTCGCCCATCACATATTTATCTTTTCTGAAAAACTTAAACTGTGTGCTGTTTAGATTTCATATTCACTCTTCCCTTTTTTGATTTGTCTTCAGATAAGAAGAAATTTTGAAGAACCAAATTAATTCTTTCCTCGTCTTTGATTTCTTCTTTCATTTCCAAATTTTCTCTTTAGTGAATCGATAACTTTTTTGTAGTTAGATAGACTAAGGACGACTTTAAGTGTTTAACCATGAATTGAACGAGTGCTGCAAAGTCCAGTTTATCTTTGCTTCTCACAGTCTTTGTTCAATCTGTGACTTGTTTTTTAAATGATCGACAAGTACGTTAGAAAAGAGAGCCATTTCCTGGACGATTCAGTTTGGTGTTCGCGGGGTAAACCTCGTGTTAAACCACATTGGAAGAGGTACGTGTAAGTCAGAATTACATTGATTTATGCCAAACTTACGATAGTGCTTCTTTTTTACATGAAACCGTGTATATTTTTTGGTGGATTCTTGTATGGTATTTTTTTTCTATAAAATCTGTTTGCGGTACAAGAACCCAATAAATATGTCTTAAAAAATTATATATTAATAACAAACCAAATTCTCTTAAAGTCCCAAATCATGTCGTTACGCCACCTGGTGACCATACTTATTAACGAAAACTGTGATATACATTAGATTAGATGATGTATTTTCTTTTTAAAAATTATATTTTATTATCAATTCAACACTTTAAAAGTCAGTTATACGCTCACTCTTTTCAATGGCGAGCTTATAATTAAATAGAAAAAAGATAAAAACGGCTGTCGATAAAACTTTAGTATAAATTGTTAATAAACAAGATAAAAAGCATAATTAAATTGAGAGCGTTGAAAGTGTCGTGACAAAACCACGTCGAAACTTTATTTTAAATTAATTATAAGAAGCACTTAGTTGTAAAGCAATTTACTATTTAGTTATTCAATTATGAGATTAATATAAAAGTTGAAGTCTATGTAAATTTTACTGAGCTAAAAGCAAACTTAAGATTGTAAATAGAATTTTGCAGACGTAAAGTTGATTACATTTTACGGCGTATGCACGAACTTCTATTATTATACACGTTAATAAAGGAAATTGTATGGATGATAATGAAATTATAAAAATAAGTTTCAGGTTTTAAACTTCTGTCGAAAATTTGATTATTGCTGGTTAGGGTCGGTATTGCCTTTGGTTATTTTAAACGATGCTCGGTTCAGAAGTAAAACCAATTGTTTGTTTTATTGCAGTTTTTATCTTACATAAAATTGTGTACAGGGTGTCCCATTACGTTTTGACGGTTCAATATCTCGAAAACTGTTCATGTATGAAAGTGGACCTACAAACAATCAAAATTCACTTTTGCCTCTACTATAAGAAGACTTTCATTCTTTTTTAAATGTGACCACGGGTATAAGATTGCATATTTTGATATATCCTTCACTAAGTTGTAGGTTTGAAACTGTGCATGTAGTTTCACATAAAACTATTAACACAACACTGTGCTCTTAATTTTCGTTATCATGTTTTATTGGATTATATACAGTGTGTCTCATCGAGAACGCCGACTACGGTTATACGGAAAACTACATAACGAAAAATATCTTCAACTTTCTGTTACATCCGGTTTTACTGGAATTTGGTTGTAACTTCTTTATTTTAAATGAAACACCCTATATATTTTTGCATTTTTTAATTCCGCGTGAAATTCTATGTCAAATTTATTTGTAGTTCCCTCTACCTAAGTTTAGTCATTTTTGAGATATTTTAAGTTTTCTGAGAAAAATGACAGGTACAAGCCCTTATAAAAATAGCAATTTTCCGATAACGCATATAGATATCTTAAATCGGTTTTGGGGTTTCAAAATAGAAGGGTTGTAGTACCGGACGGATCAAAAACACGCCGTTGTTAAAAACTCAAAAATTTTAAATGAAAACACCCATTTTTTAAAGCGTATTCCTACTCAGCGTTAGTTAGTTAGTTCTCTACCATTCATATTGGTAACCACCCAAATTTTCAAAATTTTTTGATACGTGTTTTCCGTATCACCATAGCCGACGTTCCTGGTCGGACACACTGTACATATACCTCCCTTCCTTGTGGCTGTGGTTGCTCCTTAGCTATTGCTGACGTTGGGGTTTCATTTTCCAAGTATGCTGGTGTGGCGCATTCGGCGGCGACTGTAATCGGGTTGCTGTTACTCAGGACTGTGTTTGTCGTAAGGCGGTTGCAATGGTTCCTACGGAATATGTGTGTTATTATTTCTACCCACAAAAGGTCTCCTAGTGTCCCGGCTGGATGGCTGCCTGTGCTCGATATCTTGCATCCTTTGCCGAAGTCGGGATGCGTGGTTGTGTGCTGTTATGGTCTGTTCTTTGCGAGACTGGTGGATAATTTGGTAAGGTCTTGCTGTAGACCAGGCGCCGATTGCCTTAATATCGTCTTTCCACACAGCAAAACGATCGGGAATGCTTTCATCCAAGAGGCTTAATGGTACAATAGTGCGGCTTTCATGTGACGATGAAAACGTTCTAACATTACGTTCGCCTGCGAGTGGTTTGCCGTCGTTCTGCTGGGTCTTTGAATCTTCATATCCAATGCTTGGTAAACGACTCGGCTACCGCGTTAGCTTCAATGTTTGTGATTGGGATGGCTTTTGGCCATCTTGTAAATTCGATCGATGCATGGTAGCAAGTATATCTTTCCTCGATAATCCGGAAGCGGTCCAACTATATCGACGTATTTGTGTTTGAATTTTGCTGAACACGAATGGAATATTCTGTTGCACGATGCGTTGTGTCCGGTGACCTTGTTTGCATTGTCGCGACCATCGTTTACAATTTTTCTTCATTTCTGGCCAGACAAATTTGCTTGTCACCAAGTTTTGTCAATGCTCGAGCGCTAGGATGTGATAGTTGGTGTCAAATTTTTGTCTATGAAAAGCCGGTGATATAAACCGCCTTAGCGTGTCGGTCAAGAAATCACACACAATTTCTGCTTTGTACTTGGGAATGTACAGATTTCTTAACTTGAGACACATTGTATTATGTTGTGTTAGCTTTTCCGAGTGATGCGTGGTTAATTTCATCGGAGATTTCTTCTTAGTTTACCTTTTAGGGCCATTGTGTATTGGCCGTATCGGCCGTAAAGCGTCTGTAGTAATTAATCATACCCAGTCATCGTGCAATTTTTGGTAGTTCAACGTCTTTGATGGTATTAATCTTTATTTCGCTTGGTCGTATGCCTTTGTTGGTCACGGTATATCCGAGAAAACTTATTTCCTAGCATCCGAACTTGCATTTTGTCCAGTTAATGAGCATTTCGTTTCCCTTCGGAATATTTTTTTTAAAGATTTCTCATGTTCGTTCGCAGTAGTGGATGCTATTAGTACATCATGGATGTATACATAACAGAATTATAAGTATCGGGTGATGTCGTCTATAAATTGCTGGAATGTCTAAGCTGAATCTTGTTTAGTCCAAACGGTGTCGTTATTGCAGTATTGAGACATCCTCCTTTGCCACTAGAATTTGGTGGTAAGCGGATGGTCAAACAAAATTTTTGTCTTAAAGTTGTTGCATAAAATCTTCAATGTGTGGGAAACGAGTACATACATACCGGGAATCAGTAATCACAACATGTCCTGCATTCCGCTTTTCAAGTTGTCTTGTTCGGTTTGATACCGGTGGGCCGGGGGCTGATTGAATGTGGTGTTCCGTTTGGTGGCATGTGACCATGAGTCATCTACTAGGTTACTTGTTACTTGTCGACCTCTTGCTGATAAGCTTCTGTTGTTATCGAACAACTTTGAATTGTACGTATCTACAACCTCAATTATGGGCTTCTCGATGTTAGCGATCGTGAACCACCATGGAAAACTTCGTAGTAGTATTGAATCAAAATATAAATTGATTGTTCCACATGTGTGGATTTCCGTGCCGTTGACGGTTTAAGGCACGTATTATGTTTTTTCTCAATGTTGTCAAACCAAGTTTTTAGGGAATACGCAAGTATCGGCGCGGTGTCCACCAAAATTTTTAATTTTTGTGGTTTGGTTCGCAATAAAGAGACCGTGAGGATTACTGGGCGTGTCGTGTTCCGTCACTCTCGACTGCCTTGATCATTTCCCTGTTGCTGCTTGCAGGGCAAGGAGCAGTTGCGGGCATTTTTACCAGCACTTGGGGTTTCTGGGCTTGTGTGGCCTGTAAGCTTGTACGTTTCGTGGGAGTTGATTCGTCCAAATTGTACGAAGTAGGACGTCTGGGACTGCGGTACCTGCCAAAGGTTCAGATATCGGAGGAACTGGGATAGTTTGCGATTTCCAAGTTTCTTCTTTTTGAGCCAATTTCCCTGGTGTATCGAGCCTCCAGGCTGCTAGCAACGTGGCGGTACTTCATGTGGTCTGCTACAATGCCTGCTACTTGAAACTGGCTGGAACTAACCTTCGCGAACCACACATCCGGGTCGTCGAACCAAAAGGGGGGATCTTCACCTAGACGCTGTGGATTTCGTGTTCCTCCTGAGATTCTCCGTCGTTGTCGGCCATGACCGTCGGAGTCATCAATATGTGAGTGTAATCGTGCCTTCAGATAAGACTATTAGCGTTTGTTATCAGCATGTTTTATTGGATTATTTTCAACACTGCAGATATACACTTAAATATACACCCATGTGAATTGCCTTGGGTTCGCTGGATGTATCATGTGGGAGTAGATTCCTTTGTAACGCACTGCCAGGTCGACGTTCGGGATGAGCCGGTAGGAAGCTGTTGATGAGGCAGGTGATGCAGGCTCCTCGAGCAGACTCCGGCGGCAATTGTGTTGCGAAGACCTCGGCGAGGAGTGTAGCTCTGCGGGCCTTGACAGTCGGCGTAAGTGGCAAACATGGCAAGAGCTTCGGCGTACAACGGCGCTTTTGTGGAGTCGGTGGAAGCGGTGACAGTAGCCAGGGTACCGTTTGGCTTCTCCTAGCCTCTGCCGCATGTTGCGTTCGTGCTTCGTCTCCATCATGCGCGTTCTTCCCATTCCCTTTTCGACTAATCCTGCGATGTCGTGAGTCGACTTATGAGTGAGATAGCCTCTGGCGTGCCGTTTTGTCGACGTATGGGCTAGATCAGAGGTATTGTGAGTCGATCTATGGGTGAGATCATCTCTTTAAGAATGATTCAATCTGTGGATGAGATCGTCTTACTCTCGCCTGACCGTTGTCTTATAGCCGATTGGACAATCGTTAGTTGTGCTCAGGGTACGCGTTTGAGTGGGGTGAGCGTGAGTGGGTTTGCATACCCTTTGGGAGGGATGACGCGCACGATCCGATAGTTTGTGGTGAGTCACTCACTGTCGAAAATTTATTTATTCGTATGACACATTATGATTATTGTTTTGTGAGGTAAGTGTTATGTGTAGTGACGAAACCGTGTGCAATTGTGGATTATATATTATGAATTATATACGTCTTGACGGTTCAATATCTCGAAAACTGTACAATTGGGAAATTTGACGGCTACAAACAGTCAAAACTGACCCTTGCATCTATACTTTTGATTATCCTTTCATTTTCGATGAAGTGACCCCATCATATTTTTTTAAATATGACCGCAAATATAAGATTGAATTTTTCGATGTATACCGCGATAGGTTTTAGTTTTGAAACTTCTGTCGAAAATTTCTATTAACTCTAATATAATTTACAATTTCATAAGCAAGTGATAGTCGGTGTCGCCACTTCATGGACCGTTGTTGTGTACTCAGTTTCATCAAATTGTAATAATTTGTAGAAATCTGTAGTTTGTCAGATGCCGGCTGTGAAATTATCAACATTGAGAAAAAAATTAGGCGCATTTTTAACGCAATTGCAAAATTACGAACTGCACCGACAAGCACCCGTTTCGCCTTTTTTAAGGCTCATTAGTGTACGGTAGCTCAAACGCAAGTGTACAAAAATCACTGGAAATAGCTACAGAATTTTAACATCGTGCTGCTCCTTCATAAGCAAGTGTCTCACTTTATGTACACTCATGAAATTTAAAACTTAGACACCACAATTTCTGTAAACAAAAGTTTGCACATTGTGAAGCGGGCTTAAGGGTATCATTTACAATTCTAACAGCAGGTAGTCTCAGCAGGGGTTATCTTATAGAAGGACTGTAGAATGAATCATTACACTAAGCACGTTTTAGAAAATAGGTAATTTACGTTACTTACTTAATTTTTTTTTTAAAGAATATATTTGAAGGTATCGCTAATTAAACACCATAGCTCGATTAATTATCGAATCAAAATTTTGTTTAGGAAATGTTTACAAAATAAAATTAGAAATAATTTTGATTTAAAAAACGTCTACAAGCAATAACTTTTAAATTAAATCAAAAACTAAACATGGTTATTTGGGTTGACTGATTATTACTTATTTTTAAATAAATCTAACCTACTAATTATTGTAAGTTATTAAAAAAATCATTAAACTCTCTATTCATAATATTTAGTCCTTACAAAATGTATATTTTATGACGTTTCATTTTTTTGTAGTTAATATAAAAATGAAAATAAAAACTAAGGCAATTCTTATTGTCAACGTATATATTTAGTTTTTTGACAAGAATTTATTACATAATTATAATTAAGATACCAAGTTATAGTTTAAAATTAAATGAAAACTTTTTTTTTAAATAAAGGTATTACTATATAAATAAATATAAGAAATCAATAATGGGTGTGACCTCCATTATTATTGATACATTCTTGAAGGCGTCTGCTCATTGACGCTATCAAGGTATCAATATAATTAATATTAATCGTTTCCCATGCGGTATCAATGGCTGCAATTAGTGCATTACGGTTTACTGGTATAAAATTTGGCCCTTGTTGTCTTCGGATAACAGCAAGTATTCGAGCCCAAACATTTTCGATAATGTTAAAATCTGGGCTTTTGCTGGCCAGGGTAACAGCTCCAAGTTATTTTCTCGTATCCAATTGCGCACAACCCGCGAAGTATGAATAGGGGCGTTGTCCTTTAACAACAAAAATACATTATGAAAATGTTAATTCAACAGATCCCGAACTATTTTTTGGAGAAAGTATAGTGAAATAAGAATACTTACTTGTTGGAAAATATAATCTTCGTCTGGATAAAACACTTCGACTGAAGGTTTCATAATAGTTTCCAAAATATCTAAATACGCAGCAGAATCAAGACGTCCATCGATAGCCCAACAAACTCCTGGACCCCGCGCGCTAACCCAAACCCACACATTCACAGAAAAATAACCACTTCGTTTTTTAGGACATATGTGATTATTTTCGTAACGAGTTCCTTCCATTCTAAAAACTTTTAGTGGTCCATCGTTGCGGCGTTTTTCGTCGCTAAAAATCACTCGATTCCAAAATTCCAAAGGTTCGTTCACATATCGCCTTGCAAATTCCAGACGACGTCTCATATTTTCGTCACTGAGAACTTCTTTTGCAGCAGCATTATACTTCTTTATTCCCATCTCCTTTAATCTTTTTGTGCAGTTATACGGCATCCGGGAAAATGTGTATCTGCTATAGCCCTGGAGTATGTAGCAAATGGTTGTTCTGTTACGTAATGAAACAACTCGAGATCTTGAGCACGTGTAGATACTTTAGGTCTACCACTTCCG
This sequence comes from Abscondita cerata, assembly GCA_030710515.1. Lineage (NCBI taxonomy): Eukaryota > Metazoa > Arthropoda > Insecta > Coleoptera > Lampyridae > Abscondita > Abscondita cerata. The sequence continues at coordinate 67,247 of JALBCR010000932.1, forward strand.
ATGGCTCTTTCCAAAGTGTGTTCAAGATTCCATTTTACTCGGTAATGCCCTACGGTGTTTTTGGTATATCTAACATACGTGAAATTTCACGCACGCTACGGCCCGCCGCTAATTCCGAAACAATCCGCGCTTTCAAATCAGCACCGAGATGAGGTGGCATTTTCACAACACTTGAAATTTTAAACTAAAATGGAATTTACATTTCTTACTTTATTTATTGGTTCACACTACCCTTCTCAAACAGTAGGTAATTGTTTATTTATTACATACTTCTAATGACCAATGTAACAACCCTTAGAGCAATATGACTCAAAGGAAGTAAATTAAACAAGCAAGGATATTCTATTGTTATTGAAACTTATTCATAAAGTAAAAGCCATTTCCTTATAATGCTAATGGACAGGATTTTCTTTTAAGTATTAAGATTACAATAGAGGACTTATAAACTTTCGAAAATATCTAATTATAAATATTTACACTGCAATTGCGCTTTTTCCTTAATAATTTCTTAGCAATAACATACACGTTCTTGGTTTTAAGTTGTCATAAATTTGATATGATATAAATTTGTGTTTCTAATATTACATCACAAACTAATCTTTATTCGCCAAAAAATTGTTGCTTAAGTTGTAAAGCTTCGTACACACCTGAACAACAAACCGAGCAACAAACATAACAACGAACCGAAAGTCAAACAGAACGACAAACGATCTTTTATGATTTCCACAATCCGAACAACAAACGGAACGTTTGTGCTGTTCCATAATTATTTTCAGTAGTTTTCAGTTCATATATATTTATTATTGAGAAGAGAAAATTGCGGAAAACAAGAAGATAGTGCCAACCAAATTTTTACGCACAAAGAAGAGTAAAAATTATAATTTACTTCGCTTTTTTTTATTTTGGAAATTTCCCGCCCAAATGATGCTAATAGGGACATCATTTTTTCTTGCATTCTTAAACACTGATTAATTTAAAACATTTTTCTTCTGTCAACTCCATAATATTACCTAAAACACAACAAACCCACAAAAGGGAGGACAAAAATAAATAATTTAATTCTCCCGCATAAGTTTGTTCGCCGTTTTGTTTAGATTCGTCCAAACCTGCAAACGCATTCGCGCGCATTTTCTTTGATGTCGGAGAAAAACCGACAAGTTGCGGGAACGCCGCAAACCGTTCGTGGAACAATCAGGACTTGCGAATCTGTTCTAAAATTCGTACGTAGCACCGTCCAAATTAATGTTCCGATTGCCGTTCGGTTCGTTGTTCTGTTTGTTCCTCGGTTTGTTGTTCAGGTGTGTACGAAGCTTTACAATAAGCATATTAATATGAACTATATCTTATGAAAGGAGAGTTATGTAACTATAATTAACGACTTAACGTTACGTTAGTAGATTCCATTTACTATTTACACATATTTTCTTGGAACATTCGATAATTAACTATCGGGATATGATGACCCTATACTTCGCAGGTTGTGCGCAACTGGATACAAGCAAATAACTTGGAGCTGTTACCCTGGCCAGCAAAAAGCCCAGATTTTAACATTATCGAAAATGTTTGGGCTCGAATACTTGCTGTTATCCGAAGACAACAAGGGCCAAATTTTATACCAGTAAACCGTAATGCACTAATTGCAGCCATTGATACCGCATGGGAAACGATTAATATTAATTATATTGATACCTTGATAGCGTCAATGAGCAGACGCCTCCAAGAATGTATCAATAATAATGGAGGTCACACCCATTATTGATTTCTTATATTTATTTATATAGTAATACCTTTATTTAAAAAAAGTTTTCATTTAATTTTAAACTATAACTTGGTATCTTAATTATAATTATGTAATAAATTCTTGTCAAAAACTAAATATATACGTTGACAATAAGAATTGCCTTAGTTTTTATTTTCACTTTTTATATTAACTACAGAAAAAAATGAAACGTCATAAAATATACATTTTGTAAGGACTAAATATTATGAATAGAGAGTTTAATGATTTTTTTAATAACTTACAATAATTAGTAGGTTAGATTTATTTAAAAATAAGTAATAATCAGTCAACCCAAATAACCATGTTTAGTTTTTGATTTAATTTAAAAGTTATTGCTTGTAGACGTTTTTAAATCAAAATTATTTCTAATTTTATTTTGTAAACATTTCCTAAACAAAATTTTGATTCGATAATTAATCGAGCTATGGTGTTTAATTAGCGATACCTTCAAATATATTCTTTAAAGAAAAAATTAAGTAAGCAACGTAAATTACCTATTTTCTAAAACGTGCTTAGTGTAATGATTCATTCTACAGTCCTTCTATAAGATAACCCCTGCTGAGACTACCTGCTGTTAGAATTGTAAATGATACCCGTAAGCCCGCTTCACAATGTGCAAACTTTTGTTTACAGAAATTGCGGTGTCCAAGTTTTAAATTTCATTGTACTGTTGCCATGTACTCAGAAATGTAGAAATCTGTAGTAGGTATGCACTTGCTTAGCCGCACGATGTGTTGAAATCCCAGTGATTTTTGTAGACTTGCTTTCGAACTCCCCAACACGGATGAATCTCAAAAAAGGCGTAAACGTGTATATAGGTGCCATTTGTAATTCAGCATCACTTACTACGGTTGGCAGGAATTCGATATGTTGCATTAAAAATGCGCTTAGCTTTTTTTCGTAATGTTGAAAAGTTGACAACCGACATCTTACATACTACAAATTTCTACAATGAATACAATTTACAACAAAATAATAAAGGTAATGTAAGAAAAGGTAACTTTAAATAATTTGCGCCAAAACTTCTTATTTAATAAATACAACTGGAACTAAAAGTTAATCAAACGAAGCAACTGAAGCAAAACTTAGACACAAAAGAAAATAAACAAAAGGCAACGTAGAAATTCATCTAACATGAGAAAATCAATTTAGATTTGTTATTTAATTTCACATGTTTGCTTGCTTGTTTGCGCGTTTGTTTGTTATTGTTACGATATAATTTTAAAACTTTGCTTTTGTTTAAAAAACAATTATTGTTGATGATATATGAATATTTTTAGAAAACCGTTTTGTTTGATATGATTGGTCGAGATTGCAATTGATTTTGTAACAATTGAAATTAATTTTGCAATACAATGAGCTCGAATTTGTTCATAATTGAATTACATCGAGTTTGTAAAATGTTTGGAAATTATTGGTTTAAGTGTAGTTGATTTTTACATTAATTATACACGGAACTAATAATTTTGTTTGGGTTATAAATTATTCGTTAGCGTTTATAAAATTGACATCGATTTTTAGGCAATGACGTTGTGTTAACTTGTTTAGGCCCAATTTGCGCATAATTGTTAGCACCCCCAATAATTTTTTTCTTCACACCAACTCTATTTAATGCCCCTTTTCGGACGCATTTTGTTTATGGTAAACTGAAACTGTCTGATGAAAAAATTTTTTTCATAACTTTCTCATCCGTCTTCTATGACAAGTTAAAATTTATTTGTATATCAAATAAATAAACACTACAACTTTTCCGGGGCATCTACAGTTTGGAAATCTCCAAGATCTGCTTATCTGTACAAAATGCAGTGGCGATTCTGGTTGATTCTGATTGTGCGAAAAGCATTTATCGGTTTTTTTACAAAGGATTGCTGATTAGGTGTGGTTGCAATCCTTTCAGAATGGGTTTACCAAGGTTTCATCTCCGGAAGTGGTCATATTTCCCAAATTAGTCCCACAAACCATTAGTATCCGTATAATGTAAATTAGAAAGTAGGAATCTAGCAAAGTCCATCCCGTTAAGAGTTCTATAGAAAGTAAGTAGATGAAGTTTTAAGCCATATGTTAATATCAACAGAATGCTAAAATCCACCTCTCATTAATTAAAAATGGGCGTTGACGTACAGTTGTATAATTAGAGTAGTTATTTAACGATATTAAGAAAAAGAATTGACCACTTACAGAGAAAGATAAGGGAACGGTCCTAAACCGACGTCTCCATGTGAACCAATTTAGCACAGTTCATACGTAGTAGAATTGTTAGGATCTTCAAGTTTCCATGATTGAACAACACGTACGCAACTACGGTTGCCTAACCTTGCGCACACACAAAGTTGTATAACTTTTTGTGTTAGTTTTAATAAAATATTAAATACATTAGACAGTTGCCTCATCAATTTACGTAATCAGTAAAAATAACTATAAACATTTTTACTTTACTTTTAAACTTGAAAACTACAAAATCGAAAAACTATCCGATTTATACAAACATATGACGCAACTGTCATTTATTTCTAAACATGAGTATATTTATACCACACTGATGATGTTTTTTTACAAACCTCCAACCACTGATTTCCCTTCTAGTTTCTTACTTTCCTTCGAATATAGAACTCGACCATTTAATTATCATTTCCTCTTACGTACTGGATAAGTCTCTCAATTTCGTTCCATTCTGCCTAAGATGTTCGCATTTTCAATAAAGCAGTTATATTTAGTTTTGTTTCCAATTTCACAAGTATCACAATATCGTTCATAGTAAATAACACTGTGTCTGAATCTCTTATTCAAAATGGTTTCAAGTATCTACTGAGCTGCAGTTACGACAAGCGTACAGACGTAGTAACGTAGTACGCGAATACGCGTTTCATATCTGTGTCAGCAATCGCGCTTACACAGTTTATTCATGTAAATATTATATCTAGTTAAATATAATGTATTCCGAGCAATAAACCCCACATAAGCCGCCGTTGCATTCATTTTCCCTCTAAGACTACAACCCCAATGACGCCACAATACAAAAGTTGTTTGTTTTGTTAAAGTAAACTAACAATAATTTTCAAAAAAGAAATACCTCCATGGTTCTTTAGATAGGGTAGTATTATTGTGTTAGAGTAAGTAGGGCTGAGGCAACTTTAAGCCCCCCCCCCCCTTCCCGCAAAGAAATGTCGAATTGTTAATGTTTGCACACAAAATATAATAGTTAGCACAGGCTAGGGCAACTTTTTTTTAACGCTTGCACACCTTTCATACTGGAGTTATTCAGAGTTGAATCAATAAAAGCCAATCCCTCTACATCAAGAACTGTGCTAACATAGGTTAGCACAACTAAAGTTAACGATATCACACTTTTAATAAAGGAGTTATTGAAGATTGAATCTATGGAAACCAGCCCCCTACAACAGCATTTTGAACTTTTGGCGTTTGAGCATGAAAGAGCTAAGCTAGCACAGGCTAGCACTAATGAAATTAACGCTAACACACGTTTAAATCTTGAATCTTGTAAGCGGTAATTGCTTAAGGCTTCCCAAAGTATGCGATTTACAAAATTTATAATGCACCGGATAACCACAGTCGAAGATGTAAAGAGAGAAACTTTTTAAGACGTATATTGACTTAATATACTGGATGTAAATACCAAAAATAAAATTATAATAAAAATTATTTCTCTGGTACAATTATACAATGCAGTTAGAGCAAAATTAAAATTACTTCTGGGCAGCTGGGTATATAATGTTTCCCCGGCAGATTCCACTGTTACAGTAGTCAAACCACGGCCCTACTCAAGATGGCTGCTCGTACAGGTGTGGATATCTTGGAGTTGATTATGGCTGCAAAATAAAAGGGTGAATTACTGGCTTTACCTGCTTCATGAAAACTACAAAATCGAAAAACTATCCGATTTATACAAACATATGACGCAACTGTCATTTATTTCTAAACATGAGTATATTTATACCACACTGATGATGTTTTTTTACAAACCTCCAACCACTGATTTCCCTTCTAGTTTCTTACTTTCCTTCGAATATAGAACTCGACCATTTAATTATCATTTCCTCTTACGTACTGGATAAGTCTCTCAATTTCGTTCCATTCTGCCTAAGATGTTCGCATTTTCAATAAAGCAGTTATATTTAGTTTTGTTTCCAATTTCACAAGTATCACAATATCGTTCATAGTAAATAACACTGTGTCTGAATCTCTTATTCAAAATGGTTTCAAGTATCTACTGAGCTGCAGTTACGACAAGCGTACAGACGTAGTAACGTAGTACGCGAATACGCGTTTCATATCTGTTTCCCCGGCAGATTCCACTGTTACAGTAGTCAAACCACGGCCCTACTCAAGATGGCTGCTCGTACAGGTGTGGATATCTTGGAGTTGATTATGGCTGCAAAATAAAAGGGTGAATTACTGGCTTTACCTGCTCTGGGTGGTTCTGCACCCTAAAACGTTTAATTTGTAGGTCTTTCCCAGCGACTGGAAGTGCTTGGTGCGGTTATAGGTTGCGATACCTTTAACTTGCGGGCTGGGTGTGCTTATTATTTCTACGATCTGGGCAGTTTTGGTGTAGGCTTGTGGTTTGGTTAATACCCCTCGAGTATAACTGGCCCCTCAGGTATACAGAATTCTTCACAGTAGATTTGAATTGCATTGTTTACAAACAAATTTAATAACTGTTCAACGTACGAATTGAGTTCTGAATTTAAGGTGCCGGTGAATTATCGTTTCACAAAGGTTTGTACGATGTTGCGTCGACGTCCTACTAGTGTGGGCGATTCTATACCTTAGCTGGATTTTAGCATATCTCTGGACCCCCTGCGATAGCGGGCGGTTTGGGGACGACGTTTGTAGGTACTTTAAACGTGCCTGGCTTCGTTAGAACGGTCCTCAAGCCAAGGGTGTGTTACTCGAGATTACGACAAGAAATTTAAAGCGCTAGGTGATAGTGGCGTCTTATGCAACGACCAAACGCAAATCGGTTGATGCTAGAGCGAACAAGACAGGTGAATGTGCTGTGCTAGAGGCTTCTAGACGCGGTAAACTAAATTACTGTGCCCAGAATACCTATTAACGTAGCAGGTATCGCTTTCAGATCAAGTTCAGGCGGTGGCCAATAGTATTTCAGCAGGATATCAAGAGAATAATCAGGTACAAGCGTTTGGTCGGGTTTAGTTAAACAGGTCCGAATAGTTCTGCATTTGAAGTAAAAGGCATTGAAAACTCTAAGTGTCTTAAACGAACGAAAACTGCCGAATTTATACCCATTCTTATTAGGAGTGTAGCGGGAAGCAAAAGATGGGATCCTAGTGGGAGAATGTACAGGGTTGGGTAACGAAAACATCATAATCACATCACCACACGTATGATCATTACAATCTAAAAAAAAAATGATGTTAGAAAATCATTAATAAATAATATAAATGTCATACAAGGAGTAGTAGTTAAATTAGTAAAATTTCAACAAAGCGCCAACAAATTTTGAATTTTAGATAATAACAAAAATAACGGTAACGACAGTCAATGACTATTAAAAAATCGTTAATGAGCGAATAAGAACACCAAACTATGGAAAGGTGTAAAACAAAATTTCAAGAGCAATATCTGTATTTCAGAAATAAGTACAATTCCAGTAACAAACTAGTAGAAAGGGCTGACACCTTTCCGGGTTGGTAGCAAATACATATGGTATTCAGGACTGATATGACAATAAAAGTAAAAGTATTAAAAGGAGTAAAAGTTATAAAATAATTAAAATATTGATAAAAAATATGACAATAAAAGTAAAACAAAAATTTAAAAAATTTGAAAAAATCTTAAGAGAAAAATGAAAAAAAATTAAAAAATGAAAAAAAAATTAGAAGAAAATATTTAGAGAAAAAAATTAAAAGAAAAAAATGAAAAAAATTTGAAGAAAAATATTCAGAAAAAAATTAAGAGAAAAAGTGAAAATAAAAAATGAAGAGAAAAATATAAGAAAACATGGAGAAAGAAAAATTAAAAGAAAAAATGAAGTAAAAAAAACGAGGTGAAAATAACGAGAAATTAAAATTAGAAGAAAAGATTAGGAGAAAAAAATGAAGAAAAAAAAAGAGAAAAAAAACTAAAAGAAAAAATGAGAAAAAATTAGGAGAAAAAATGAGGAGAAACAAATTAAAGAAAAAACGAGGAGAAAAAATGAAGAGAAAAAAAAGTTAGAGAAAAAAACTAAAAGAAAAAAATTAGAAGAAAAAACTAAATGAGGAGAAAAGAATTAGGAGAAAAAAACGATGAAAAAAATTAGAAAAAAAATTGGAAAAAAAATGAAGAGAAAGAAAATGAGGAGAAAATTTGTTATCCACCATGTGCTGGCAGTGCAGGTGCCATGCCACCGGTACCAAAAGATGCGAGTTGTCATGACGAACAACATTGGTTTGAGTCATGAAGCACAAAAATTGAACTGTAAGGTAATTTGCCATCAAAAACGTGTTTTGGACATGATTGTGGTGGGGTTGAAACAGGAAGTGTGCGGTTGTACCATGCCCAATTTCTAATCAGCTCTTCCTTGTAGTAGACCAGGCTTACTGTGAAAAAATCAAGGTTCTAGATGCTTCCTGTGAGGCGCTATCGCGCGTACTAGTTTGCCGGCTTGCTTGCTTGCTTGTTCACAGACATAGGTTTTTCGGACTTTCTGGATCACAAGAATAAGCTATCGAAAAACGTTTTTTACCAAAAGACGTGGAATTCCGATAATTCAAGAATCTGCCAGTAGATGGCGCCAACAAATTTCCAGACTTCAAGTGGATAACAAAAGTAACGTTACTACAATAAAAAAACAGAATCTGGTTCGCATAATGATGGTAAAAAATAAAAATTGCATAAACTATTGGATGGGTGCCAAGGTAGAATTTTTTCGACTTCGACGTGTTTGATCAAATCAGCTTTAAATCTTTTTTCCTTTAAACGTAACAGAATCAGTATCTTAATATAAATATAATTTCTGCAATTATCAAAGAAAAAAACTACTCTACACGTTTTTCATTATCATCTTTATATTTACTTACTTTTCCAACATTTTAATCCATTAACTTTAGTTTTCTAAAGAAATAAATTTATTTTTAATCATTAACGCGTTTTAATTAAGTTGTTAGCAAAATAATTGATTTGCTTTGTGCAGTATTATACTTCCGCTCTAAAAAGTAAGTAACGCTTACTAACGATTTCTCAACTTCTTATTAACGTTAAATAACTTTTTTAATTCGCTAGATTGCTACATTACAATCTTAAATTTCAAAGTATTCGTTTTTATCGATAACTTCTCAAACTTTGTGTCGAGTTTGATATAATAATACACAGTAATAAAATATTCTCGTTACGTAGAAAATAGTAGGTAAGTATGTAAGAAAAAACATCTACATTTACAAAAAAATTAAACACTAAACAGAAATAATACAATTTGACGCCCAACGTGAGGAAGGTCTGTAGACGTAATATTCAAATACGTAGAAATAATAAAATTTGGTGCACAACGTACGGCAGGATATGTCCCAAGTTGGGTGCCAAATTATATTATTTCTACGGGATTAATTTTTCTGTAGATGTGGATAGTTTCTCTTACGTAATACTTTTATTTACTCCAAACAAAACGGTCCTAATAATAGTGGGGACAACCGTTAATTTGAAACTGCATGTTCTAAACAGTGTCAGTGTATTACCCAGGAAGACTTGGTACACTTAATTGTTTAAATTGTGGGGATCTACGACTTTGTTGCCAATTATCCCACACCGCAAGTTTGTGCTCAACCTGTGGGTTTTCAATACTCGAATACTGGATGTGATGTTGATTAGTGAAGCTTGTGCCCAGTGACCAAATGTTAAGCGATCTCATCGATCCCATAAATATCTTGTGTAAAAATGATATTTATGATGTTTTAAAATTCTCAAAACAATACTTTGAGATCGCAATTTAATAATTAACGTTACATGAATCCTTGGGTATAAGTGGATAGTTTACATCGACAAATTTCAATCTTCAAACTTGAAGTTTTCTAAACCGTGACCACTTTGATCGTTCGCATGGCAACGCTTTTATTGTTTTTTTTGCATGCAGATCTGGAAAAATTAGTTCATTCGAAACACAACCACTTTAAAAGAGAAGATTACCGTACAGACAAGTAAAATTGCGCATTAATTGAAATGCCGATGTAGATACTACACCTAAATACAATTAATATTGGCAGATTTAAAATTTTGCAATCCGATGACTTTAATTTCATCGCGGTTATCAAAGTAAGAACTTTGCTTTGAGATAAAAGTTTGGTTGTATTTTTAACATCACAATAAACGCTATTACGATTTAATGCAGCGCTTTATAAATCAATCGCAATGAAATTACGCTCTAGTCATTATTTATTTATATAAACGCAATTATTTACTTAATAAATTACATCACCGGATTCATAATTTGTTTTCGTCGCCAAATTATGTTTTCTGTTTTTAACATCGGACTGATTCCCTTTTTGGGTAAGTAAAGTTAGTAGCTCCTAGCTTTATTTATTTATGTTGGTGTTAACTTTCCCCACCGCGTCAATACTTAATTCATTATCTGAATACAAGCGTTCTTCGTAATGGTTTTTTTGTTTCGGCGGGTTCATAGTTGGAAGACGATGTCTTCGGGTTTCATTCAAATACCCTCGCTCTTTTTTGCAATTCTTGGTTCCGACAGACGTCTACCGAATTCACTAGCGGGCGCTGTTGACTGGTTTAAATGCTGAATCGCATGTGAAAAACGTGAATTGCACCCCAGATACTATAACTTTTGGATAACAGTAGCCTTAAAATACCTCTTGTTCTAAGAGCCCCCGATAACTTTTTTGACCGAGAGCGCTTTTACCCTTTGGCTGAATAGACGGTGGCAACTAGAATCCACCGCTGGGCCTTGTGATTGGTGACGTACGGGTTTCGTGCCCGGTTCGAAACCGGTTAACTGAGATATTTCGGGGCATCTTGAGGTGATGGGCCGTCACATACTATGCGCTTCCATGCTGAGATGATGCTTTGAATACTTTCTAACTTCTTCCAAATAAATATCTTGCTCAAGCTCCGCTACTGTGTTTATCTGTAGAAGTTACAGTTACTTGAAATTGATTTGAATCGTTAAAGTCTTTTTCTTTGGCCCCGGCAGGTTGTTTGTTGGGTTGTGGGTATTGGAATAAAAAGTTAGTTGATGTATTTTACAGAGTGTAACTATATTAGGCACTGGCTATAAAACGTTTACCCTTCAGGTACGGACAAAATTTCTCCTTTGTCCACACAACTGCTAAGCATTTCTGCTCGTTCTCGTGATAAACCTATTTCATGTGATTTTAACTTTCTTCTGTCACACATAATTATGCGTAGATTTACCTCCGTACCATGGCGTCTTTTTGTAATATAAAGAGTTTGAAAAAACCTGGGTGGTTAAGCTTGATGAGTACAATTATGACGGTTTGTAAAGCTCGGGCGCGGTTTTCAACAAAACTTACCGTTTCCCATTACCAGATCGTACTGTGGTGATTAAATTGGGCTTAGTTTGGCACATAGTTACGTAACTAGTTGCACACTTCCAGAAATCTTCCAAGTTCCTTTTGGATTGGGTTTCGGGTTGTAAGTAAAGACGCCAAACTTGAATTTTTCTTCAGAAAGCTGGAGATTGTGCAAATGGAGGCGCTACATAACTAGGCGAAGATACTTTAAATATTCTTTGTTCAAATTCAACAGGGCAAAACTTCTTGGGTCATCAGTTTCGGCAATGTTGCCGGCTTGCTCTTGTGACAGACTATTGGCATGACTCGAAAGTCGTACGTCGGGTGTAAAAACATACAAATGAAAACAAGAAAAACTTGAAATCCATAGAAAGCTGCTAGTACCCCGATGCCAAACACTGCGAAGAAAAAACGGCAGCTGTGGCGTTTTTTGGTTGGCGTCAATTTTGCGGATGCAGCCTCCAGCTTTTTGAAGAATTGCATAGGATTTTCAAGCAATTCCTTGGATGAGGTCAAATGAGCGTTTTCGTATGGAAAAGTGGCGATAATTTCCTTAAACTATATAACATGTTGTTATCAAAAAGAATGGGGAGGTTCAATAAACAGGCAAAAATCAAACTTATCTTAACATGTGGTTATTTATTGAGCGTTATACTCATAAACAAAATTATATAAAGAGACACAAAGACAATTAATAAAATTGCGGGCCAAATGTAATCGAAATCTCGATTCAAAAAACTACTAAAAAAATAATTCTAGAATATGGGATCTATTGATGCAAACAACGAAAGAAAAATAGTGCCAAGAACGAGTGCTAGTGCATAAAACAGAAATACTACCTAAGACTTAGGATTAGATTAAACCATGAACTAACGCAAAAGTAAAAGAATAAAAAAAAAGAATTTAAGACAAATCCGGACATAGACTATTAGTCAACAAACAAAAAAGAATCCACAAACAAACAAAATTGATCAGCTTGAAGTTTTGCCTGTCATCTCAAAAAAAAATTGCGAGAAACACTATTGTAACCACCATCAAGCAAACCTAACCAACCGCCCTAAATAAAAGCTTTGCAAAAGATATCACCAGACAAAAGCTCTAGAGATCTTACAGTGAACTATACACTAATCGATAAAGAAACCTGTGATCTAAGCAAAAAAACGTCAAGAGACGGTTTGATGGCTTCTACATTTAATAATAAAATAAAAACGTCCTAACATAACCTTAAGACAAAATTAATTAAACGCCATAGGCAAAACATAAAAACGTTAAAATTTTATAAAAACCCAAATAAAAGCAATTCCAGATCATCAACGTAATTGTACTCTGATCGCAACTCGATTGCCACCGTGTAACCAGGTAAAGACAATGAACAGTAATTCTTATAGATACGCAGTATGTTCAATTAGGAAATTAAACAGATTTCACAGCGTAATTTAAATGTAATTTCACAATATAATTTAGTTCATTACAAACGAAGGTAAACATATTGACACACATTTCATAATATAAATACAATGACAAAAATACTTAATAAGGAATAAAACTAGAACTATTACAAGTCAGCATAAATGTAAAATAGAAATAATAATATTACCAGTAATTCTAAACCACTGTATGTAAATAGATTAGTATTATTTATAATTTAAGCAATAATTGATTTAGAAGCACTGGACAAATTGATTGTAAATAAATTTATAAATAGAGTTAGAAGACTGAGTAAAGGTAGTACTGCATTAATTGTTTTTACTCAAAAACTCCCTAACGCGTGGACATGGTCCTTCGAGCTTAACAACCGGGTACTTCGAGTATGTAGAACCGCGTAGATAACAACAAATTAACAAGTGATAAGGTGAAAACGAACCTAGAGTTCATTAATTCAATCAAATTAAAAAAAAAAAAATCAATTAATTATAGTGTTCGATTGTGGATGCATCGATCATGATGGAAAGAATTAATCAAATCAGCAAAGCCCAAGAAAACGTAGGGCAAGAAATTAAAAGAATTTATAATAATATGAAAAAGGATTCCTCGAGCAGAAAAACAGAAGATTATTTCCAAGAAAGGAGTTCAACAATTCAATCGCTGTGGGAAGAAGCAAGAAAAATAACGAAGAACTAAACAAGCTTAAAAATGAAGAAACAGAGCAAGCAAGTTACTTTAAAAATAAATATTTTAACCAGATCACAGCAGTGTATAATGAGGCTGTGCAATATATAAACAAATTTAATGAAGGAGAAACAAGTGCAAAACCTTCCATATCAAATAACGAAAGCGTTGAAGAAATGCAAATCAGATCTCGTCAAATACGAGAACAAGAAATAAGAATTGAAGAGTTTATTAACTCAATAAATAAAGCCACGGTAGAATTGGAAAAAGGAAAACCAATCGAAAATTATCAGTGGTGGATAAAAGACATTGAGAAGCAATGGGAAATTATTTCTCAATTAAATATTAGCATAAAAATAATGGAAACTGAGTTCAATCATCCGTATTTCATTGAACAAAAGTTTGAAAAAGCACGCAAGGGATATGGCGAAATATCAGAAGCATTAAGTGCAACAACAATGAATAAATCAACAAGTTCGTCTAGGGTAAAGCTGCCAGAAATACAAATTCCAGTTTTCCATGGAAAATATGAGGAGTGGACGACTTTTCAAGACATTTTCAAAAGGTGATACACAACAATGCAGGTCTTACGAAGACTGAAAAAATGCAGTATCTCAAAACCTACGTGAAAGGGGAGGCAAGTAAAAGTATAAATCATTTTCAAATAAATGAAATCAACTACGATTCAGCATGGGAAGAATTAGCAAATATGTATGACAATAAACGTTTAACGCTGAAAAAATTAGTAGAAAAAATCATGGAATTTCCTATTATTAATAGTGAATGTTCTAAAAATTAAGAGAACTTTACAATACAACGAAAGAATGTATGGAAGCAATAAGAGTGATGGGAATCGATGTTTCATCGTGGGATCCAATCATAATGTACAACATTTACAAAAAGTGGGATGCAAGAACGAATGAATTATATGAAGCGTCTATCAAAGAGCCACTGGAGATTCAAAATCTACAAGAAATGCTGACGTTCATCCGCACCAGATTCCAAGCGCTGGAGGCTGGAGGAGAAAAAGAAGTGAAGAGAAGAAAAGAAATTTGCCGCAAGTAGCAGCTCATATTAAAGAAGGTAAGCGTAGTTCTTACTGTTATTATTGTAATTTCACAAATCACGCGATCCATCAATGTAATAAATTTGTGGCATTGTCAGTCACAGATAGGTTAAGATTTATAAAAGAATTAAGATTATGTCATGTGTGTATGCGGCATGACAGTTTTATAACATGTAGAGCTAGATTTGGTTGCAGCATTTGTAACCGCAATCATAACACGCTTTTGCATCAAGAATATAACGAAAGAAGAGCAACTTGGATGACCAAGAAAAATGAGATCAAAACTAATGAAAACTCACCGAAAAGGTAAATAAAAGTAAAGAAGTTACGAGTCACGTAATTCAACACAACACAACGGTTTTATTAGCAACAGCAATGATTAAAGTGAAAAATTGGGAAAATGGAACGGAGTATCTGCGGGCATTAATTGATTCAGGATCACAAGGATCATTCATAACCGAAGAGGCAGCAGCAGTATTAAATCTCCCGAGAGAAAAAATCAGAGCAGAAATAAACGGAATTGGTGCAGAAAAAACAAGCATCAAATCAAACAGTAAAATACGCGTAGTATGCAAACCAAGGTATTCCAGTAATTATACATTAACAACAGAATTGATGATTCTGCCAAAATTAACAAAATCGCTACCAGAAAAAAGTATTGAAGCAAAATTAGAACAATGGGACAATTGTATATTAGCCGATCCAACATTCTACACAGCCGGACCAATAGATATATTATTGGGTGCAACGGATTATAAAGAAATAATTTTACAAGGTATTAAGAAAACGGATGATGGATTGTTAGGACAAAACACTGAGTTTGGTTGGATAATTCAAGGAAATAGTCCAACTCAACCAGAGAAGAACATTAATATAATCAGTATGATTACGCGGGCAGAAGAAATTGAATTATCAAAATATTGGGAAATGGAGGACATAAATGAACCCGTACGATTAAATAATGAAGAAGAATTTTGCGAAGAATTTTATGCAAATACAGTGAAACGACAACATAACGGAGCGTATGAAGTACGCATTCCTTTCAAAGAAAATAAACAACTCGGCGAATCAAGGTCACGAGCAACAGCAAGGCTAATACAAGTTGAAAAACGCTTAGATAAGGATAAAAATTTAACTGAAGGATACAAGAGTTTTATGAATGAATATTTGAATTTAGGTCATATGGTACTAGTACCTAAATCAGAAGAACAAAAGGGGTTATATTATCTTCCACATCATGTTGTAATCAAAGAGGATAGCACGACAAGTAAACAAAGAGTAGTTTATGACGCATCGTGCAAAACAACTAATGGGAAGAGCCTAAATGATATAATGTATGTCGGTCCGCGGCTACAGCAAGAATTAGCAGATATTTTAATGAGATGGAGAACTCACAAAATAGGGTTCACGGCTGACATCGAAAAGATGTTCAGACAAATAAAAATTCATGAGGATGATCAAGATTATCAAAGAATTCTGTATAGGTTCAATCACAAAGATCCTATTCAAGAATTTAAATTAACAACTGTTACGTATGGAATGGCGGTGTCACCATACCTAGCAGTAAAAACAATGCAGAAACTGGCAAAAGACGAAGAATTAAGATTCCCAGAAGCGTCAAGAATAACAATGAATGATTTTTATGTAGACGATTTAATAAGTGGGGCTGACTCAGAAGAGGAAGCAATAAACCTGCAAGAGCAATTAATAGAAATGTTTAAAAGCGGTGGATGCAATTTAAGGAAGTGGTTCTGTAATTCGAAAAATTTTATGAACAATTTATCTTCAGAATTACAAGATGACGCCATTAAAGAAATAAAAGAAGGTGAATTCAAAAATCTTTAGGCATAAATTGGTCGCCTCAAGATGATTCAATTAAGTTCAAAGTTCACGTCAAAAATGATCCTCCTAGAACAAAAGAACAATTCTAAAGGAAGTTGCCAAATTATTTGATCCATTAGGCTGGTTAGCACCAGTCACAATAAGAGCCAAAATTTTTATACAAACATTGTGGATTAAAAAACTGGGTTGGGACGAACCGATTCCAAACGAAATACAAGAAAGTTGGAGTAAATATTATATGCAACTGGCAGACATAGAAACTATAACAATCAAAAGGTGGACTGGACAAACTAAAGATTCAGAAATTGAGATACATGGCTTTTGTGATGCGGCAGAAAAGGCATACGGGGCGGTAGTATATCTAAAAGTAGTATCAAATGGTGAAATAACGTTAATAACAGCAAAATCAAAAGTAGCGCCAATCAAGACAAAAACTACACTAGCAAGATTAGAGTTATGTGCTGCTCATCTTTTAGCAAAATTATTGAACAGAGTAAAAAGGCGTTACAATTAAAAATCCTCGTATTTATGCTTGGAGTGATTCAACAATCACTTTATCTTGGATCAAAGGAGATACGTCGAAGTGGAAAACATTCGTGGCGAATCGAGTATCAGAAATAAATCAGTATATAGCTAAGGACGCTTGGCATCATGTGGTATCAGCACAGAACCCAGCTGATTACATTTCAAGAGGAGTAGAGGCAATCAAACTTAAAAATTAGTTCAATGGTGGAACGGACCTGAGTGGTTAAAACAAACACATTATCCAATTAATGAAATCCAAATAAAGCCAGTGGTAGAAGAAACAAAAGAGAAAAACAATTATGTCTACATGTTAACATAAAAATAGTAACATAGACATAATTAAAACATTTTCAACGAAAACAAAACTAGTACGAGTAATTACTCAGTGCATGAGATTTGCACAAAATTGTAGAAATCTGAAAAATAAAAGAACTGGTTCACTCACAGTTAAAGAATTGCAATTAGCACTAAATAAGATCACAATAATCGACCAAAATCATGAATATCAGTCGGAAATTACGGCCCTCTCGAACGGGGATTCCCTAGATAATAAAAGTAAGTTAAAAATACTACATCCATTCATAGATGGCGAAGGCATTCTCAGAGTCGGCGGAAGATTACAACATTCGTTACTAACTTATGATGAGAAACATCCAATAATTTTGTCAGCAAAAGTCACTTATCCAAGCTCATCATCCAAGAAGCACATAAAATTACCTTACATGGAGGAAATCAACAAACACTGGCATACGTGCGCAGGAAGTATTGGATTATAAATGGAAAAAGAGAAGTAAAGAATAATATAAATAAATGTATTGTTTGCGTACGATATAAAGCGCAAACAGCTCAACAATTAATGGGGCAATTACCAACACCAAGAGTAAGGCCAGCAGCACCCTTTGAAAACACTGGAGTGGACTACGCTGGGCCAATACAAATCCGAGTTTCTAAGGGCAGAGGCAACAAATCCTATAAAGGATACATTGCAATTTTTGTATGTTTAGCTACAAAAGGTATTCACCTTGAAATAGTTAGCGATATGACAACGGAAGCATTTCTAGCGGCCATGCAAAGATTCATGAGTCGTAGAGGCAGATGTACCAATATATATAGTGACAATGGGTCAAATTTCATAGGAGCCAGTAAAATAATAGAGGAAGAAGTAGGGAACATAATAAAAATTCAACAATTTCAGATGAACTTGCTACGAAAGGCACGCAATGGCATTTCATACCCCTTCATCTCCTCATTTTGGTGGACTGTGGGAAGCCGGTGTGAAGTCAACAAAATATCATCTTAAAAGAATAATAGGAGATGCAACATTGACCTACGAGGAATTATCAACGTTAACACATCAAATAGAAGCATGCCTTAATTCAAGACCTTTATGTCCTCTTTCGGAAGACATACAAGACACATCTGTAATAACACCGAGTCATTTTCTAATAGGACAAGCACTATTAACACCAGCCGATAAAGTACAAGAAAACATTGAGAAAAAATTAACAGGAAGATGGAAACTCGTGCAAAAATGAAAAAACAATTTTGGAAGGCATGGTCTTCTGAATACATTCATAATCTTCAACAACGTTATAAATGGCAAACAAAAAAGAAAATCTTAAAATAGGGGACGTAATCTTAATTAAAGAACAAGTATTAAATGCAGCCCAATGGCCGATAGCCAGAATAATTGAAGTGCATCCAGATGAAGACGGAGCCGTTAGAGTAGTCACAGTAAAAAGAAGTGATAATCAAGTCTTCAAAAGGCCAATACATAAATTAATTCTGTTACCAATAAATGGAAATGATGAAGAAGCACAAAGTAATAAAAAGTTGCAACAGTTGCAAGTTGCAATTTAATAAGAGTACAGGCCAAGAAAAACCTACCTCAACCACAAGGTCGGCGGAAGCAAAACATTTAAGTTGGAAAATGATGATTATGATATTTTTATACATACTTAGCATTGGTAAAGCAAATATAATTACAAACTATGTTATTGAAAATCCGCAACCTGGAATGTATATTGAACAAATAGGTCATGCAAGGATTGAGAAAGGGATGTTTAGAATCGAGATAAAATTCCCAAAAATAAAATTGAAAACGATACCCAATCAGTAAATGAAACAATAAATAAAATAAAAGCAATGTGCTTACAAATGCAAGATTTAGCAAGCACAATAGAATGTCAGTCACTAATGTATCATTTGGAAGAAAAAGAACGAATTATCAATTGGTTAAAAAGGGTATAGAAAAATCAAAGGTAAAAAGACAGAAGAGAGGTGTACTTGGCGATTTTTAACATCAATATTTGGGGTAAACGATGAGGTATACAAAGACATTGAAGTCCTAGATAAGAATCAAAAGGAAATTATACAAACCACGAAACATCAAACTAAACTTATGTTGCAAATTTTATCAAAATTTAACGATACGGAACAAAGAATAAATAGTAAATTAAATCATTTTAAAGAAAGGTTGAATAAGGGATTGGATGTAATAAGAGATATGCAACGTTGGTATAACAAGATTAATGAAAATAAACTTGCTATTCATTTATTAAGCGTATATCAAGTAGCAAGTAATTATATTGACGATTTAGAAGAATTATACAGAAAGCTATTAAATATACACTTCAATAAAGGAGATCTGTATGAATTCATATCGCCAGCACATATCGAAGACTTAATAAACAAAGCAAGCAGGAAATTACCAGCAGGCATACAAATTTTAGAATATCCAATTCAAAAACCGGGTTAGAACACAGCAACGAATTTATTCATGTGTTCGGGTATTTTACATCTTAGAAACAACGGAGTTTTTGCTAATAAAAGCAACAGCCATCCCGCACAAAATAGAAAATCATCAATATTGGATGATGGATTTATCGAGTGACATAATTGGAATAGATTATAATTCACAACAATACTTTACAAGTACAGCAGATGAATTTATTAAAAATACTAAAATAGAAGATTATGTATATATTTGTACTCCAGCTCAACTAAAAGTATTGATAACAGTCCTAGTTGCATTGTGGACGAAATTTATCAAAGAAACGAGAAATCAACATGTTCAATATCCCAAAGGAAATTTAAAAAGGTAATCTGGCAACAGCTATACACCAAAAATGCCTGGTTGTTTATAGCACCAGAGAAATTTCGAATTGCAATTACATGCAACGGAATTAGAGAAGACGTCTCATTGAATAAAACGGGGATAATAACTATTTCACAAAACTGTTTAATCATTACAAAAACAACGATATTAACACCAAGACGGACAGATAGTATTCCAATTTTAGCTGGTTTCACTCGTCCGGTGGTGGCAAACCTGACTACGTCAAGAATCATAAACGGTCCAGAAGTTGATCTCGATCAAGACGAAGTTATTAAGCCAAATGACAATTTAGTCAAATTAAAATACGACGAAGAAGAATTGCAACAAAAATTAGACGAAACGAAATGGAAAACTATACGACATCATTCAGTATTGGTAAACACTAGCACTGTAGCATCTGTTGGTGTACTAGTTCTGATATTGCTGTATGTCGGGAAGAAGGTCTTGCAAAGACGTAAAAAGCGAATTACAATTAGAAATAGAAATGGGAAAGGAGCGGAAGAAGCTGCAACCGAATTTGAGCTAAAACAGTTAGAGATAAGAGATGATATGTCACAAAAATAAAACATTAAATAAATGATAAGTCAGGATAATTAATCAGCACACTTAGTTAAGTCGAACCAATATGTGGCAGTTCCCAGAACTTAAGGTGGCAATATGTTCAATTAGGAAATTAAACAGATTTCACAGCGTAATTTAAATGTAATTTCACAATATAATTTAGTTCATTACAAACGAAGGTAAACATATTGACACACATTTCATAATATAAATACAATGACAAAAATACTTAATAAGGAATAAAACTAGAACTATTACAAGTCAGCATAAATGTAAAATAGAAATAATAATATTACCAGTAATTCTAAACCACTGTATGTAAATAGATTAGTATTATTTATAATTTAAGCAATAATTGATTTAGAAGCACTGGACAAATTGATTGTAAATAAATTTATAAATAGAGTTAGAAGACTGAGTAAAGGTAGTACTGCATTAATTGTTTTTTACTCAAAAACTCCCTAACGCGTGGACACAGTACTCAACCACTACATATAGCGGTGTTTATTTACAATTAAAAAAACAAAAGTTACTGACAGTAGACAAGTGCCACAAGTCACTAACATCAAAAATAAATTATCAGGAATAATATGAGAATACCTTTTTCACAAGAAGGATTAACTTTACTCAAGCTTAGGCCTTTTACGTCGGTTTGGATACGTTCACAATATGCGGATCATGAGACTTAATGCTTTCGGGAATGTCGCATTTAGACTCATCGAAGGAATGAGAAGGCTTTAAATCTTTCACATGCCAGATACCCAAAGATGTTTCTTGGTGTTTATCAGTTGTGAGTCTAAGGTGAGGCAACCTTTTTTAGCGAAAAGTTTTATCCGTTCTGCGGGATTTGCCTGAGGGTGGTATTTGACAGTAAGCTAGAATTTTAGAGATTCCTACATGGCAGAAATAGGGGAGTCAAGATGCTTTTTAATTAATTTTAGTCTCGGTTCCGTCGTAACTCCAATTTTTCAATCCCTAGAAAGATCTTTAAGTAGAGAAGCAAATTTAGAAGGTATACAAAGATGTGTAGTACATTATTTACTACATATACGCAAGATATTTATGAGAAATAACTGTAGTACACATTTTTTTATACTAATGATTGGGAGTAGGTAATATTATCCCGTGTAAATCAGAATTTAAAACCAGGACCAGAACTGACTAATTGTCCTGAAAGACTCTTAAGTCGACGCAACCATATGAGAGAATGGTAGTCGGTAATCACCGTAAAATGAGTTCCTTCCACAAATTTCTCAATGGCCCACAGGACCCCTAGGCACTCTTTTTCAGTAGTAGAATATTTTCTTTCAATTTTACTCAACGACCACTGACTAATGTAGCTAATTGCTGCCCTTCCCCCTCTGGATTCTCCTGACTTAGCACTGCACCTAACCCATCATCAGAGACGTCAGTTTGAATCCCAAAGAGCAAGAGAAATCGGGGTAAGACTTACATCAATCAATCAATCAAGGTTAAAAACTATACTGTTTAATTATTTATCTTTCAAGATTTTAATTAAATCTTAATTATCCTGGTTAAAAAAACTTAATACTCACTTTTTATTATTACGGCAGCTGAATCCCTTTTCAACTTTGACAAATAAAGAAAAGCAGGTCAAACTCAATATTTTAGAACTAAAACGTTGCAAATTTTTTCTAATTTACGAAAAACTAATTCTTGTGGAACTAACACGGTACTGACTAAATCGAAAATGATTTATTTAACGGCGGTATTTCAATTAGCTTTCAATGTATTCGACAAACGGAGGCTGCGCACTTTGAATTAATAACGGCTATTTTCCTATTCTCCGGAAAATTTATTATTTAAGTTTATTAATAGATACGGAGTAAATTGCACGTAGTTTTAATTCGATTCGCTAACGTCAGTTGAATTTAAAATTATACACTCACGTAACTTAATTTTTAACCCGGTCTTTAGTGGCGAATGAGAACGCAGTTTCCGCGGAGCCAGCAGCTAATTCCCTGTCTCGGTCGTAACAAGGAGCTTAAGAGACGCTTCCTTAGGCAGCACCTCCCACCAACTGTCTTTCTATGATATGTTTATATGGCCGTGCTCACGTTTATATATGCTCGGAAAACAACAATCGCAAATCATTGCGTTGGATACAACCTTTCAAATAGTAATACTAATTTTTCTAACAAGATACAAATTTTTGTTTACGATAAAAATCGTATGCAGGGAGTTTTGCACCTACAATACCGTTCTTTACAAGGTGTTAACAAACGCTCAAATAAACTTTGCATAATCGCCACGTATATCCCGATCGTTTCAATAGAACCCATTGCACGAGATTACATTTTTTCAAGTAAACGCTCCTCATAATCAACCTGAAGAAATTCAGATTTAAATAATGCGACTACATCTATTAGTAGTGTAGTAGTACCGTTTCTGGCTCACTTTTGGCGCGAAATTTGAATTTGTAGTGGGGATATTTAAATGTCTGTTGTCCTCGTTTGCCTGCAGGGGCGTCCGTGCATGATCGAAATTGTTCAAGGTCGCTCGGGGACGTTCGGGGTGGCTCGGAACGAAGAAAGGGACGGAGGCGCGGTAAGTCAAAGACCTTTGCCCTCAATTAAGTGCACTGATCTAGATTTAGGTTAATAGTCCTTAAATGCAGGGGTGTTTAAAGAGTTCGTAATTATTCGTGAAAAAACGATGTGTACTATCTCACATCGATATAAAAGGGAGAATCGAGTGAGGTGGTTTATTGAATATTCTGCTATTAATCAAGTAAAACTTTATAAATGTCATACTTTGCAAGTTTAAACAAATCGGCACATGTACTGCCCTACTTAAGTGTCAGTAATTTGATTGTTGAAAAAAGTACGAGATAGTGTCTTTAAATAAAATCGATACAATATACGGAGAAAAAGTTGAAGTTCGGTGCGACGAATTCAAGACCCTTCTTCCGCAACGATTTACTGACATCATTTCTATTGAAGACATCAATAAAATCAATGGAGCTATAAGATCCGGATCAGTCATTTTTGGTTAGTCGAGGTCCTGTTGGTCAAACTACAAATATTGAATTTATTGAAAAAGGCGAAGAATGAAAAACAAACACCGTCTAAGAAAATATTATAACTACAAATTAAAAATGTATTTAAAATCATTGAAAGAATTGTCTGATACGATTGAATTGTATGAAATTAAAAAATTGTTAATAAAATTAAATTTGTAGTCTCAATTGTCTTATTATTTGTTAATTGTAATGAACTGGGTTGCTTTAGTTTATTTAAGCTGAACACGAATATAAATAACAAATATATTGAAATTAAAGTTATTGCTCTTGCATGACATTGATTGTTTTGCATTGAAATTTGAATTTTAAATCGAATGTTTATCGTTAAAGACGTATTGCTACATATATTGTATGATAGATTTTAGATGGAATCTTACTACTATTAAATCTTATTGAAGAATGAAGAGAAAACCTCTAATTATAATATTAAGACTTTCATGAATTAACTTTGAATAGTAGAACAATAAATCACTAAAAATTTTGATATAAAAAATTGTTTAAATTTGTTAGTGCTTCTTCAAATTTATTTTTGTTTTAAAGGTAGTAACATAAAAACTTTTTTTAACGTTTGAAAAAAATTAATGTTAATTATATTGGTTTTTTTGTCTTAAAATTATTTGAAAGACACTTCGCTAATGAAAACGCACTGTATTGACATGTGTTTTAAACTACTTGTTATTCAATTTTTAAGTTTTATTGCACATTTTTTTTTTTAATTCACTATTTGCCGACCTGTATAAGGTATTAGAAAATAAAAAAAATACACTTAAAAAAATTTTATTTTTTCGATAAGAAAAAAAAACATATTACAAAAAACTAATTCTAAAAAATGACAAAAAAATATATACATATATACAAATGATTAAAAACTAAAATAATATACACTACAACACTAAAACTTATGAAAACAATTTATATAGTTCACCCAACTCTATAATGATTTTTTTTTTTTTTCACTTTATTTTTCATTAGTTTATATTTTTTTATAATGGATTTTAGTTCACTTTGCTGTGCCTCCAGTTCTTTCCATTTGTCCTCAATATTCTCCATTACTTTTCCTCTGTACGATGCCTTAATATCAGCCACCTCGTCCTCTTCATCTTTTTCTATATCTTCCTCATCGGAGGATTTTTGGTACACCTCCTTCAACTTTCGCCAACTTTTTCCAATTGGTTCAGCCTATGAAAAACATAATGTAATTAATACATGCAACCACAAACAGAATTATTGATGTGAACATATAAAAACATTATTGGCCGGTTGCACCAACGCAACTTAAATTTAAGTCTTGCTTAAAAACTTAGGTACAATTATTAAAACCATAGCAACAATTGTTTTTAAGCTGAGGTTCACTTTAAGTCGTGTTGGTGCAACCGGTCATTACTTACATTTATGGTGAAGTCCGGCACATGGATCGGAGTAGGAAAGTTGTCCAAATCTACGATTTCCGGTTGAGGAAGATCATGTGAGGGCTGTAATGGTGGTGGCGATATCATTTCGTAAAATGATTCTTGCGGCTGAAAAAATAAAATGCATATTTAGTATAAGTAATAACTAATAATAACCTATAAAAGTAAATTGGCAGTTCTTCTAACTGAGTTATAGATACTTACAGGATAAAGAGAAGAAGAAGAATTATCTATCGCGTTTTCCATCATTTCCTGCAATCCAAATGGTGCCTACACAAAAAAATTTGTTATATATATGAGTTGTTTTTTATCGTTTCATGTAATAGTAATTTCACTAGTTACTGATAGAAATTTATTATTACTTACCGGAATTACGACATCACTTAAAATGGTCACTTTCGGTGTTTTCTTTAAAGATAGTTTCGACATGTTTGTTTGTTTTTTTAAGTTAGTTGTACGCGAGATTGTCAACTGATTTTCTAAACTGGCACTCAACGTTTAAATGTAATCAAAAGTGATGAATCTGCTAAAACATCCTACTTCATAATTCTGAAATAGAGAAAACAAAGAAAGAGAGCGAATGAAAGAGATGGATATATAATAAGACGCAAGTTAGCACTTTGAGTTCAACAGCATATGAACTTTAAGAGAATCTAACAACGGATGTCGCAAGAGGCGCTATTTGCAGATTTGCAAATTTAATGTAAGAAGAGACAAGACTTCCCGTGAGAATTGTTCATACATAAAGTGCAATGAATCTTTCATTAACATGACGCTTCAATCTGTAAAGTGATTTTTTTTTATAAATCACATTTTGGACATATTCAATATTCAATAAATAAATAGGTTTATTTAAGTCTGATTTACATTCAATATTACAAGTATTTATTTACAGTCATTTACAATTGGTTCGTGCATAACTAACTTTAACAAAGATAAAGTATTCTCATAATCATTTAAGTTAGACGAGGGCCATCTTGCACTTTCTGGTCCGCTAGTCCAGCCGAGCGGTTCCTCAGATGTTTTCCTCCCTTTCGAAATGTTTTCGTTCAACCATGCCCAGAGGTCAGCATGTTTTGAATTTATGGATGGATTAAACTTGTAAACGATATTTTTTGAAATTATTACAGTGACTATAATCTTAACAAATTGATAATCAGCCACATACGCCGATTCACATATCAATTCATCAATCCAAGTGTGAATATTTCTAAATTTGTTTAATATATTTTCTACAGAATATTGTAAGTTGAACATTTTAACAGGATTATATTTTGAGGCTAGTTTCATTACATATAGTTTGTATGCTTCCTGACGTTCTAAACTGTGTTCATTTAAAATTTTATCGAGTTTATCGATATTTAGTGTTTCATAATTACGTTTTTTACATATATTAACAATTGTCTGTACATAGTTTTCCAATATTCTTCTTTTTCTAACAAACAGCATAGTTCATTTACACCAAGGAGTACACCACGAGTTGTTACAAATGAAATGATCACTTCGGAGATAACGAAATCATCTTTGTTAAGTAAAAATTGAAGGATTCTTTTCCACTCTCGGTTTTAAAGAACATAATCGATCTTTTAAAATGGTCCTCGTAAATTACTTGGATTTGCTCCTGAATTTCCAATTTAATTTGTAGTGGTGTATCCATCACTATTGTTTCATTAAAAAGTGAAGCACAGCAACTTTACATTCAGTTAATGAAATTAATACTGTCCCAAAAAATTCACCGTTCTTTTTTATAATTTTCCCACTATAAATCATTTATTGCATACGTAACCCCACGGCTTTGTATCGGTACTATTCCCAAGCATACGTTTGTCATCATAAGGGTTGAGAACCACTTTGTTTTGGTTTATAGAAAACACATCGTGCTTCTTAGATTTAATCAACCTTTGAGTTTTTTCAATAATGTTTCTATTGAATAAACAATCCTTATAATCTTCAAACGTAACTGCTTTGATAGAAGACCGAGTGGATCCTTTAGATTTTTGAATAATCTTGTTTGCGAGTTGTCATCAACAATATAAGCATACATTTTAGATCTTAACCCTACAAACTCTAACATTATTCTACCATTATTCTCATCTTTCATTATACCTGGAATTTTTTATTTTTAATTCAATTTGATATATATTTTCAGAATCATAATCAGAAGTATCGAATCTATTACTGTCTCTCTTAATATATTCATATATGTCGTCAACCTTAAAATGGTAAATTAAACTGTCTGTGTCGGTATAAAGTAACTTAGCATTTGATCCAAAGGTGTTTACGATATAATCATAGTGAAACTCATATAAAAACGTTTTAGATAAATCTAAAATGCTAAATCCTACGTAGATGGGTTTGTTCATATATACTTCTAGTTTATTCATTTCTATAATAGTCGTATCTTTATCAAATACAACAGAACTGTGAAAATTTGGTTTTGATATTAGCGAACGCGCTCCCCATCGACCATCCCATTTTGTTACTAAACGAATATCTTTATGTTTTCTTACATTTTCCATACATTTACCATATATAGCGTTAATCATTAGTTTATAGAAATCTTTTTCAAAATCATTACTTGACTGTTGACGTAGTTGCGTATTTAAATCAATGTACTGTTTTAACCAAGGCGATTGTTCAAATTTAAGAACTCTATGAACTTTTCGTAGATGCATGCCCAGGTTTAAATACATTTTTAGATTTCTATAATGAATTACATAGTATACCTTTGGATGCAAAGTTAACAACAATTTTTAAGTTTAGAGTTTGAATTTGGTGGAATCAAATGCTCTGGCGCCAACGGCAAATCGCTATGCAATTCATGTAAGTATTGTGGGTAGTCTAAGTCACATTCGACTATATATCCTACATTGAAATCGTTTGGGGTATTTAAAATATCGGAAATATCAAAGTTTGTAATGAATTCGAAACCACCAAAGGGTAGGTATTGAGACATACAGGCACCATATAGGTTGTTCACATCGTAATACATTAAATATGTACTTTCCTGATTTGGGTCATATCCGGTCTTCATATATTTATTATTTGCTTTTGCATATCGGTTCGAACATTGAGAAACACCTCCTCGAATTCCTTTCTCAATAAAAAGGATAGTGTCTATGTCAGTAATAAGTTCTAAAGATATTTTTGTTGTTTTTAACATAGCATCAAAAGTTAATCCCGGGGCCGTGTAATAGTGGAGGGGGTCGAGAGAATATGTTTTTATACAAGTTTCACGGAATGTTTCAAAACATCTGACAGAAGTAAGACGTCTGTCTTTAAATACAAATCTGAGTAATCACCGAGCGTCTGAATATTGAAAGTTTTCCATACGTTAACAGCATGACAATACTCTTTATCAGAAATGTGTTGATCTAGTAATCGATTATAAAATTTATTTTTGGAGGCAATTTTTTTCGTTAAGTTTTTCCCAACAATCAATATAATCGTAGGGAAATATTCCTTTTCTATTAATTAAATTGAATTCTTCAATACTATTGCAATTAGATGCAGTTATTAACTTTTGTTCGTTGCTCAAATTGTTTGAAAGTTTATCTAAGCTTTGAGACATAAATCGGAAAGAATCTACGAACCTGAGAGAAATATTTGTTCCGGAAACTCGTTTTGTGAAAGATATATACTTTTCTTTATTTATGGGCAACAATTTAATAGTACCTTCAAAAGATGTAGATATTTCTTTTATAATGAAGTGTGCATCATACCCGCTCAAATTATGAAATACCACAGGTATTACATGATCGTCTTTGTAATTCAAATTGCAACTCTGATGAGCTGCTCCCTGAACTGACCTGTCTGATGATTATGATCGCGCACACGGGTTTCATTATTTGTTATAGATTGTTTACAAATATGACAAGTATCGGTGTTAACAAAATCGTGAGTTTGCATAATGTCAAGACTAGTCATCGGGACAGTTGTTCGTAATATATCATTGCAATAAAAGCAATACTTTTCAACTCATTTACGAACCAACGAATACAGTCTTGTCCACGATATATGGAGAACTTTGACAAACTATTATCGTAGGAACATTTAAAATAATAAGCTACACTAAACGGAATATGTTTTTGATATGAAGAAGTTTTGGTTTTTGTAACACCTGATTGGTCTCACCGTAAGCTTCTAAAATACATTCGAGGTCTGCATATATGGAAAAAGAACTTTCTCTTGGTAACGATAATTTTTAAAATACAGAAACTTATCTGATTTTTTGGTAATTTGATTTTACAGTTATTGACCTTTAAACAATTCACCTTATGTTTTTCTAGTAAAATGTCTGACGTAAAGTAATTTAAACACCGTTCGCATATGAACAACTTATGTGAATCAAAAGATAATTGTCTCGATAAAAGAGCTGACATATTTTTAATCCAAACGAAGTGATACATTAAAAATTCATCATGCAATGTATTATTGATAGAATTGGAGTTTGAACTTAAAGATATCATTAACAAGTTAATTAATTTAATATCATTTTCATGGTTAGTGGTTAGCGAACAAGGTAAAATTTTTTATTTTCGATGCAATAAATATTGATAGCTACTTTATTAAGGTGTTCAAATTTTCGAATATCTTTTATTGTGATAGGAAACTGAATACCATCACAATTTAATACATCACTGAAGTGAGGATAAGAAGACATTCTGTTAGAATTTTTGTTGACTGGAAATAAAGCAGAAACAACAGCCCAAAGAAAACAATTACTATCATTATTTTGAACATTAATTACTGCATGTTTATTTTTAATAAAATCTGGGACTGACACATAAGTTGAGTATCCTGCTTTTAGAGGGTCATATCTGTTTATGTTAACTTTTAAACCCAAAATTTCTAGTAAAGCCCATCCAGAATCTTTTTCAGAAAACTCTTGCAATTTTGTAATGAGTTTATCTATGACGTTGTCATGATACCATTTTTTAAATTAGTGGTACAATCAATAGGAAAATTTTTAGTAGCAAAAGTTTTAGTATCTACATCTCCATTATTAGGTTTTATAAAATTTGCCGATAAAATAACATTTACTTTAATCATAAAATCATTCAAGACTTTCTTAATTTTGATTGAAAAACATTTAAATGATTTATTCAAAAACACTAAAGGATCCTTAATGCTGACATTTGATATCATACCCGTTCTTATTCGGTTATTGAAGCATGATTCAACGTCTTCCCACTTCACGTTGCACCTTTTACGTTTTAGTGTTGCTTTTGTTGACAAACCAGCGCCAGATTTGATCAGTAAACTCTTTCTAAGCTGCTTAATTTTAAGTCTGTACTGTAGTAGGTATGCTAAACTTGCTTCTAGGGATGAAGATGACTCGAAAACGTTATCCTTGTATATTTCGTTTTTAATTGCTCTTCGAACTATTTGTATAGTGCGGTTGATATAAATTTGTATATTATCAATTTCTTCCAATTTCTTTATTTTATCTATGTAAACACGTAATACACTTATTGAACGTTTGCACAAATTTGTCACACACTCCATTAGCTGATATTGGAAAAATAACACGATACCTGATAGACGTACTTATATATTCAAAACAAAGTTGTAACATAACCCAGGAAATGAAATTGTATACTACATACTATAGGTTAATGATCTAAAAAGCGGATAATGACCGTTGACCTTAATTTTGTTTAATGAGCTAGATTAAGGACAATCACATTGAAAATGATTCTCTTCATGGAAACGTAATTTGATGCTTATTACTTCCGGTGGAAAATTTTTAGATTACTTTGAACATTTCAAAAATTGCTGACTGTTTTAAAATCCCTACTAATAATTTTTAGAAGTTACAATAAAAAAGAGGAAAGAGGGGTTTAAAAATAGAGAGGGTAAACATATATATATATATTCGATACAAACTAAGATTAATTGATATTAACACATCGAGATATAATATTATCGTCTACGCATACTGAAGATGAACGCGTATAAACATGAACTACCAAGAGGTAAATTAATACATTTCATTAATGATTAATGTTAATTTTTTTAATACTTATTGCAGGGATGGTACAGTGTCCTGTGGATCCATTCCACATTATGCTGCGGCACCGATTAACGACCCATATGTGGAAGTGTCACCCGCAAGAGGCCGAAACAGCAAAAGAAGCCGACTATCAAAGGAAAATGAAGGAATGGCAACAGTGGGAAAAAGAAAGACCGGCTCCCATTCAACCCGTGGTCTCTTGCAGCGGTGAACTTCCACAACCATTTGAAAACTGGGACGAAGAACCCCCTGCCCTACGTATGTGCCGCAGCCAAATGGAATTATAAAACCAAACAAAAATGAAATATATTACAAAAATAAATAAAAGAAAGAAAAAATTATACATTGTTTTAATTTTTATTCCCAAACGTATTATTTATCTATTAATTATTAAGAAATAAAGCAAAATCTAAATATGGTAAAATATACCTACGTGCATATGTGCTATGTGTAATTTCATCGGTACTTTCAATACTCTGTGGTTGAAGAACTTGTAAATCTAAATATGTTAAAATACTGGGTGGACCATGAAGTTCGTCTGCAAAGTTTTGTATAGCACAAGTTGACTTAAATTAGTACTTGTTTTATACAATTTTTATTTATTTCAAGGTATAGAAAAACATTAGAGTTTTAAAGTGTTTCTTGCGCAAAAATTTTGATTTTAGTATACCAAATTTAACTTCCGATTAAAAGTTTCATTTTTTAAGTGTCAAATATCATATTTGACGTCATATTTATATTTTAAGGATTACATTTCACTTCCGGTCTCAATTTTTGAGGTGTCATATTTCACTTCCGGTTTCAATTTTTGAGGTGTCATATTTCACTTCCGGTTTCAATTTTTGAGGTGTCAGATTTCACTTACGGTTTCAATTTTTGAGGTGTCAGATTTCACTTACGGTTTCAATTTTTGAGGTGTCAGATTTCACTTACGGTTTCAATTTTTGAGGGGTCAGATTTCACTTACGGTTTCAATTTTTGAGGTGTCAGATTTCACTTACGGTGTCAGATTTCACTTTTTGATGGGTCAAATTTCACGAGCGGTTTACCGCCACCAAATTTCCAAAACTATCAAAATAAACCGAACTGTTTCCAAACTTTTTATATGCAGTCCAATGTGTTCCTTCTCCTTCTTCATTATCTAGGTTTACTATACCGCATTCGTTAACACGAACTTTATTGGTAGGTAGGGAGTTTTCATAAATACCCCTCTAAAATTAGATATATCCAATAGTTTTACATATTTTTTAGATCCACGTCGGTCAGTGCTCGTTTTTGAAGTTTTATTGGTAGTTTTTCGAGAGTTTTGTGGTCCTAAAAAAGACCGAGTCCTTTTGTATGGTTTCAAGTATAGTCCATTTCCCGACTTTCCTAAAGCAATAGATTCCATGGTTTTGTTATGTCTTTGATTTTCCTCTAGTTGTTTTTGGCTTGTTTGGCATCATTAACCGCCTTTGCTATTCCTGCTGCACCACCACTTAAAGTTCCCAAAGCCCCGAGTGCAGTAAAATTGGAATTAAGGGTAGAAATCCTCCAATCTTGGGTATAGGTATTACTCGTGTTGGTTTTAATATCTTTTTTCCTTTTAATGATTTTATTGATTTTACTGCTGTTTTGATAGCATCAGATGGATTGTTAAACTTATATCCTTTTATTGCAGATTTTGTGACTTTCAGCACGTCTTTAAATTTCAACCCTTTTCCTTTTTTAATGCGTTTCTTTGCTTGCGTTTTAAAATTTTATTTTTCTTAAAACAACCCATGCCGAGTTTTACTTTAGCTTTCATCGCTGTTGCTACACCTAATGCTGCAGCTTTTCTCCAAACAAAGCGTCCGATGAATGAACTCTCTCTTTTGCTTTCTCTAATAAAATCAAATCAGCTCTGTGTCTATTTTCCAAATCGTTATGGTTGTTATAGGCTATATCATGAATTTTACAAGCTTCGTCGAGCTTATTAACACCTTGATCACCTCTAGCTAATCGCTTCG
Organism: Abscondita cerata; assembly: GCA_030710515.1. NCBI lineage: Eukaryota > Metazoa > Arthropoda > Insecta > Coleoptera > Lampyridae > Abscondita > Abscondita cerata. Next base: position 100,207 of record JALBCR010000932.1, read on the forward strand.
AGAGTTTTGTTCCAGGACCACAGAATTTATAACCCGGAATGTGCAGTTCGAATGGTAATTTATTAATAACGGAATTTACAAGACCGTCACCGTGACGATTCTTCCTGACAATTTTACTTTTTCTAACCATATTTGGTTGCGAAGAGGTTATTTATAGTTTTTAATCGTTCAAGCGCACGATCAATACTAAATCAACTGTTTAAATGTAATTATGTTTTTATTTGTTTTAAATCAATGTTTCTATTTAGTTTTTAACAAAATGCGCACTGTGCAACAGCCGATAACTTTAACGGTTTCTAATAATGATTTACAGATTTCTGAAACCTGTCAAAGACATGGTGAGTTATTACCGTCTACAATACGTTGTCTTATTGTGGGACCCTCGAACTGTGGAAAAACAAACACTATGATCAGTTTAATTGAGCACGGAAACGGGCTTCGATTTGAAAACGTTTACGTTTATTCTAAATCTCTCTTTCAATCAAAATATCGCTATTTAGAAAATCTTTTAAAACCAATCCAAGGTATCAATTATTTTGCTTATAACAATTTAGAAAACAACATTCCATCTCCATCGCAAGCAAAATCAAATTCCATATTCATCTTCGATGATGTTGCTTGTGACAAACAAAATTTAATGAGAGAATATTTCAGTATGGGTCGGCATAAAAACATAGATTGTTTTTACTTGTGTCAAACTTATAGCCGTATCCCAAAACAGTTGATTCGAGACAATGCAAATTTTTAATACTATTCAAACAAGATATTATGAATCTGCGTCATGTATATGAGGATAATGTCAGTGCTGATTTAACGTTCGATAAGTTTAAAGAAATTTGTTCATTATGTTGGGAAAACATATATGACTTTTTAGTTATAGATAAAGAGAGAGGTATTGATTCGGGTCGATACAGGAAAGGATTTGACATATTTATTCAACCGCTGAGTTCTAAATAAGATGCACAATTATTAAACATTATTTAATTTTTAATTTCCTCAAAATAAACTTCATAAAAAATTTTGAGCGATTTCATAGACGTTATTAATTATCTGTTTAAAAGCGATTAACTACGTTTAGTACACTTCACTGTTCTGTTGAACGGTTGCAAGTAAACGCTTCAGCAGTTAAGTCGCTGTCTTACAAATATTGTTGTATATAAAGAAAATATTATACTATGAGTTCTGCAACTACTCATTCTAATGAAATAGAATTAACAAAAGATTAATTAAAAACGAGAAGAAGTAAAGCGTAAGTTAGAATTACTAAAACAAGATGAGGTCATGCAGGAGAATGTATTCCTTCCGATCACTAAACGTCTAGAGACAATATCGGATCACCTAGAAGGTACAACAGTTAGTCATAATTCTAATAGTGCTTTACTTAGACCAAGTGCAAAATTAAAAAGTGAAACTGATTCAAGTCTACATGTTGCTTCAACATTAAAAACAGAAGATAAACTAAATTCTAAAATATCAAAGCTTAAGTCGCAAATAAGTGCATTAAAACATGATAAAGTATCCTTTCCGGACTATGAAGATGAGTTACCTCGTGATGCAACTTCTACACCTAATTCAAATGAAGAAGTCTTTATTGCAGAACTAAGTGAAAACGATGATTTAGAAAATTATAACTTTGAAGATTTAATTAATGAATCTGTTAACGAGAGTAAAAAGAATATAGAACACGTCATTGATACAGAGGATTATGAAGAATACTTAAATAGTTTTGATGAATTACCGAGAAATTATATTGATGCTATGATTCGTGATACCAAAGGAGCATATGATCACAGAACTGGAATACGACACGATAGTTTTGAAGAAAAATATTACATAGGAAGTTCAAAAGTAGATTTTGTGGGATCAGATATAAAAGTTGATAATCACTATTTTAAAGGCACCCCAGGATTGTATGAACTATTGTTTAAAAACCTTCCTAAAAATACACGGATGAAGATCTGTATGCGTATAAGGATATTTTAGATATTAGCAACGCATGCAGGCGTCATTTTAATCCTAATGAACGAATTGTTGGAACAAAGTCAAAGAAATATAAAACTGTTATCGGGCCTTTATATTTCAAAGGGCCAATAACAAGATATGATTCTCCAAGAAGAACAAATGTAAAACTTGGTACGGGCATGTTAAAAAGGTTAGCAGTTCACTTTTCGATTATGTGTATTGGGATGACCCTAATGAGTTGGTTGACCGACTAAAATTGTTAGTAGCATCTCAGACTGCTGGTAACACCAGTCATAATAACGAAATAGTATCGATAATAGAAGAACTTCAAGAAGCAGGTATAATATACTGAAATGACGTTGGATAAATTTGGACGTCATATAATTAAACATCCTCAAGTATCTGTAGTTAATCAAGACATGTTTTACCATCACATCCTAACGTTTACATCCAATAGTATTTTTAATAGTAAGTTTATAATAACCCCGTATAACACCGATTACGTATTTCCACTACGATATGGACTAATTGATAATATATTAGTAAATAGAAACGACGTCGTTATTAATATAAACGATAACACATTATCAAAAGAAGAAGCAATTAACTATACACTAAAATTAAATGATAATATATCATTTCAATTAGATAATGATATTGAACAAGATATGGTTCCGTTAAAAACGATACGGTTTGTTGACTATGAATTACCTTTAAAACAAAATGATGATACAAAGCAAGATAGTACTCAATCGAGGAATTTGCGGTCTGTGGACAATGAATTATCATTGAACGCAGCGAGAGCACTTAAAACTACTACAACAGATAAAACCCTGTTTGTTGAAATAATTCTTAAATGTCCAATAAATTTTGAACAGTATTCATAATGGCTCCACGAAAGCAGATTAACAAGTATAAACCATCTAGAATTAAGGAGGACGTGGTGTTAGAGTTACATAAACCAGCAAGAATTAACTTCAAAAGGCGACGGGTCATCGTAAAAGGTATTAACGAAACCCTACAAGCTGATCTCGTTGAAATGATTCCTTATGCGAAACAAAACAAAAATTTTAAGTATATACTGGTTGTAATTGATTGTTTTTCTAAATACGTTTGGACTGCTCCTATCAAAACAAAAGATGGGAAAGATGTGACAGAAGCTATGAAATTAATCCTCTTGCAACTGAATGCTTCCCAATTCATTTACAAACCGATCACGGTTTAGAATTCTATAATAAAACGTTTCAGACTCTTATGAAGAAAAACAATATAAATCATTATAGTACTTTTAGCACAAAAAGGCCTCGATAGTCGAACGTGTTAATCGTACTTTAAAAATTTATTGTGGAAACAGTTTAGTTTGCAGGGGCACTATAATTGGGTAAATATATTACAAAGCATAACAACCCGATACAACAACACCTATCATCGAACAATTAAAATGAAACCATCCATGGTTAATAAGAAAAACGAAAAACTTATATTAAATTCTAATTATAGTAATATAAAAATTGCTCATGTAAAGAACAAATATTCAATTGGAGATCACGTTAGAATAAGTAAACGTAGACAAATATTTCAAAAGGGTTACACTCCAAACTGGTCAAATGAGATTTTTGTAATAAGAAAAGTTAAACTAACAAATCCAACTACTTATCTATTAAGAGATAAAATAGGCGAAGATATTCTTGGAGGATTCTACGAAGCAGAGCTTCAGAAAGTGAAACATCCCGATGTATACTTGATTGAGAAAATTTTAAAAGAAAAAGGAAATAAAATATATGTAAAATGGTTAGGTTTTAATACAAGTCACAATAGTTGGATTGATAAAAAAAGTATCGCTTAAGTATGCATGCATATAAGTAAAATAATTGTAATAATTCTGTAATATAAAAAATACGTTAAATATAACAATTTTAATGTTCTACTTTGTTTACTTTATATCCTGAAATATCAAATTTCGCTAACCTGCATTAGCATTCTACATTAATTGAGATGAAAGTTCACTAACCCCGAAGTAAGATGTGAACTTAATTTAGGGCAAAAGTCTTTAACCTACAGCGACCCGTCTCTTGTCCCGTTGGTTCAATTACCCTCGAGCGGTCTCGAACTGTCCCGGACCGCCCCAAACTTCCCGCGCGACCTTGAACAATTCCGAGCGACCTTGAACAATTCCAAACGACCTTGAACAATTCCGAGCGACCTTGAACAATTTCGATCATGCACGGACGCCCCTGCAGGCAAACGAGGACAACAGACATTTAAATATCCCCACTACAAATTCAAATTTCGCGCCAAAAGTGAGCCAGAAACGGTACTACTACACTACTTCTATTCTGTAGATCGATGTGCTCAGAAAAGAAGTAACGCCTTGCCAGTAAGTATTTCAGTGTAATAGTTCAGGTTCATTAGGCGGTTTAGGTCTTGTAGTGGACTGATATTTCCAAATGTTACCCTTTCTGATTTTTTAATTTTTGTCTCTTTAAATTTTGGCGACTTAGAAGAAATTTATTTTTAACTGCAATTTCCTCTGGTACTTCTAAAGACATTAACGTGCATCGTCTTTGCAAATGAACCCACAAAAACCGTGTAACAGGTTTGTTGTTTGGTCGTTGTGATGGTGTGTGTGATTTGAGATTGTGGCTTTTTGCGTGACTAATTTACGTTTATCTACTAAGGTAATTTTGACAATTCCTATCGTTGTCATGAGCCTCACGTTGGGTGCCGATTGATTCCAACACCTTCGGTGGTGACATTGTTTAATGGCAGTGTGTAGTCAAAGGTAAATAAAAATTACGTCGCCCATGTTAGGGTAAGTATACAATATAAATGGCAAGAGGCCCTTAAACTAAAGGAGTCTTTTGAACCGAGTGAAGACACCAACTGCCTATGGTCGTCAATTCTTGCGGATATACACTGTTTCCAAGATAAGAATGAACAGCATGGGGATCTTGAAAACGGTAGAAGACACAAGGTTGCTCAAATTGCAAAAAAGTTGGGAAATTTAGAGGATATTTGGAAAAGTTTAATAATATTTTTTGTTTTTAAGATTTTACAAAAAAAATCAATTTTTTGGATTTTTAGTTTTCGTATTTTTTGAGCTTATTTTTAAAATACTAAAAATCTAAAAACACTTTTTCGCATACAAAAAACACCTTGTATTTGGTAGTGTTTTTTATTACAAATTCAACAATGTATCACACATAATTGTTTAGAACCTAATTTTGTAAGAAATAGTTTAAATTGCCCAACTTTTATCTTTTACCGTTTTCAAGATCCTCATGCTGTTCATTCTTATCTTGCACACCAGCGTATATCTTTTATATACCTTTGGCGTGAGGCGCAGGGCAACGCGTGCTACTGAAGATTACGGATGGCGTAAAATAACGGTTAATAACAATAACACGATGGCACACGATGATTGTTTTGGTTCTTGGCGAGATTTTCATCTTCTTAGGGTGGCGTTTTGCTAAATAATCTATTTTATAAACACTTTGTTACGGTTTTATTTCATACACCGTGTGTGTCGTAAGCAATATGTTAGCACGGAATATAAATCAAAGAAACATATGTCGCGATTAATACGTTACGACAAAATATATATCTGGCGCGCATTTTGCGAATTTTCGATTGGTCGAAAATAATTATCGATTTTTGTTTTCGCAACGGGATTGACATCTTCTACTTACTTTCTTACCGAAACTGGTAGTGTCGCATTGCCTTGAAATAACAACTTCTTGAATAGTTGGAGGTGTTTTAACAATTTACCAATAATAATTAATTAAGCTTTATTCGTCTGAACCTACTGTAAGTACTCGTTCTTTTCTCTTTTTCTTAGTACAATTTCTAAAAGCCACGTGGATCTTTTTTTTTTGTTCCTTCCTCTTGGTTACTTCCTGGAGTTGAGTTATATTCGAATGACCGATTGGGACAACATTTCCTTCTATGAAATACCGCATCGGCAGTATCTATAATATCAGACGGTTGGAAGCAACTTTTGGGTATTACGAAGACTAGTGAAGGGGTGGATGTCTATTCATCGAGGGTTAAGAGAAGAAGTAAAACAATAACTTCCATTTCTTTTCTAACACCTTCGTCAAGGAACTTCTGTTGTCCGTGCAGTACTGCAATCACTGAAATATAACTTTCTGGACTTCGTCACAATAGATGCAGTTTTAGTATCTAAGATTTATGTTTATTGCTTGCGAGTGTGAAACTCAGTTACATACAAAATATAACGGTGTTAACCTTTTATATCTAAGTATACTAGCTCAATACGGGCTTGTTCACTTTAAATTGATCCTGTTACGCAAAGTCAAAAGGCCTTTGGGTTTGCGGGAGGTACTTACCCCGATATAACGAATACAAATTAGTTTTAAAATTAAGTGTCGGGTTGCATGTTCGACATACTAATTGCCGTATGTAAATTGTGTATGTAAACCGACTGTTCCTATAATTTAGCCCTCAATTTAAATATTGACACTACGAACTGTGTCTTTGAAGCTTACCTGTATATACTGTGTTTTACTTGTGTAATTTGTTTAGTATTAAGTGCTACTATTTCTTATTTGTACGTGACGACATCAGACAGTCTCTCTCTCTCTCACTCTTGTCAATTTGTTTTGAATATTGTATTTTGTAATAGGATTAAGTAAAACCTTTTGATCTCCTGTTGGTCGGTTTTATTAATCTCTTACTCAACAGGTGGCGCCTTGCTAGGACAGCGGTTTATTTCTTCAACTTCACTAAGGACCCCTCCCCCCACTCTAAACCGACGCCAGGAAGCTGATGTTCTATCTAAACTTTTATTTCTCCGAACCTGCTACGATATACCGATCAGTACTTTTAAATTCTAGCGACATCTATTGACTCGGTTCATTTGTAAACCTAAACCGTTACAACTTAATTAAACTTGATTTGTTTGTTTGTCTGGAAGGAATGTTGTAGTCGATTGTAATGATTCTCTATTTAAGGTATCTCGTTGGTAACGAGGTAAGCTAGTCTTAATCGTAATCGTGCGGACCCGTGTTCGAGTCTTCTGCTTGAAACGTATTTTTTTGTGAAATTTAATAAGAAATATTTCTTGTTTCTATTACTGGATAAATATTGGTTAAATTAAATCGACGCATAAATGTTATAAGCACTGATTAGGTATTTGAGGTCAAACTGTCAATTAAAATTAAATAGAAAACATTACCGCATTTTTTTCTACACGTAGGAATACTACGTAGGTTTTTCCAAACTCAATAACAATCGAAACAAATTTTTGAACTTTCCACCTGCTACTCAAAAAGGAAAACAAATGATAGCCTAAAAGTACAAAATTATATTATCGCAGTCATGAATTTTAAAAGTTAAATACGTCTCTTCAACACTTTCTAAGTTCTTACAAAATACGAACTTAGGTCTTTTACACAACCAGGATTTTGGTTGTCATACAAAGAATATAAATTTTCGGGGATTTAACACATTCGTGCGTGTTCCAAGCTTTAAAAGTTTCTTCTCCCCTGTAGTATAAAATTTATGTTTCGAACAGTTCCGCAGTTGTAAAAGTATTGAAATTACTAATGAAGTTTTCAACTATACTTTGGCCCAAAATAAATAAGCTTTAATTTTGGTGCAGGTGCAAAGAAAAAAAAGGATTTTTATAAACGAAAAATCTTTGGTCTGATTGGTATTGGCACTGGCGATATCTCAATGTTCGCTTGGTCGAACAAATAGGTCAAAGAAGACTCTATACTACATTCGCCTTTTAACGGCTCTCTTGAATAAGATGTGAGGTTAGTTAACTTAGAAGGGTACCTCATAAATACTTAAAAGGAAACTGCTCAAATGTGTCTTGCGGGATTTTATTCAACAATGTAATTTTAACTTATTTCACGCCGATATGTTATTACCCGTCCTTTCGCTAACAAGAATAAATCATTTATTAATCACCACCTCCGCATTACCGTTTTATTAAATGTATACTCGCGATTATTTAACCAACCCCAAAAGCTTAAGAACGATATTTGTACAAGTTAAATTGCCGTTTTAAGTGGTAGTAATCATACGAGAGAACGTTACATAATAACGCAGACGAAGCACCCTACTCTAGAATTTGAAAGTACATAATTTGAATACAAAATTCCAATTAACTAAGCTCAATTTATTATTTGATAATAACATTCACATGTTAACGTATAAATACATTAAAAAATTAGTTCTAGAGACATAAATGCACCGAAAAGAAAATTTATTTTTTCTAGGTTGCTCGTACTGTTATAATGTCCACATAAATTATTACGTTAATTTATTAACTAACTTCATACTAAATCTACTTACGTAACATTTCTGAAATTTAAACCACAAATATGAACAAATTGAAAAATTGTTTTAAACACTCGCTTGATAGGTATAGGTCATTCGTTTTATTTATCCCGATTGATCGGTGAATCAAGCGCATACTTGTGTATACCTATCCTATTTTACATATTGAATACAACGTATACATTATTAGCTAACGTATCGTCTCTTATTAACTCAAGTAACTAACAAGGATAACATCAATAACAAATTTCGTTTCTTTGTACGAACTATTTTGATACCAACTTAACCTAACTGTCAAATAACGACATGTCAATGTCGTTTGTAAATTAAAGATCATAATAAACGTACGTAACCTCAATCAATAAATAAGTAAATAACGAATGGTTGGTATCAGTACCCATATTTATGCTTTAAATGACAGACGACCGTCATTTCGTGATTTAATGCATACATGAGGTCATCGGGATAAGTCAAACGAATGGACTTTAAGTATGTTTTAAGAGATTATTTTTTCTATTTTGATTCTATAATATATTGTAATGATCTAAATTTAAGGGGTAACTATGTAAACGAATATTGTTAGATTCTCAAATAATTTTTTGTACTCATAGCCTAAGATTACTGATTTCCCGGTTATTCTCGATGCACGGGAATAGGGAAATTTTTGTTAAGTTGGTATTAGTTGACAACGTAAAGCAAATTGTCAAACAATCGGCGGGACAGTGCTACCAACTCAAATTTCTTGTAAACACAAAAAACTAAGCAGTTGTGAATTTATTTATTTATGAATTATTAATACAGTTACTCGCTACAAAAAGTAATATACCTAACTTTTTCGAGAAGAAATTTCCCGAACTCGTTAGGTAAATAACTATTTTTGATTAAATAAAAAGTCGTTTTTATTTATTTTATTTACATTAAGTAAATTACATAACATAATTATAGCGACCAGTAACGTAGAGCTATTCTAAGTTGACAGCGACCTAGTACCTAGTAAGAGAAAACACATTAGAAAAGAAGTAGTAAAGGTAAATTTATAATAAAAGTAAAAGAATATGAGTATGTAGGAGATTCTGAACAAAGAATGGAAGGAGAGAATGAAGAGATAAGCGAAAATAGAAACATAAAAGAGGTGGAAACGAAGAGAAAAAGGAACAAAATCAGATGGACATGAATAAATTCATGGATGTTTTCATACAAAGAATAGATAGAAAATTTGATGAAATGACATGGAAAAGAAAAATGAAGAAAACTTTAATAGAATTTGGAATGATAATCAACAACTTAGAAAAGATTTAAAAGCAACCAATGAAGAGATAAAATGATTAGATAACGATATGAGTGAATTTAAAATTATCACGGAACACAGATTGGACAACATGGAGATGATCATTGAACGCACGGATGCAGAGAATAAAAATCGAATGGAAAATTTTAAGGTAAGAAATGATAAAAATACAGTTAGACATAAAGGGAAGCTGGAAGGGAGAATTAATCAAAAATATAACAAATTAGACAACTAAATTAAAAAAACAAAAGAATAAGTATTAGAGAAAGGGACCCAAATTTTATACACTTTTTTCATAAATTCAAAATAAAATTCATCCTTGAAGAAATTTTCATTTATATTGTATTAGAATACTTGCTTAGTGTATTAACAAAACAATGCTGCAAAAACTAAATTAAAACAGCTTTCTAGGGAAGTTATTGAACTTAATGTTTTTCTTGTAAATTGTCCCATAAAATAAAAGGTTGTCTAATTTGAGACATGATAAAACCTGACCCCTCAATTTGAGATACTACTCAAAAAAACCTTTTCCTTCACAGAATGAACAAATAAAATGATTATGTTTAATTTCTCCACACTCTTCATGGGCCCATCTGCTGCAGTGTACACATTTTGCCCACTGCTCGCTATGCTTGTCTTCGGAAAATCTGGGCGAACGAAACAAACATTCGGCATCGCTTCCTCCGGATATGTCTGAAGAGGAATCAGCCAATGTGAAACTGGTTTCGCTCTCCGAGCTTGAGCTAGAGGAAGCTAGGCGTTTTTTTTTCTTTTCTGTTGTAACCCTGATGAAGGAAGGTTGGTCCTGTTTTGGAACAGAAGTTTTTTTTAGAACTGATGTAGATTTTTTCACCAATTTCTTCAACTGTTTTCCTACAGGTTCTAACTCTCGGCTGATTTTTTCTTAAGTATTCTTCTGTCAGCTTTTTTTTCTAAACTTTCCTGTAATTCGTTCTTGTAAGGAGTAAAAGAGTGATCTCTATCTCTTGGGCGTAATAAGTCTTTAATGGAGACATGAATAAAACGTCTAAAGGCTGCATCTTGTTGGTCGAATGAGGCGGGAGACAAATAATCGTAACATAATTTTCTTTAGCTAAATCTATGAGTTCAATGTTTCTCGTATGTGAGTAATGACCATCCAACACAAGTAGAACTGGATCGGCAGCTGTAGGTTTTGTGAACCGTCTCGTAAAGATATCGGTTTGAACCCAACCTGATATGTGACACTCAGCTACCGCTCCAGCAGGAGCTCCAAGGATTAGTTCTGATTTGATGTTTTTGCGCGGAAAAATTAATAATGGCGGTACATAAACTCTTACAGCATTCATACAGGTTATCACGGTGATTAGTTTACCTCTTTCTGCGGAAGTTAACGTTGAAACTTCTTTTTTTTTCCCTTCAGTGATAAAACCTTACTATGCTTATGTTGGACTATCGTAATGCCCGTTTCGTCGACATTGAACGCTCTTTGGAAAGGTTCTTGAAGCTTGGAATATTCTGACTCATAGAGGTCAAAAACGCTGAAACTTTTTCGAGAGAGAAAAATTTTATACGAGCAGCAGACATGCCTTGGGGTGTTCTCATCGATAGTTCTGAGTGTCTCTTCAAAAATAACTTCAGCCATTTATTCACAGCTGACTCTGTTAAATGGATGAGGTAATTTATTCTTGATGGCCAGTTGGAATGCCATTCTCTTCATATCGCCTGACCTCATACCATAAAAGTGTTGTTCCATGACTAGAGCATATTTAACTAATTTGTTTTCTAATTCTTTAGAAAAAAAAACGGTTTTCGGCCAATCGAAAATGTGACAAGTTCTTCAGGGCTTTTATCTGACTTCGAATATCTTTCGACAGTGCCCATAGGTACACCAAAAATTTTGAGGCTTTTAAATATTCCATCTCTTTATTATGCACTACCTTTACAGCTCTACCCATAGCCTGAAGTCCCCATTGCTTGTGTTTTTTTGGCACCTGTAATGAAAAATGGAACCATCATTTGGTTACCTACCTAATTTGAGATAGTCTCAAATACAGCGCTCATTTGGTATCTCAAATTAGGAATCTTCCTTATAAAAAATTGACAACAATATATTAGGTTAGTTATGACAAAATAGTGATAAATTTCAATGAGAAATAATTATGCTATATCTAAACTTACTACTGCGACACATACAATATTTTATTTTCCCTTACCTTGACTGTAAATGCCGATTTATTCACGCTATCAAAAAAACTTTCCAAGTTGAATTCTACCAAACACGTGCTCACACAGAAACAAACGAACTGAAGCGCTCAACAAAAGTATTACCAATAGTGGGGAGTTTATTTCATTTAGTCTACGCTACTCCTGTTAGATGGCGTTGTCTATACGTCAATATAAGGAGCTATCTCAAATTAAGCACCTACTCAAGTTTGAGTCTCTTCCTCTACCACCAATGAAGCTCCAATCACAGCAATGAAAGAAGAAAGGCCTTTGAGAATGTGACAGACCCTAGAGAAGTTCAAGACTTAGAAACATTAAGGAAAAAGTTAAGAAGAATCTTAAAAGAGCTGCCGATAAATATGAAATAAAAATAATAACAAAAGACAGTAAAATTGAAGTTGAATAAGAAACCAATTTAATGAAGGCAAACGAGATTGAACAAGCTACGGAAAACTTGAAAATGACGCAAATAGGAAGGAAGACGTATGGAAATTAGGAAGCGTACGTAGACAATGTGCAGATGTTCGAAGGAAACGGAAATGATTTAGAAATGATCTACAAGATAGAAAAAATGAGAGGGTACGAGCGTATAAGAAACAAATGTAACCAATTGCATGAAGAAGTAAGAGAAGTAAAACTTGTTAAGTTCAGGAAAGGGCAAAAGCAAAATAAGAAAGGAGAAGGTCTTAGAGACATCGAAATAGGACGAGTGTTTCGGAAAATAAAGATAATGAAAAAAAGAATTGCAATTAAACGAGCCTGGGAAGAAGGCATAAACAGCAAGTTAAAGATAAAGTAATGGACATTAGAAAAAATAATATGTCAAAACGCGTACGAGCATTGACAACGATTAGTTTGAAAAAATAAATTAAAATTTAAGAAGTAGTAAATAAGAAGTATGAATGAAAACTAGATGTTAAGAAATAGAAAAGAAAAACATTGATTGACAGTCATGGAGGAAAGAAAGTTGACAGTTCTCAATAACGTGTTTAAGCCTAACAGACATCTTATATTAATGGGGGATTTCAACGTAGATCCAATTAGAGATATAAACCAGTTCAGTGCGCTGTGTAAGGAAAGACAAAATCTTAGACCACATATTTACAAATCTACAATCTGTGCAGTATCAAGCGGTAGATAACTATATCTCGGATCATAATACGATTCTCTTTCAAACAAACATCAACTACATGACAAACAACAAAAGCTTTACAAAAAGGGTCAGAAAATATTCACTGAAAAAATAGCCGAGTTTAGAAATATATTACAAGAAGAAAATTGGAGAACGGTGCTATTTCAAACAGATACAAATGCAGCTTTCAACACGTTTTTAAACATTTTGTTAAATCATTTTGAATATAGTTTTCCTTATCAAACCATTAAAATGTATTCTCATAATGATAATTATAAATGGATAAATGCAGAAGTTAGACTGTCTAGTGCTAAATTAAAATCGATGTTCATGCTACAAACAGATTTCCCATTTCTTAAAAAACTGTATCTACAAATAAAAAAGACCACAGCGCCCTCATTAGTCGTACTCGGAGAATGTTTATTCAAAACAAAATTTTAGATTCTGGAAATCCCAGTAAAGGCATGTGGTCCTTTATTAACGAAAACAAAAAAACTAAAAGTGAGTCTCACAACTATAAACTTAAAACAAACAATGGGGATATAACTGATCCCACTGAAGTTGCTAACTACTTTAATACTCAATTTAGAGATGCTCCCTCAAAAATATCTCAGTTAATACAAAAAGCTAGATCGCCTCACAATTTTTTACATATTATCTACAACCCGAAGAGTTTCTTCCTACTGCCGATGAGTGAATCAGAGCTGTTATCAATAATAACAAATAAACTTAAAAAAAAAAATCTGCTGGACCAGACGGTATTCCTTGTTTTCTAATAAAAGAAATAGCTCAGACTATAATTAAGCCCTTAACCTATTTGATAAATTTATCATTTCAAAGTGGTCAATTTCCAAAGGTTTTGAAATTATCTAAGCTAGTACCAATTCACAAAAAAGGTGAGTTGGGGGATCCAAATAATTATCGACCAATCTCAATTGCATCAGGATTTTCAAAAATTTTTGAATATTCTTTTTTAGATAGATTGCAAAAATTTATAAACAAATTTGACATTTTGGAATCAAGCCAATTTGGATTCAGATCCAATATCTCTACTTCAGACGCGATTCAATTTCTTTATGAAAATATTGTAAAAGCTTTAGAAAACAAGGAAACTGCCGTTGGTATTTTCTGCGATGTGACAAAAGCTTTCGACTGCATGAACCATAAGAAACTTTTAAAAAAATTAGACGCATATGGAATTAGAGGGGTACCTTTGATATGGATTGAAAGTTTTCTGAAAAACAGGCAACAATACGTCGAACTATACACAAAACATGGCGAGACATCTCAAACCATAAGATCTGTAACTCTTCAACAAAACATCGGTGCACCACAAGGCTCTATTTTAGCACCGGTTTTGTTTATATTGTACGTAAACGATCTAATAGGCTACCTGAACACAAATGCTATTGTCACATCATATGCCGATGACACGTCAATGATTGTCTCATGTCGGGAAAAGTCTGAAATGACAGTTAAACTAAGGAATACTATGACATCTTTAACAAACTGGTACAATGACAATCTATTATTTCTGAATGAACAAAAACCGTGTTGATACACTTTCAAAATTACCAAACGCGGCAGTCTGGTGAAACCGTTTCTATACAAGATGATGGGGGTGAAATCTAGTACTGTTCAATTTCTAGGAATAATACTTGATGAAACGTTAAGCTGGAGACCTCAGTGTGATAAAGTGATTGTAGCCTTGAGTCGGACATGTTACCAACTCCGTTTTTAAAGACTTATCTTGATAGGAAACAGTTGCTTATGTTCTACTTTGCATGTGTCGAGTCACGTTTAAGATATGGAGTACGTATTTGGGGAAACTCGACAGCAGCAAAACGGGTGTTTGTTACTCAGAAACAAATAATTAGAACAATAGCTGGCGTTAAGAAACACGTAACGTGCAAAACTTTATTCACCAAGTTTTGCATTTTAACTTTACCATGTTTGTATATTGTAGAAGTATGTAAATACATATTCAGTAACAAAGAAAAATTCGCTACTAACTCGAGTTTCCACGAATACGCGACTCGTAAAACAATCACTTCCGAGTACCTTTTTGCAAATCAAAAAAACATAATGACTCCTGGTGTATTAGGATTGACATTATTTAACAAATTGCCCGATCAAATTAAAGATGTAAATAGCCTCACGCTCTTTAAAAGGAAACTTACAGATTACCTAACACAAAAGGCGTTTTATTCAATAGACGATTTTTTAAATTCTGCGAATAAGTTTTGTTAAATAATTATAAGATTGTTTTTTATTATTTCCTATTTATTGCTTACTGTGACAATTTTGTAATATATGTACATATGTGTTTAAGTTAGTGTTTGTACAAATATTTGTTTATACACATACAAAAACGTTCTTATATTTACATGGTGTAATATATACATATATATGTGAAATGTGACCTATCTTATCCATAGTTTTTATGGCTTTCAAGATGAAATAAATTATTATTATTATTATTATTATTATTATAAACAAAGAAATGTTACAAAGTAAAAATGCGGCAAAGAAGAAAGAAAGACTAAAAAAACGTAAGAAGGAAATATGAAGTTATAAGAAGTATAGGAAGTTTAATGAAAGGAAAGATTACTATTAATGCAATGGAAATGAATTTATTCTGAAGTTTAAAAATGATATTGAAAGGAAAAGATATAAGAAATAAGAAAAGAAGTAGAATAAAATAGAAAATGAATTAAGAAGAAATATGAAGTATTAATGATAAAGCCTGAGAAAGGAAATGGAATGAAGTAAATTGGCAAAGAAATAGGAAGGAAGAACATGAATAAAATGTAAGAAAGTAAATATGCATTGATTGCACAAGAAAGAAGTAAAAACGTTTATTAATTCACATTGAGGAAGAAGACTTTAACATTTGTGTCGGAAACAATAAAAGGAAATAAGATAGGATGGTAACTGAAGATCATTTAGAATGATTATAATCTATATATATATAAGCGAAATACCACTGACTAATCACGAAATCTCGGAAAGTACAAGGCCTGCAGCTGTGAAATTTGGCAGATATGTTCCTTATAGGGTGTAGGTGCGTGCTAAGAACCGATTTTGAGAAATTCCTCGGAAAGTCGATCAAAATTTCAATTGTTGCGATCAACAATCGGACGAACTGTCAACCAAACGTCAAAATTTCAATGTGCCAACAATCAATCTTAGGTTTGGTATGGTGTAGAAAAATTAATTTGTCAACTGTCAACAAAATGTCAAAAATTTTAAATTTGTATTTTAATAAAAAATTGTAGATATTCCTGATGCAATGTGTTTTAAAAGGTTTTGGAGTACTTACAGGTCAATTGAACACAAAATAAATGTTACAAAACTTCCACTTCAATACAAAAATCTAGCAACCACTTTATTGTTGCGTCAATTATTAGATGTTGACCTGTCATTTGACAACAATAAGTGGTGTTCAGTATTGAAAGATTGGTGTTTCCATTGTTAATAATTTTCATTTACTATAAAATAACTTTTATTATAAAATCACTTTACAACAATTATGGAAGAAATTGTAACCAACGATGGATACATATCCTTGGCCGAATTATTGATATCCCTGGTGATGGCGCGTGCTTATTCTCATCTCTGTCGTATTTGGTGCACGGGGATATCTCAATGTCTGCTCAAATACGGGCATCACATACCCAACGAGTGGCAGAGATTTCAGTGCTTCAGTATAAACCGGTCTGGAGCTCCTTGATGCTACTAAACGCCTTTACGTTAATGAAATGTGTAAACCATACACATATAGGACTACATGTGAAATTAAAGTGGCTTGAGAATTATTTCCATACAAGTTTCAGCTGTTTCAAGGAGGCCGAATTATTGCATCTTATGGGGAGGCACTGCAAGGAATCAAAAGAATCCGGTTCACAGGTCCAGGAAGAATTGATAAATCCAAATAACAATAATATGCAGCATGCATCAGTTGCCCCTGAGTTGCCAGAAGGAAAATCGGATTTCAGTTTAAACAAATGTGTTCCTTCTACTGAATCTTTATCTAAAATGGTAACAGGAAAAAACGCAGAAAAAGATTTGATAATTCTATTAGGAAAAATCAAGTACAGAAGGCTGTTAAAAAACATACCAAAGATCATCCTGGGATCCATAGAGCTGCTGTCACTAAATATGCTGAAAATCATCCTCAGGTTAATAGAGAGGCTACAGCCAAATATAATAAGAAGAGATCAGAACTTAGATTGCTTCCTTGGAAAAATAAGCATTTGTCTGGTTTTGCATACGAACCTAAGACTGATTACAGTAAGGACAAAATTGTTGATCTCGGACCATGGTTGCCCTGTATCTGGTGCCATTCTTTTAAATGGCTGGACGAACCTGATGGATTATGCTGCAGTGGGGGAAAAGTTCAACTTCCAGCTCACCCATCGGCACGTAAAGGCAGAGCATTTTCTTTCTTCCGCTCGCAAATACAACGGATGCTTCCAAATGACATCCTTTGGAGCTAAAGAGGTCAGCTAGGGTAATTTTATGCCAACTTTTAAAGTGCAGGGGCAAGTATACCACCGGATAGGGAGCATAATGGCTGAGTCTCAACAAGCTGCATTTCTTCAAATATACTTTGTGGGTGATGATGACAATGAAAGGGAGATCCGCTGCGGATTGTTCTCTGGCGTTAATGCAGAACTGGTTGGCCAGTTGCAAAATTTGCTGCACAAATGCAATAGGTACATTGTCGATTTTAAGGCCGCTGTTGATTCATTACCTAAAGGAGAAAAAGACTTCAAAGTGGTAATTAATGCCAATAAAAACCTGCTGATGAACACCCAGGTCGTTTCAACGCACCCACCACTAGAGAAGTTGCCGTTGTCATTGTTGGTCAGGAGTTTGAAAAGAGGGACATCGTTCTCCACAGCAGGGATAATCAAGTGGTTCGAATTAGCGAGACACATCGAGCTTATGACGCTCTTCAGTACCCTCTTATGTTTTGCCATGGAGAAGACGGCTATCAAATAAATATCCCTCAACGGGACCCAAACACCAAGGAGCCTCTTAAGAAGACTGTGTCTGCAACAAATTTCTACAGCTACAGATTAATGGAGCGCGCTGGGGAAGAATCCTACCTGTTGCTATTTCGCAGTCTTTTAAATCAATTTTGGTTGATATGTATGCCAAAGTAGAGACTGAACGACTAAATTGGATACGTAACAACAAAAAAACTGCGAAGTGAGGAATATGTTCACTTAAAGGACGCCATGACCAGAACAGACGGCCAAGTTGCAGACTTTGGAAAGATGGTTGTGCTGCCATCGACTTTCACTGGAGGGCCCCGCTATATGCACGAGCGGGCTCAAGATGCCATGACATATGTGCGCCATTTCGGACGACCGGATCTGTTCATTACATTTACTTGCAATCCGAAATGGCCAGAAATAGCGGAGCGTCTCAAGCAAGGCCAGAGATCACACGACAGACACGATGTTATTGCTAGGGTTTTCCATCTTAAAATAAAACAGATTATGAAGCTGCTAACTAAAGGTTGTATATTTGGCACTACCAGCTGCAATATGTACTCCGTGGAATGGCAGAAACGTGGTCTTCCCCACATTCATATTCTTCTGTGGCTGGAAGAAAAATAAGACCAGAGTCCATTGACAAAGTCATCAGTGCGGAAATTCCCGATCCTGATCTTGATCCAGTTCTTCATGAAATTGTCAAGTCAACCATGATTCATGGTCCGTGTGGAACTCTCAACAGGAATTCGCCTTCTAGGTATGGTTAATGGTGTGTGCTCCAAGAAATATCCACGACCACTTTTAAAGGAGACTCAAACAGGAGAAGACGGCTATCCTAAGTATCGAAGGCGATCTTCAGCAGACGGTGGGTTTACTGTCAAAGTTAATAGCGTGGATTGTGGCAATTGTTGGGTAGTGTCATATAATCCCGTCCTGTCCCGGACTTTCTCAGCCCATATAAACGTGGAGTTCTGCAACTCAGTAAAATCAATAAAATATATTTGTAAGTATGTAAACAAAGGTTCTGATCAGGCAACGTTTACTGTTGATAATCTGAATGAAGTGACAAGGTATGAGACAGGACGCTATATAAGCAGCTCTGAGGCAGTTTAGCGGAGAGTGTATTTTACGGAGAGTAATGTTGTTGATAAGATCAACAATCCTCCAAAAACCACACTTCGCCTTTTTCGACTTGTGTCAAGTCGATTTCTTTGCAAGGACACTTTTATATTGCAAAGTTCCAAGCTACTACATATGGAAAACCAATAAATTTTTCCGAAGGAACAAGGACAATCTGTGCCAGGGTATCCTGGAGTGAAAAAGATCGTGTATTGGGTCGAGTATACACCATCCATCCTAGCAATCCTGAATGCTACTATCTGCGCCTCCTTCTTCACGAAATTCGCAGCCCAACATCTTTTAGTGCTCTTAAAACTGTGGCAGGAGTGGTTCAGCCAATATTTCAAGCGGCGTGCAAAGTACTTGGCTTGCTTGAGGACGATGCACACTGGGACCGCACATTAGAGGAAGCCTCACTCTCTGATTTTCCTAAGAAACTGCGTGAGTTATTCGCCATCATGTTAGTGTTCTGCCAAGTGGGGGATATAATCAATGCCTCATTCTTCCAGAGGATATTGTCATATCCCTGTCTGGCAAAAACTCCTATATTTTGGACTTCCGTCACCATCACGAGAGCAGGGAGATATTGCTAACAACCGGCAATATATAAGTGAAATGGCCTATGACACCATTCAGTTAACTGAAGAGGTTGCTGCAAATATACAAAAATTGAATTGCGATCAGAAAAATGTCTATAATAAAATTATGAACAGTATTACCTCTGATTCAGGGCAAGTCTTTTTTCTTGACGCTCCTGGTGGCACACGTAAAACGTTTTTAATTAACCTATTATTGGCCACAATTGAACCATTGTGAAACTCCACTGTGTAACATAAAAAATCAGAGTGATATGGCGCAAGTCCTTCGAGATGCCAAAGTTATTGTTTGGGATGAGTGTACCATGGCTCACAAGAAAGGTATTGAGGCTCTAGATAGGAGTCTGCAAGACATTAGGAGTTGCAATAGACTTATGGGCGGAGTTACGGTTCTATTGGCTGGTGACTTCAGACAAACATTACCTGTTGTACCAAGAGGAACACGTGCGGATGAGGTAAAGGCCTGCCTCAAGTCATCAGTTTTATGGCCGAAAATTAACAGACTGTCTTTGGATCTGAATATGCGAGTCCATCTACAACGCGACACAAGGGCGGAAGAATTCTCTAAAATATTAATAGATATTGGTAATGGAAATATTTCAGAGGAAGGAGGAAAAATCAAAATACCCACAAAACTTGGTGATGTTGTAACAGATCTGATCAGCTTAACCAACAGAATCTACCCTGAAATTGATAAAGCTGGACAGAATTGCGCTTCATGGCTGAGAGAAAGGGCGATTCTTTCACCAAGGAACGACTCAGCCAACTCTATTAACAACTTTTACTGAAAAAGCTGAGTGTTGTTGAAGTAAAATATGAATCAGTGGATTCTGTATTGGATATTGATGATACTGTGAATTACCCTGTAGAGTATCTCCACACACTTGAACCACCAGGAATACCACCTCATATCCTCTACCTTAAAGTTGGTGCTCCAATTATTTTATTGCGCAATTTAAACCCCCCAAAACTGTGCAATGGCACCAGACTTCAGGTAAAGGCATTGTACAAATATGTCATTAAAGCCACCATTTTCACGGGCGTCAACCAAGGAGAATCAGTATTCATCCCTCGGATTCCTTTGATACCTTCAGATTACTATATCGAATTTACACGTTTGCAATTTCCGGTTAAGGTGTGCTACGCGATGACCATTAACAAAGCACAGGGTCAAACTTTGAAAGTGGCTGGTATAGACCTCAGGAATGATTGTTTTTCCCATGGCCAGTTATACGTGGCGTGCTTAAGAGTCAGTTGATCTGACAGCTTAGTTATTCTTCAGCCCGAAAAACAAACTAAAAATATTGTTTATAAGGAGGTTTTGAGGAACTGATATTTTGTAAATTTAAACTTACCTATAGGTATAAAGCTGTTGACAAATATAATATATATGCTGGGTCTGCTTTAAAACAGACTTCAGGGTACAGAAGAAGTGTTGTTTTGTCTTAAAAAAACATTATTATTATTATACGTGTATTCTTCTGGGATATGGTAAGTAGGGCATGAAATTTTGAAATTTTTGTTTTAGAATGACATGCCCTGTACACGTATCTATATATAGTTTCATTTAACTTAACACTTTTTATCATCAAATAGGCTTCTTGCAAAGAACTATCTACACACCAACACATCATCCCTTAATAAGGGACACAGACTACAATTTTTAGTATGTGACAATTATCCCTTAAGGGACCCCACATTGTGACGGTTACTCTAGAAACGTTTATAAGTTCAAACTACGAGCGTAATTCAAAATTAAGATATAACCTAACAATAAACGGAAGGAAGAAGAAGAAGAAAACAACATTAAAATTTCAATGCAACCAACGTATTTTTCCGATGTATCTCACTTACTATTATCGTAAACTGTTTAACTTAAAAAGGATATCTTTAGTCTAATAGCAATAAGATGTTAAGACGTACCATCAAAATCGTAATTTTCAGGAGGAACCAAAAACTTTCACAATATTCAAATATTCGATATCTGTTACAATTCCTGAAATTTCAATTGGCAACAGTGGACATTTGATATTTGAAAAAATGAAATGAGGTATTATAATATTTATTTATTTATTTGCAAAGATTAAGTAAATTATTAAAAGAATACGAACGAAGTCGCGGGTACCAGCTAGTTAATAATAAAGATAAAATAAGGTTTAGATAGAATTATAAAATTACTTAAAAATGTAAAAAAAATTAATTCAATTTTTACATAATTTGATGGGAGTGTTGCAATGATCTAAATTTAAGGACTATGTAATCAAAAATGTTAGATTGTCAAATATTTTTTTTGTAGAAATAAAAAGTCATTTTTATTTATCTTCAATTGAATTCAAAAAAGTGCTTTAAAGCTTATATATGTGCTTCAACCCTAAAAGACATCTATTTACAACTTTTTTAGGTTAATTTTTTAATAACTAACTTCAAACTTAATATCTGTACGTAACATGGCGATGTTACCAATTAGTAAAAAATTCCCAAATTAAAAGATATTTCAAAATCGGAGAAAACATTTGTCTTTTATTTTTAGTGTAACTCAACAACTACTCAATTATTTAAGTTTACTTTGTGTACATATAGGTACATACCTAAGTTGTTCTTAATTTTGCAATGTTTGTACCTGCACGAAACGTGGTCAACTAAGGTAATGTAATAGATCATAAAATAGGTGGGTAGGTTATAAAGTTCTTTGCTAAAGAACAAAAGTAGTGCAGTAAAACGAGTTGGTTGTAAAAAGTGTATGTGATAAGGTTAAAGGGTGTAGGTGTAATAAAATTGTGGAAAGAATGCCATCATTGTATGTCATGTGCCAAATTGCGAACACGGAAATTACATTTCGACGGCTATATTAACAATATAATTATTAAATGAACAATCTTTCTAAATATAAAAGTTTTATATTTTTTTCAAATTTCATTACATACTAGTTTTCAGTTTCTATCAAAAAAAAAGGACAGACTCCGAATAATGTTGAAAACTATTTGTCTTATTTCGATATAAGTTAGTAGAATCTATATTACTGATCAATTATTTTTACAGAAATAGGTAAACCTTAATTATAAAAAACACAGTGTTTTCCTATTGGTAATAAAAAAACAAAACATATCACAATCAAGAACAAGATAATAATCGAATTTTAAGCGGTTATAAGCGACACAGTGTCTCGAAACTCTTCTGTCAAACGGAAACTACAGATACTACAGATTAAAAATTCAAGATAATTTTCATAAAAATCTCCTCTTCTTTGAAACTCGATTTTTTCAATTTTTCGAGAAAAATTAATTTAAAATTTTTTGTTTTAAGTTGTCTACATTGTTTAGGAAATTTTAAAATAATTTTATTTCGTGAGGGTATAAATCAACAATTAACATTAAAATAAACAAGAAGCGTTTACCGCAGAACTCCACATCGGACTGATAAGCGAAAATAAAAAAATGGTTCAAACAAAAGCTATAGTAAAATTGATATTGGTGGAAATATTGTTACAACAATTATTGTTATATCTCAGTAATTACTTATCGTATCAAAAAATAGTTTACACAAAAGTTGTGTATAATTATGCATTATTATTCTAATTCGTCGGAAAAAGTGAAAAAAAGGAGTGTTAAAATTTTCGATGTGGAAACCGTCGCAAATAAAAAATAAATATAATTAACAGCATAAATGAGATAATTTTACAATCTGACGATCATTTGTCTCAATACTCATTATTTTCTCTAAAGACCGTCTAATTTTAACGGCATCTTGGAATGATTTAAAGAAAACTCATATAACGATGTATTCTTCAAAGGGCTCTAGCTCACTTAAGAAGCATTTTTAGATTAAGGCATAGTGGGGTTTTTTGGTGTTGCAAATTGAAATTTGACCATAATTTTACTGTACTCGTAAGATGGCGCCACAAATACGTCTAAAATTTTATTTAAACACACATATTTTTTTTGTGTTGAATTTTAGGGCTAGTTTTTCTTAAAATTATGATACTACAATTATCTGTGCATAAAAAAGTTATTCTTGTTTGAAGTCTGTAAACTTAGCCATTTTCGAGATATTTGGGATTAAAATGTTAAGTGCGTTTGAAATCTATTTAACAATATTGTCAGTTTTTCTCAAATTTATCCAAGCGGCTTTGACAAAAACAATTTAATACATGATATGTTTTAGTTATTTCATTATGACCGCGTTTTAATTTAAATACCTAAATATGTTGCTCTTAGATATTGTTATTGTTAAGTTTAAGCGTGTTTTAATGTAATCCAGATAAGCTCTTACATATTGTTTTCCTTAAGTTTAAGCATCATTTAACAATATTTATTTTTTGGAGTAGTTTACTAGGATAAACAAAAAAAAATACTTAGCGTTTTTGTAAGTTTTTCTAAATAAACAAATTAGTTTTGTGTTCGTTAAACAGCGATCAAGTCTTTTACTCAGAATAATTCAAATACATTTAAAAATATTTTCTTGTCTGTAAATGCGTGGGTTGCATTACGCATGTAATCATTTGAAATGTCAAAACAGTTGGTATTGAATTGTTTTTGTCAAAGTCGCCTGGATAAATTTGAGAAAAACTGACAATATTGTTAAATAGATTTCAGATGCACTTAACATTTTAATCCCAAATATCACGAAAATGGGTACATTTACAGACTTCAAACTAGTATGACTTTTTTTTGCACAGATTTTTAAGAAAAACTAAAATTAAACACAAAAAAATATGTGTGTTTAAATAAAATTTTGGACGCATTTACGGCGCCATCTTACGAGTACAGTAAAATTATGGCCAAATTTCAATTTGCAACACCAAAAAACCATTCGATTTCTTTTAAAAAGGTGCCTTAAGAATGTTTTACAGAAATAAAATAAATTCATAAGCAAAAAGGTACGGGGGTGGGGTCGAAAATGCACCAAATTGAAAACTACCCTGTATCTTCCGAACAGTTCAAAATATCGATGAGCGGTTTTCGCTATTCGAATTTTCACAAAAATCGAACCCGTAACATTTTAGTTAGTTTTTTTTCTAGCTCCTCTAGAAATGGGTGTTTCCTATCAAAAGTGTCCAATTTGGACCAACCTGTACAAAATTGACAAAACAAAAATTTCTCTTAGATTTTAATAAAAATTGGTGAATACAATAATATTAATATGAAGAATAATAAAATCAAGTGTATTGCTCTATAGTGTTTGTGCTTTTTATGAAAAATGTCAAAAAATTAATGCACTACCTACGTTTTTTTTCTGATAACCATGTTTTTCCTGAGGACTTTAAATATGCGCTATGATTCCCAACTTAAAGTTTAAAAGAAACAGAATTGATTTCCTTATTCTACACATTAATATTAGTGTATTCAGCAATTCTCATTCAAATCTAAGACAAAAATTTGTTTGGCATTTTTATACCCGAGACCATAGCCTTTGTTCTTTTTACGAAAAATTTAAAAATATGTTGTGTTTGTTTTTTGACGGAATATGATGTAAATAAATGCGTAGATGACTGTTCCATCGAATTTCTCAAAATTAATGAACTACGTACCTTTTTTTGATGACAACCTTTTTTCTAGAGGACTTTAAATGTGTGTCATAATTCCCAACTTACAGTTGGAGAGAAACAGATTTCATTTACTTATTCTGCACATTAATTTTAGTGCATTCAGCAATTTTCATTCAAGTCTAAGAGAAAAACTTTTTTTGTCAATTTTATACCCAAGTCCTTTTTACGAAAGTTTTTATACCCTTTATTTTTTTCACGAAAAGAAGTGTCAAAAAACGTTATATTTGTTTTTTGACTCAATATGACGTAAATGAATGCGTAGATGATGGTTCCCAACTTAAAGTATGAGAGAAACATACATGATTTCTAAAAAATGCCAACAGTTAGCTGTTAAAGCTTTATCGACACACGTGTGTTTCAAGCATTTAAAGTTATCGCTTAGATAACGATATGCACCTTAACATTCACAGTCGTTACAGTTAACTGTTGGCATTTCTTAGTTTTATACTATTCATACGTGTCCATGTTACACGAGATGTCGTTAGACACACATTTTACTTATATACATGATTTCCTTATTCTACACATTAGTATATTCAGTAATTTTCATTCAAATCTAAAACAATAAATGTCAAACAATTCTGTGTTGGTTTTTAGGGGAATACGATGTAAATGATTGCGTAGATGACTGTTTGACATATAGTTTCTTCGAATTTCTCAAAATTAATGCACTATGTTTTTTCCTGATAACATTTTTTTCCGAGATCTTTTAATGTGCGTGATGATTTCCAACTTAAAGTTTAAGAGAATCAGACTTGATGTCCTTAACCTCCACATTAATATTGGTCTATTCAGCAATTTTCATTCAAATCTAAGACAAAAAAATGTCAAATTTTATACCCAAGACATGTCTTTGTTTTTTTTACGAAAAATGACAAAACGATTTGTTTTTTTTTTGACAGAATACAATTTAAATGATTGCGTAGATGACTGTTTGACTTATAATTAATGGATTACGGTTTTTTCCTGATAACATTTTCTCCCGAAGTCATGATTCCCAACATAAAATTTGAGAGAAACAGACTTGATTTCCTTAATCTCCACTTAATCAATATTTGTGTATTAATCAATTTTCAGCAAGTAAAACAAAAAAATGTCAAAAATATTTGTCTTTGTTTTTTGACGGAATATGATGTAAATAAATGCGTAGATGATTGTATGACTTATTGTTCCTTTGTATTTCTCGAAATGACAGCACTAACTACTTTTTTTCCTGAGGACTTTAAAAAGTTTGAGAGAAACATACCTGATTTCCTTAGTTAATTTAATTGATTTATTTAATTATACAGTTTACGGACAGTCTGCCCTTTAACATTAATAATACCCCAAATATTACATTAAGGAATGAATATAATAATAACAGTGATTGCTCTTCTTCTGTACCTAAAAAACAAAGTTTTAAAAAAGTTGTACCCAAACAAGATGTCTCAGAAGCCCTTCTTAATTTTCATGTGCACATGATCACAAGCTATTATTGACTCTGGATCTTCAAACATTTCCCGTTCTCATTATTCGCAAAATTCGTCAATTTTTGACAGAAGTTTTAGGAAATTGGTCAAATTTTTTTCAAAAGTGTCACATTTGTCAAAAAGGTTTTGAATTAAGACGTGGTTTAAATATTCACCTAAATAAGATTCACAAGAGCAATGATTTACTCACAGTAACTTCTCCAAAATTAAATAGTCCTATTTGTCAAAATTCAAATATCTTCAAGAATAAAAATGGATTAAAAATTCATTTATCGAGGTGTCATAAAGAAGAAAACTTTTCTACAATTTCAAACGAAACAAAATCATCCTACAATTTTAGAGATAGATTAAGTAATTTGAAATCAAATGTTTTGATTCTCAAGAGAATTCCTCGTGGTGCACGAATCCAAGTTGCTTCTAAATTAACGTCTATTAATTTATTCTTGTGTATCCTTAAACCCTGTAGAAGCATGGATAATAAAGTGAATATAAAGTTCTCTATGTACCACCAAAAACAAACAGCAAAGATATGTCTTTAACTGCAAAAGTTAAAAATAACATCACCAATTATGAAATGTCAAAATTTATTAAGAAAAGCAAAAAGTCTTCAAACCAATATTCTGTCTACAAAACAGTGGAAAACAAGATAGGAGATGGAGGTATTCGTGGTGCTATTCGTCTCTGAAGTACTTCTGATAGTTTTGCTGAGGATACTCTTGAACAACTCCGTTTAAAGCATTCTTTATCATATCGATCTCCACAAATACATACAGATTTACAGTCATCAGATGAAACCATGATTATTTCTGAAGATCAAGTCAAGTTTGGAATGTTTTCCCTCTGGTTCTGCTGATGGTTTGGATGGAATTTGCCACAACATATAAAAAATCTTCCAGAGTTGCAGGACAAAATTTTTATTCGAAACCACAAAGCTTTGTAATTTTTTATTTTCAGGTAAGTTTAACAAACATTTTGCAGCTTTCTTTTTTGGTGCCTCCTTATGTGCTCTTTCAAAAAAAGATGGTGGTATTCGCCCAATTGCAGTTGATTCTGTTTTTCGTCGACTTGCTTCCAAAATAGGTTGTTCTTATATTTTTAAACCTATCCAATTAGGTTTCGGTGTAAAAAATGGCTGTAAAGCTGCAGTCCGTGCTGTTAGAAGCTTTATTTCTAGAGATAATTCGGCGTTTCGTCACTGATACATAAATAGCTATTAATTCAATTAAACGTGATATTTTTTTGACTTACGTCAAAAATCAAATTCTAGAACACTTACCATATCTTTGGCTGTGTTATGCTCTACCTTCGAATCTTTTATATAATAGTAAACTTATTCAGTCTTGTGTTGGTGTACAGCAAGGTGATCCCCGTGGTCTTGCCCTTTTTAGTCTTGCAATTCATCCTATTATTAGCAAACTTTCTTTGGTATTTGGATGATAGCACAATTGGATGTTCTGTAGTGAGTGTATTGCAAGATTTACAAACTATTTGAGATGAGCTTCAACCCTTAGGTTTAACGCTCAATTTTTCAAAATGCGAGTTGTATTTTTGTAAAAATTTAACAAATTAAATCAATTAAATATTGTTTTTTCTTTTGAGACATTGATTCCTGATATTCGTCTTGTTGACAATAATAATTTATTCCTTCTTGGTGCTGCTTTAACTGAAGATGGTTTTCCACAAATGTTTTCCGAATGTTTAGCAACATTTTTTAAATTATCAAATAATATTCGAAACATTAATCCACAATGGCTCTTTTTTGTTGCGTCATTGTTTTTGGATACCCAAACTTAATTATCTTTTGCGTTGTTGTCCTTTCTGAAAATTCAAAGATGTTTGTAAAGTGTTTAATGTTAAAATTCGTAATTCCTTAATAGACATTTTGAACATTAAATTTACTCCTTCGTCTTGGATACATGAATCACTACTTGTTTCATTTGGTGGTTTAGGAATCCGTTGTTTGAAATTTTGTACACGCTATGGGTCACTATGGAACGGGGCACAGTGGTTTTGAATACTGCCAAAGGCAATGGGGTAATACTTCTTACTATACCTCCACATACCAGTCACAAACTTCAAACTCTCGACTTATCCGTGTTTGGGCCATTCCAAACCTATTATAATACTGCGGCAGATTCATGGATGGTTCGGCACCCAGGGCAGACTTTAACAATTTACAATGTGGCTGAGGCTGTTGGACAGGCATTTGAAAAATCGATGACGCCATGCAATATCAAATCTGGATTTAAAAAGCCAGGAATTTTTCCATTCGTTCGAGATTTCTTTGCTGAAGACGAATTTCTAACAAGCGAAGTGACAAATAGACTTTTGACTGATGAGGAGCAACAACCGCAGCAACCAAGGGATGCTACACCTCCTATCGATGACCAGCCACCTTCTACTTCAAGAGCTGCTATCCAAGAATTTGAAAATCAGATAATAAGCCCCTTAGAATGTAGGACTTCCCCAGAGCAGGACCTAGAAAAACAATAATCAGAGAAAGAAAGGAAAAAGTTTGATATTAACTGACACTCCTGTGAAAAATGAAATAAAAGAACAAAAAAAATAAAGAGAACAAAAATAACGAAGACAATAAAAAGACTGAAAACTGAAAAAGTAACAAAGCCACTATTTTCTAGTCCTGAGAAAAGGTTCGATTCAGATGATAATATAACTTTGTGCAAATCTAGTGATAACGATATGAAAATTCCACTGTCCAGCTTTAAATTACCAAAACTTAGCGATTTTATCGTGGTAAAATTTGCCGATTTGAAGCAAATAAAATTTTCGTTGGTCAAATACTGTCTGATATAGATTAGAACAATGAATTTGAGATAAATTATTTGCGACGAAGCGCAAAAGTTGACAATACTTTCTATTTTCCGTTAGAACCGGACATGGCAATGGTTTCAGCTGAGGATATTGAACTAGTCCTGCCAAACCCGTCCTTATCTGGAAAAACTAAACGTCAAAAAAGCATCTACACGTTTCCTGACAAGGTATTAAAAAGATTTGATACCATTGATTAATTTTTTGGTGTGAATACAGGTGGTGTTCCAATGTGCCCCATACCCTGTTTCATTGTACCCCAGACCTGGGGCACAGTGGAACACAAGAAGGGATTCACAAAATCAAACATAAATAGATTTAAGTTTGATTATTGATCTCTGTTTTGCTGTGCAATTATTAAGTTAAGGTATATTGTTGATGTTTGAAAGCAAAAATTATATAAAGAATAAACACTGATTTTTTTAAAATAAAAATATTTTTTTTGTACCATTGTGCCCCAACTGTCCCTGCACAACAAATATAAAACAATTAAAGATGATTATTTTCTTTGTGCATTTGCTATTGAAACTTTTGGCTCTTGGAGTGTTGACGCAAAAAATTATTTGTTTCTCCATATCACAAATGGTTATAAATCAATCTGGTATTCCTCAGGCTGGCAGTTATATTAAACGAAGCATTAGCTCGGCAATCAAGAGAGGGAACGCTGCTTCCATTTTAGGAACCTATCCCAAGGGAATACTTTGGAGGAAAATTTTGATTTATTTTAATTTTAATGCCATTCAAATTTTTATTATCTTGTATTTATTTAATTTCTATTAGTTTGTAACTTATTTGTAATTTTCTTTATGTTTAAATTATAATAATTAAATAATAGTCATCATCATCATCATCAAACAGCCCTTTCTTGTATCCACTGCTGGATATAGGCCTCCCTTAATCTCTTCCATGTGCTTCGATCCTGCGCCGCCTGCATCCAGTTTCCCTGGCAACGCTTTAGGTCATCGGTCCATCTCGTTGGAGGGCGTCCCCTATTTCGATACGTTTCCTGTCTTGGTCTCCATTCCAATATTCGCTTGGTCCATCTGTTATCTGTCAGTCTGGCGACATGCCCTGCCCAGTTCCATTTGAGTGTGGTTATTCTTTCTATTGCATCTACTACTTTTGTTGTTTGTCGTATTTCCCTGTTTGGGACTCTGTCTCTAATAGAAATGCCAAGCATTACCCGTTCCATCGCCCTCTGTGCCACACGGATTTTGTGTATCGTTTTTCTGGTCAGTGTTAATGTTTCTGCTCCATAGGTCAATACAGGCAATATACACTGATCAAAAGTCTTTCTTTTAAGGCACGTTGGAAGGTCTGACTTGAACACATGGCTTAATTTTCCGAAGGCTACCCAGGTAAGTCTTATGCGTCGGTTAAGTTCGATTGTTTGATTGTCTCTGCCTATGCAAATCTCATGCCCCAGATATTTGTATGACACAGTTTGCTCAATTGCCTTTCCAGCAACAGCTATGCTTTCGCTGAGCACGAGGTTTGTCATAATTTGTGTTTTGGCCATGTTCATTTTAGTCCCACCTCTCGGGAGGAGAGATAGAGCGTCTCCAACAAATCCCTGGCATCATCCATTTGGTCGGCTATCAAGACTATATCGTCGGCGAATCTCAGGTGACTGAGCCACTCGCCATTTATATTTATGCCCTTTTCATCCAGGTTAGCTCTTTTGCATGCATACTCTAGTAGCGTAGTGAAGAGCCTTGGCGATATGGTGTCTCCTTGTCTAAGACTCTTCACTACGCTACTAAATAATAAATAAATAAAACACACCCTAAATTAAGCATAGAAGACTCATTAAGTTTTACAATTCAAATACTGTGTCTCACTATCAATGATTAACACAGTCAATCCATCTTTTAAACATTACCAGGTAGCAATTGAAAATATCACACTGATTTAAATTTGGTAATAGCTCTAACCATGGGATCATTCAATAAATTAATATATATTGTTCGGACAGTATTCACAGTAGAACATGGCCTGTCGTTGCACAGTAGCTCTAGGAACACTGAATGTTATTTGACCAAACAAGGTAGAACAATCAATATGGTTTCTTAGAATTTTAAACAAGATGTCAGCACTTACTCGTTTACCTTCCAAAGAAATCAAACTGCAATGACTTTCCATGTTCATGTTCTCCTAAAAAATCAGTATCTCCAAAATAGGCCAATCTTCTCAAAAATTCTACACATTCATGTTAGTGTATTCAGCAATTTTCATTCAAATCTATGACAAAAATGTCAAACCATTCTGTGCTGTTTTTTTGGCGGAATACAATGTAAACGATTGCGTAGAAGACTGTATAACATATTGTTCCTGTGAATTTCTCGAAATTAATGCAGTTTCCAAGACATACTTAGAAAACGGACGTTTCTTCTATACAAACAGTGAAGGAAAATATTGTCGCGTTACAAAAAAGCCTCTTTAAAAAAATGTAAGAATGTGTTATTAGAACTATATGTGCCTAGTATTTAGTTAAACAATTTAATTTAGTATTCAATCAGGTTTGTTTAATTTAATATCTTATATTTCGACTCTTAAAAGTGCTACCCTACATTTATTGGTTAGAATTACGCGGCTGCGCTATGACAGATTGAGACCACACCGATACTACAGAATACTGTAGAGAAAATGTGACGAAATTCTGTAACAATAAGTTACGTTTACAATATTACTTCTTTCATTAGATTGTTATTTTGGAGAATGTCGTGGAAAAATTGTTATGTCTAACACATGAGGAAAGCCTTTATCCACTCTCACTCGAGCTGATTTCTCAATTTTTAGTCATATCGGAAACAAACATTTTTTTCCCTATTTTGAAGAAAATAGACAAAAAAAATGTGTGGATTTTTAACTTAATACGGTGTAAATCAATGCGTAGAACACTGGTGTAGAAACGGATTCTTTGGATTTTTCAAAATTGCTGCATAAACTCGTTTTTCCCATTACAAGCTTTTTTCCTTACAACTTCAAATGTGCGTAATGGTTCCACGGTAAAATTTTGATGGCAACTGATTGTATTTATACTTTAATATGAGTGTATTCACCAATTCTTAGTCAAATCGGAGGAAACACAAGTTTTGTCCCGAATTTAAACTCAAGACGTCTTTGTTTTTTTGTAGAAAAATGATCAACAAATTTGTGTGGTTTTTAAATAGAACACTTATTAGTCTACCTATTCGCCAATTTTGATTAACATCTAATTTAGAAAAAAATTTTGTTATTGATTTTAATGAAAATTGGTGTAGGTTGTAAAATAAAGAATTTGGATCAGTGGTTTCCAAACGAAGACTTCTAAAATCTAATCTAATTTTTCTCATGAGAAAGAATACCTACCTTTTAAACTCTTTCTGAAGTATAGTATTGTGGTATTAAACTTACTGGATGTTTAAAACAAATAAGTGACATCTAGTGCCACAAACAATTGCTATCGTAGTAATCTATTCGCTTCAAAAATTTTAATATATCGATATTTAAATGTATTTTATCATTTACTTCTGTAGATAAAAATATTAGAGAGTAATTTTTAGTTCGGTTAAAGGCATCACTCGTATGGTTTTGTCGTTAAATTCTATTTAAATTGTAATTAAAGTGTAGTCGGGTTTATTTATTCCTCGAACAAATTTCAATGCTCATCTAAAGTAATTAAAGTACCAGTGACACTTTTAACTAGTTCCAGAAGTGGTAAATTGTGTGTGACGAAAAAGTTTCCGCTTCCTAATTAACTCGATTAAAAATGTCTAAACAATCGATTTAATTAAATTCCAAATTTTGATATAAAGGATCGGAGCTCTTCAATAAAATGAATTTTCTTTAATTTTAACAGGAACGTACGTTTATTTGCACTGAGCGGAAATACAAGCTATAGCGTACGAATCTCGCCGACTGTCTGTCTGTATGACGTACATCTATAATAAATTTTACAATAAAACAGAATATATTAATTATTATTTTATGCACATCGTCGAAATATTTTTATATCGGATTTTGATCGGCGTTAAAAATAGTTCGACGGATTTAATACATATAGAAATACCATAATATTACATATATTAATAGCTTTAAAAATTTTTTTCAAATAAATTATGTACAGACTACAAAATGTATCACGTTCTCAAGAAAATATAAAGAGTACTTAATAATATTACAAAAGTTATTTAATGAATTAGATTTATCAGAAAAATTTAATTGCTTTTTCTATTTATTTACAAAGTTTTGATTTCTAAAATTCAAGTTAAAATACATCTACAAATACATTCTTTTAAATTACTCGCATAGAAACATTTCCGAATTCTAGAAGAAGATCAACTTCGAATTGGCAAATCAACATTTTATTTATTTGCAATAATTTATTTAATCTCATGGAGACTAATCCGGCCTGTAGCTAAGCCGGCGAGCGCTGCGTACGGATTAAGGAGACAACACAGATAGTTTTCAACTACCAGAATCGGGATTTTTTTGTTTGTTTTTTTTTGTTTAGTCTTAGGAAGGATAATTAAAGCTAACGAAGAATGTTTTGTATGTGAATTCTGGTAATTGAAAAAAATTAAATTGGAGACATGAACATGAAAGAATGTCACATCTAGGCGGGAACCACAAACTGTCATCTCTAGAAACAGGCGGACCAGCCGGCCGGATCTGGAGATCGCTTTTCAGCGAATTTTTGAATTTTGGCTCGCAATTAAGAACGAAATGCGTCGCGACGGGCAGTTCCAGCCGGAGAGTCAACAGCGAGACAAAAAGCAAAGAAAACCAGCGATCAAATAATGACCGAAGGATCCAACATCAAAGACATTCGCATCCAGCAGGTATAAAACTGTTTTAGATTAATTCTCATTAATATATTACTCTGATGCCTATGCTAGGGAAGTGTTTGGGGAGGGAAGAACGGGTTTCGATTTAATGTCATCCACACGAAGCCCCGTTTAGACAATATACACAAGTAGCTCACACATTCTATTTAATAT
The DNA here is from genome assembly GCA_030710515.1 of Abscondita cerata. Taxonomy (NCBI): domain Eukaryota; kingdom Metazoa; phylum Arthropoda; class Insecta; order Coleoptera; family Lampyridae; genus Abscondita; species Abscondita cerata. The sequence continues at coordinate 134,649 of JALBCR010000932.1, forward strand.
TAGTAAATTTAATGAATCAACGAAGCATGCAGCTGTACAAAATGCTACAAACACTAAAAATTCATTATACACAAGTCGCGCTTCGCACAACAACATTCATGCTATGTTAGGTCGGGGGTAGAAATATAGAATGCATTGTGTAATAAAGGAATGCGTCGGAGCTCGCGTCGGGATAGCCTGGATCGCTTTCAAAACTCGGCCAGAAAGAGCGAATTATTTCCTTCGAGTCAAAAAGCACCCAGACCAAGACCACGAGCGTCACCACAATAATGTACATGAATCTAAATTTACGGTACACATTTTTCGTCGTTGCATTTTTGAAAAAAGTTTTCATCCAAGGTCACTTTCTCAAAAATATAATTACCTATTATAATACTTTTCTTTATCATCAGTTTTTCTCAAAAACTTCATTTTTTCTCTTTATTAGCGAATTACTACTTTGATTTTAGTTTCATTTTACAAAGTAAAGACATTTAGCCTAATAACGCGGCTCGAGCCTGCACAGTCTTCAGTTAATACTTTGACACATTCGTACGGACTACTTATGTACTAAACAATACTATCTAAAAAAATGAGTTTCGTTCGCGCCGAACCCCTTTGCGTTTTCTTAAAACGTCTTAGGATGCGGTGCGAAGAAACCTCTTACAAATATAGTGTTAATAATAAATGCTCTCTAGGTGTGTACGGCTGTAGCCGGCGATGTTGATCACAGGAATGAACATCACTGAGGATACCCTCGCTACGTGCGCTCTTAGAGTCCACACCTAACTATATATACACTAGCGGTAACTGGCAGTGATGCGGTGTAGAGGTAGGCCATCTAAGCGTGGCGCTTCATGTGTAAAGCCAAATGGTCCGAACGGCTGAAACAGCGATCGCAATGGCGACATTTAAATGGTTTCGCTCCTGTGTGTTTACGATAGTGGCGGGTTAATTCGTCGGAACGTGCGAATCGCCATTCACAACCCTCCCAAGAGCATTTGTACGGTTTTTCACCTGGAACAAAAAGAAAAACAATTTTCATCGATACGTACTACTATTTTCTTTTTTTTTACATAAACATCGATAAAGAATAATAGAGAGCGGCAATTCCAGAGACAATATAAGATATTTGCACAAGAACCGCACTCGACTATAAAATTGAATATTTACGTTGTCTGTAGTTTTCCCAACACATTCATAAAATAAACATTTGTATCGAGTTTTGTGTTAAAACGATCAGTTTAACTGAAATAAAATTAAGTTCTTATTAAACTTGTTCAAAATGTAAACATAGTAACGGGCGTTACACTAACAAAAGTTAATCTAGTCGACGAGGTATGGTTGAATTGGTACTTATCATGATGTTCTAAGTAAAAACATACACAATATACAGGATTGCAAGTATCATATATGACCGTTTGGAATAGTACAGAGTAGAGGACGCTGAGCGTTAATCGTGGTGGCGCCGCTTCACGCCAAACTCCAGCAGTATCGTGTCTTCTGTTACCCAATAACATTGTCGCTACGCGTTAATGGCAGTTGCCGCTTCGCGCCCTCAATAAAGTCACGGCTAGCTTCACTCACGAAATATATTTCAAGAATGATTTTTTATGCAGGTAAACAAAAAAATTGTCGCTATGCGTCCATGCCACTTGCCGCTTCGCGGCATTACAGCATTGTCGACAACAACAAAAATGTAACCACATATCCGAAGAATAAAAAGTAAAGCTACATTTCGTAGGCACACAACACGCAGAACTACACTTCGTCCCGATACTAACAAAAAACTTTCGAAAATATGGGGCAATAACAAATTTTTTCGAAAAATAGATTTTCAACAACTTTTATTCCACAATTTTTTGTTATATAATTGGAATTCTCGGAGATATTGTTACATCTGTGTCACGTGATAGTTATACCTATTAGATCAAAAATGGTTTAAATAAAAATTGTGTATAATTAAAATACAAACCTTGAGCGTAATAACACATTTATGTAGTAAGTCACCCTTTAGGATCGCGCCATTCAAACATTTTTAAATTATCGGAGAAGGTTTAGTATGTACCCGTCGCTAAGCGATACGTCATAAAATTTCGGAAAAGTAAGCCCCCACAGTTAAGAGTGGAACACTTTCATGTACAGGTGTGTCACGATGATGGTTCGTTAGACGTTTACGGAAAATTAGACATAGAACTTTTCTGAAAATTTGGTTACTTGCACAGCTGGCCCTGATCTATCGATTTAAAATATTTTCAACGTTGCCGCTCGTATGGAAATGTGGCAACAACTTTGATATTTCAAATAAGACACTCTGTATATTATTATATTTTCAGATTCTACATTCAATTTGTGACGGATTTTTATGGAGGTACTATGTACCAAAAAATTGATAGTTTCGAGTTATTCAATTTTTCTGAAAAAAAATGACAGATGAGACGGCATTTTAAAAAACCATATCTTTGCCATTTGTCAGCCTAGGGTAATGAAAATTCGTATAACTCATCACTAAATATTCTTTTTTGCAGAAAGTTTGATCAGATTTCATTCTCCTCGTACAGGGTGTTCATGAAACTCACTCGATCTTCCTCAAATTCAAGTCAGTGTAAGTCACTAATTTTAAATGGAACACCCCGTATTTTGTTGACTCAACTGAAAGCTGGAGTAATTATCTTTCATATAATAATAGGATTCCCTATACCCAAGTGCATTATTTTTTGTGTTATTCACACCTTTATGAGTTTTGTAACATACGAGGTAGATCATTTTGTTTATGTGGAGAGGAGCACCCTGTATTTCTTCCTTGAGTTAGTCAAAAGAATTTGATCTCATTCTGAAAACATTGCTGATATCTGAAATGTAGCCCTAACACGGTTTCTGAGGATTTTCTTAATTCTATTCAAAATTACCGGAAATTAATAGTCAAGATTGCCATGGAAGAAAAATGCTACCAACTGCACGAAGGAGCTGTAAATAGTTAATTGATAGCTATCAAAATGGCACAACAAATGGAATTTACGAATGAAGATTATCTAAATCTCTTGGTTATTTATGGACAGTGTAATCGCATGATTGATCGAACGTGTCACGCATTTTCGGAAAAATTTCCGAAAAGTCAGAGCCCAGCAAAAACATAGTAAGGCGTGTCATAAATAATTTACTTAAATATGAAATATGAGAAACTGAAATATTGGTTTTAGTTTTCTTTAGTGCCTATCCAACTGCATCTTAACGCGACGCAGAAGTTAATTTGAGAGTGTCTTTCAAAAGTGTCCACAGGATTTTATCAAAACATAAATTTACTACACCAAGGTTCAGCATTTGAATCCTGGAGATCTTTCTTTGCGTGTTCAGTTTTGCAAATGGTTGTTGGTAAAGACACAAGAACATTCAAATTTCTGTGGAGACATTATTTGGTGTGATGAAACTAAATTCTGCAAGAATGGTATGTTCAACCGACATAATAGTGATTTTTGGGCAGAGGAAAATACATATGTGGTCCTTGAACAAGGATTTCAAAGAGCGTGGCAGTTTAATGTTTTTTGTGCTATGAAAGGAAACAGTATCCTATACTTTTGTTTCTATGACGAGAACTTGAACGGCCTAGCTTACCTGGGAATAATGGAAAATAAAATTTTGCCAGCACTTCACCGACTCCCAGAAAACGATCAACTCCGTGCCTGGTTCCAACAAGATGGTGCCCCGTCGCATAACTTGAGAGCAGTAGGCGATTTGTTGGATGCTACTTTCGAGGATCGGTGGATTGCCAACAAAGGGCCGATCCGATGGCCTGCTCGTTCTCCCGACTTAATCCTATTGGATTATTTTCTTTGGGGTCATGTCAAAAACATAGTATATGCAGATCCTATCACCAGCAAGGAAGATATGCAAATGAGAGTTACTCAAGCGCTCAGGTCAATACCACCATCGACCATATTAAACGCCACTCATGATGGTATGTTGCAAAGAATTCATAAATGTTTGTAGGTGAATGGCAGTGTATTCGAACATACAGGGTGTCTTTAGCTGAGTGCCCATTAGAAATATCTGGAGAACCGTGATAGCAAGAAAATCATAATTTGATATGCAGCTATTTGTGACCAAGATCTATTGTTTTAAAATATTTACAAAATGGCGTCACTTCCGGAAGTACCGGAAGTTGATGACAACTTACGTTTTTTTAAATGTAATGACTATGATTTTATTTTCTTTTATGATTCCAAGTTGAATTTTAGGTCAACTTTATGTAAGGTACTTTTAACCTAAAATGTCAACTTTCGGTGATAAAGATTATTTTATGTCAAAATTGGCAAAAATCATTTACGAGGAGAATGAAATCTGATCAAACTTTCTGCAAAAAGAATATTTAGTGATGAGTTATACGAATTTTCATTACCCTACACTGACAAATGGCAAAGATATGGTTTTTTTAAAAGGCCGTCTCATTTGTCATTTTTTTCAGAAAAATTGAATAACTCGGAAACTATCAATTTTTGGTACATAGTACCTCCATAAAAATCCGTCACAAATTCAATGTAGAATCTGAGAATATAATAATATACAGAGTGTGTCATTTGAAATATCAAAGTTGTTGCCACATTTCCATACGAGCGGCAACGTTGCAACGTTGAAAATATTTTAAATCGATAGATCAGGGCCAGCTGTGCAAGTAACCAAATTTTCAGAAAAATTCTATGTCTAATTTTCCGTAAACGTCTAACGAACCATCATCGTGACACACCTGGCGACCAAAAGTCTTAACTGAACCTATTTTTTTAGCCTATTTTTCGACTGCTACATTTATGATCGATCACCATAGCAACTACAGTATGTCACTAAAATTTCGAAAGATCGAAGTTGTTTTTCAAATATGAATGAAGAAGCAAACGTTAATCCTGACGGAAATAAAGAACCTGAAGGTTCTAAATATTTTGTGACAGCTGACAAATATCCGGCATGTTTCGATGTTGCCAAAATGTAGCGAAACAAGTGGCGCTCAAACCTAATGAACGCACCATTGTTACAAATAAAAGATCGGTTATCCCTATCGTATGTGGTTTTTTTTTGTTAAATTTCACGTAAAACGAATATCACTACGGAAAACCTCTATAAAATCTGAAATGTTTGCGAAACAGAATCGAAATAATCCCAAAAAGACCGAATTCGAATTCGTATTTTCTACTTTTTTTGGGTTTGCACCAGTTTTTAGGCCGTTTTGTGTTCAAATTTAAAGAAAAATCAAGTCCGTTCGTCTCTCGGCAACGACGTTTTTGATTCAAGCACGCGACGTCGGGTTCGTTATCGCCAAAGATTATTAATTTTCAGTTATTTGACGTTCTAGAATATAGCACTAGATGTCGCACCATTTACAGTGTCAAATTTCTAGTTTTTTTGTGGAACAACATCTGAAATTTGATTAGAATTCGGACCTGATTGGTGACACAAAAACGCAGTTCTTTTTCCAAAATATTTTCTCTAATTTAAATTTCGAGTGAACAATTTCGGTATGGTAGAAGATGGAGAGTTCTGTAAAAGTACAGTAAACTAACAATATTAAATTTGATGCAATAAGTGTTACGACATCTAGTGTCGCTTCGTGTAACGGAACACGCCCGAACATGCAATTTGCATTAAGGCAACTTTGTCGACAGATGTGTTAGCAATTGCATAAGTCAATTCAAGATTTTATTTTTGCCAACACACAGTTGGCTATAACAATAAAAGGATCGACTTATGTAACTATTAACACATCTGTCGTCAAAGTTGCCTTAATTAAAATTCATGTGCAGCGGTTCACTATTACATGATATTAAGCCTGCAATTCTGTGTACAAATTCTAGCGATCGTGAGATCGTAGAGTAAAAATTTGCAATTTTGTATGTTGCTGTAACCTACAGATTACGGTAACGGTTTCTTGTAAATCCTTACAGACAGACCTTAAAAATTTGACAGAGTTACAGAATTGTAATCTGTAAAATATTTTCCTACGATCAGATCATAAGATACGATCTTCCGATTTTACGATATTACGATTTGTAAGTACATATTTGCAGTATAAATTTAAATCGAAAGTAGTCCATGGGCAACAATACCTCGTCTTACACAAAAATAATTTTCTGTAAACTAGTTACCTATCTCATGAACTTGATATTTAGAGTTTTTTTGTCCCATCAAAACGTAGGGCATTTGGAAGTGTTTAAAAACAATTTCCAAAATATTTCTGCTCCTAATAATTTTACGATTAAAAGTTTTTAGGTTTTTGATTGAACAATTGCCACCACGTTAGACATCTTCGTTTCACTATGAAATAATACTAAATTTTAACTTTGTCGATCGAAGCTGAAACCTAAAGTAGTTTGTGTGTAAAACAACACCTCGTCTTAAACCAAAATAATTTTCTGTAAATTGCATGTCTCATCGACCACCAATAAGGTTTTGGTTACACTTGATATTTGATTTGTTGAAATATTGTGCTTTGTAAGTACTTCATCTTTGTTCTTCAAAAAATAAATAGTTTTAAAATGAGAATAACAATAATCTTTTGAATATTTTGAACCACCTAACGAAATATGTTCCATGGGGCCACTTAAATCAGTGTGTATTACTTCTCCAGGTTTACATGTTTTTAAATTAGAAGGAAGAAATGGTAAGTCGTCAACATTTATCCTTCTCTTTATTTATATTATTATCCTTAGTCATTACTCTATTTAATTTTGATTTGATTTTGAAGAGACGTCCTGCTAGTGAAAGAAGAAATCGAAGACGAAGAACGAATTAATTTGTTTCCTCTTACCTGAAGAGAAATCAAAAAAGGAAAATCATAGAGGACCGAACGAACGAAAAGTGAATATTAAATCTAAACAGCACACAGTTTGGACTTTTCAGAAAAGAAAAATCTGGAAACGCGAGTAGAACTATTACGCACAAGAAGCACGATCTTTTATTATTTTCTCTGGATACATCCATCTGTATACCAAGATTTGTCAAAGGATACTTAATATTAACAATAACATCCGAAATTTGTTTAGATTGACGATCTAACTGGTCGGACCAAAACAAAAACATTTAAATAGTTTTAAATGCTGGCAACAGCGCTACTTTAACTTGTGTGCTGATAAATTATTGACCTTTAAACGCCCGAAACAATGTAAGAAAAATTATTAATGAATGCGTTACATGTTTCCGCGCCCCCTTCTCGACCATTTTTAATTAGCGGTGTAGACTACTGCGATCCATTTATAATCAAAGAAGGCAATCGCAAAAGCAAGAAAACGCGAAAAGCATACGTCGCAATCTTTGTTTGTTTTTCTACACGTGCTGTGCATATAGAAGTTGTATCTAATTTAACTAGTAATGCTTTCATTGCCTCGCTTAAACGATTTATTGGCCGAAGGGGAAAACTCTCAGATTTATATTCCGACAACGGTAGGTATTAACTTTATAGGGACTTGTCAAAAATGGTTAAAATAAGGCAATTGCAGAAGGTTTAGAGATTCCCATTAACCGGCAACTTCCAATTGACCTCATTTTGGTGGTATTTGGGAAGCGGCCGTTAAACCAGCGAAACACCATTTAAAACGAGTTGCAGCCACAGCTTTACTAACTTTTGAAGAAATGTGCACTCTAATAATGTGTCAAATTGAGGCTATTTTAAACTCCAGGCCACTTACTCCTATAAACAATGATCCCAATGACCTTGCATTCCTGACTCCTGCTCATTTCTTGATTGGCGATTCACTGTTGGCTCTGGATGAGCCTTATTAATAAAATGTATCAATCAATTGATTAGATCGTTGGCAAAGAATCCAACAGGTGAAGCAACATTTTTGGCACCGCTAATCTACGGAATATCTAACTCAATTTCATCAAAGGGAAAAATGGAAGGTTACCAAGGGCCCTCCATTACGGCTATTCTTCGACAAGATAATGCCTCATCGCTTCTGTGGAAGATTGGGCGTGTTACCGCTACGCATCCTGGTGCTGATGGTGTGGTGCGAGCAGCAATTGTGAAAACGGCAAGTGATGGTAAAGTCAGTCGCGCTGCCACAAGACTATGCATTCTTCCGATTAAAGATACTAACAGTGCCTAAATATAAGTATAAACACTGACTTACTAGTAAAGAGCTCTTCAAAGGGTATACATTTTAACGTGGGTGGCATGTTCGTACCTCAAAACAATTAGTTCATTTAGAGTTATTATATTAAAGCTGATGAGTTTTTAAGCTTTAAATAAAATTTACATTTTAAAAATTAGTCAGTTCCCTTTTAAGCTTCCTTAGGGTAGCATTGTTAAAACTCCCGGTCTAAAACGGTTACTTAGAATTGTAATTTAGTATTAGTGTAGTGTTTGCAAATATACAGGGTGGCCAATTAGTGTGAGGAAAGTGGATATCTAGGAAAATATTGGTGTAATGCAATAAAAGTTGTGCAAATCAATGAGATGCACATTTTAAAATTATTTTCGTTTATACAGGGTGTTCCATAAAAGTGCGACATACCAAAGTTATGTTTTTTAAAATGGAACTACTTATTTTTTATTACAAATTTGGATGATTCCTTCAGGATTTCTAATGTAACTTTATGCATTATACATAGTGTCTAAAATGGAGGGTTTTCGCATTATTGCACTTTTTCCGGAAAAATTAACGGTTTGAAAAAATTAAATAACTCACTCATTCTGGAATTTATTCAACTGCGATTCCGCAGCTTCATTACATGTGCTAATTAAAGCTAGTTATTCACCTTTCTAACCTTGCTAAGTTTTGAGTAATCAATTATTTAAATTGAACTCCCTAAATTCATGAATAACTTGATTTTTCAAATGGCACAACCTAATTTTTGATGTCATTCTAATGATAAGGTTGTATTATTAGAAAGCTTATGAGATTCTACGTTCAGCGGCACATAAAAAATTACGTAGTGCCATTTGAAAAAATGAAGTTATCCATGAATTTAGGAAGTTCAATTTAAATAACTGATTACTCAAAACCAAGAGGTTAGAAGGTGAACAACTGGCTGTAGTTAGCACATGTAATGTATACTAAAGCTGCAAAATCGCAGTTGGATAAATTCCAGGATAACTGAGTCATTTAATTTTTTCGAAAAGTTAATTTTTTCGGAAAAAGTGAAATAATGCGAAAACCCTCCATTTTAGACACTATGTATAATGCATAAAGTTACACTAAAATTTCCCAAGGAATCCAAATTTGTAACAAAAAATGTGTAGTTCCATTTAAAAAAACATAACTTTGGTATGTCGCACTCTTATGGAACACCCTGTATAAACAAAAATAATTTAAAAATGTGCAGCTCATTGATTTGCGCAACTGTTACTGCAAAAGGTTTTTTCTAACCCCAATATTTTCCGAGATATCCACCTTCCTCGCACTAATGGGCCACCCTGTATATATTTAATAGTGAAACTTTTATTATTTTGCAACACTTATCGAATACGAATATGAAGGTGTATTTTCTACATAAGACATCTTCGAAGAGAATTTTATTCTCAACAACCAATGTTATAATTCAAGTGCTACAATTTACTATCATATGATACAGAATTTCAATTGGATCGAAGTTAAAAACGTTCAAGTGCTTCGTGTGCAATATTTTAATAAATACCTTTTCTGTAAACTCGATATTTTAAAGAATACGATTTTGTTTTAAACTTAATATTTACAATAATATCCGAAATTTTGAACCTAATTGGTCGTACCAAAACAAACAAACTCCAAAATGTTTTTTCCCTAATACTTTTATGATTCAAACAATAATTAATAGACAACAATATATCGTCTAATAATTCTCTAAACTTGATATCTCAAAGACTACTACTACGATTTTGATGAAATTTGTTATTTTGAAACAATTTCTAAAATATTTCTTCTCCTAATAATTTTTTCAATTAAAGTTTTTTAGGTTTTGATTGAACAATTGTAGATGTAGAGTTCTGTGGAAGCATGTGTATTACCAATATTAAAATTCAAATGCCACGTTTGACTATCAAATGATACTAAATTTCAATCTTGGCCGATCGAAGTTAAAAACGTTAAAGTAGTTCGTGTGCAATAATTTAATAGCCGACAATAACTCAACTCTTATTTAAATAAAAATTAAACGAGAAAAGTTATCAGGCATCGTTATTAAAATTCCAAAGACATAATACAGTCAAATAGATGCACGTCGTAAGTAACTCTTTCTAAACGAGTGCTTATTTCAAGTCTGACAGAAGACGGATATTCGCCATTTACCTCCTGTTCAAAAACTCGACAAGCATAATGAAACTCGGCGGAATTTGTACAAGATCAATTGCGACAGAAATCCATACATACGGTTACGGTCAAAAGGCATCGACTTCATTGTTTTCCAATAACTTCTGTACTGTTGCATTTGAATAAGTCGATAAAATGCGATCGCGAATATATTTAGACGCGTGAAAATTGCAACTTCCACCGAAACAAATCGAAGCAACTTCAACTTCGGAAGCTAATATAACGAAACCGAACGACTTTTATAGACTCGTAAAATTGATCTTTATTCAATACATTATTCGAAACGAAATTGCTCGTTGTCATCATCTGCCATCACAATTTTGTCATTAAAGAATCAAATTGTAGGTAAAATTAATACGTCGCACTTTAGAGTTGTAAGTTAAGACGGAAGACTCATTAAAAGGGTGCAAAAGTGAGCAACTTCGGGTCAGTAAAGAGTCAAAGGTTCACAACCCCTAAACCCTGTGAGGTTAACAACCCCTTTGCCTGTAATAACGGAAAGAACAGATTTCTCTACGTCTACCGACTATATAGGAATATTAATCCAGTCGTATTGATAACAACAAATTGAAGTCTCGAGAGATTTAATTAATTTAAGACATCCTCTTAATTCCGATGGGTCAATAGGTCAATGGTTCGTTTCGTAAAGCGACAATAGTTACTATTTGAAATCCATCCACCTTATTTAGTACCAAATTGGACATAAAATCGATAACCAAATACTGAGAAGATATCGCTTCAGGATACATTAGTCACCCTCATTGAGAAATGCATCATGGTCGAAACTTTTAATTAACTCTCGAAATCATAAACTGCATTATTCATGAGCAAGAGGCGTACGTCGTCGGTTTTTGCACCGAATAAATAACACCAGATATATTAAGCTGTTAAAAAATATCACAGCTTGCAGTAACACCTCACAGAGCCACTTAGTCTTGCTGCGTTAATTCAAGATGAAAAAGACTGTCTTATTATTCCCCACTTTATAAATTCTTTTTCCTTAGAGAATTTTATTTTCTCTTTCGAGGAAGCACTTCCGCTTTTTCTGGTACGTGAGCAGAATATCTCTCTAATCTCGCATCCCCCCTCCCCTTTTTACCCCAACGATATACGGTGAATTAACGAGTATTTTAGTAATTATTGTTAGGAAAATGCTTTGTTCCCAAAATAAAACGGCGCAGCTGACCAGCCACGGGCGCAGTTGTCGAAATAAATTGAATTTTCCGATTTCTGGTGAGCGGCGTAACCGTCGCCTCAGGTTATATTTAAATTCAATCACAAACGAAAGAATCCATTTTAAAAAAAACGTCATCGATTATTATCTCCATATTAATTAGCTTTCGAATTTCAACAAAGACTACAAATTTATGTTATCGTATTATGCCTACAGTCATAGGTTCATTAGCAGGCAATCTAAAGGAATGAAAAGCTTTTCTTTGTTAAGCTGTTCTAAAATAACATCCCCTGGAGAGATTAGCTTTTCCGCAAACAAAATGTGAAAATACTTTGTTAAGAACGAATCAAATAATTTTCATACATATGCTTTTTATTAAGTTTCATTACAGTTTCATTGTTTAGAAAGCATAAAATTGCAGAAAAAAAAATAAAAAAAACGTAAATAATAATAAATGGAACGAAATGCAACAATAAAAGTCGAATAAAATCAAATGAGAATTAATTAAATTAATGCCGGGTTTAATTTTTCGTCAATAGCGTAAAACGGCAGCATGTTAAAACTGTTTGTTTTTTGTCGAATAAATCAATGAATTTCTAAATTCATACAAGCGAACGATGTCGTTTTCTCAATGCTTTGAATTGATTGTTCGAAGTTTAAAACTGAGAATCGTCTGATCCCCAGGTTCGTTACGCCCTTACAAGTAGTTATAGTTCATTAAAAACTTCTACCAATTCCTAGGATTTCTGAAAAGTGCGTGGAAAAACAATTGTCAACTTTTCTTAAAAACCCTAAAACCCGCTGAATTAGGTTAGCTATTAGAAATTAGATCGGCATTATACAATTCTGAATTCACTCCTGACGAGTACCAAATAGCTGTCGATTGGTTCTTGGTGTTTCTACAAATCTTTTGCGTAACTTACACCAGGTGTTTTAAAATTGTTTTAAAAATTCACATTAACGATCAAAAAGTCAACTTTTGTAAACTGCTTACCCTATATGTTGGTAAATTTTGGAAGCATTAATATTAAAGTCTGTCCAGAAACGAAGCGAAGTAATAAATTAAAATAGTTCATTTATTTTAAATATAAGCGGAACACGATTTTGTATGAAATACATAAAAGATTTTAAAACTAGTTTTAGGATATACCGCTTCCATACTATAATGTTCCAACGTAAGTTATTTATGAATAGCTCCTAATCCGTTAACAATGTGACGTACCTGTTCTTGAGGTCTAAACTAAAGATCATAGGCGTGTACATGGGTTTTGCTGCACAATGGTATGGCGGTAAGCGTAGAACAAAAATATCACGTTTTGCTGCCATTTCGTCAACCGCATATCTTTTAAACTTTGTCCTAACACCTTGTACTAGACTTAGTAGTTCCCTTATTACCATATCATTATCGAAAGCAATATTTTTTGAGGAAAGCCATTCCATTATAACGTGTTTTTTTCAGGAAGTTGTAGGTAAACGTTCAATTTGTCTGGAATGGTAGCTGGCATTGTCCATAACAATTACGGAACCCTTTGGTATTAAATCTAACATTTGTTCAAAATATTCCTCAAAAACATCCCCATTCATATCCTCGTGGTAATCACCGGTTTTTTTTTATTCAAATAGCAGTAAACCTCCTCTACAAAGCCTTCGTCACTTCATATATGCGTAATAATTAAGCGTCGCCCTTTTCCTGAAGGAGGTCTTAAACCTGTAGATAATCCTTCCAAAAAAGCCTGCCGTCCACTGGTTACATTTTTGTCTTTCCACATTTTTCCCACAGTATAACCTTCATTTACCCACGCTTCGTCTAAATAATAAATTTTCTTGCCTTCAGAACGTAATTCAAAGGCCTGAAGAAATGCATATTCTGCTGCACGAAACGTTGCCTGAAAAAACGTCATAGTGGTATTATCGTGCCCATCCTCAACGAAGAACAATCCAATTACTAATAATTTATAGGAGGAAATATCTACCTTTCAACGTAATTTAGATATATTTCGTAGGTAATTTTTTTCTCCTACATACAATTTCTTCCTTATCAATGAGAGCTGATTTCCTATTCATTTTTTCCCATGAAAAATTCAATTCGTGCAAAACTTGTCACAACATTGTTTTACTTAAATTGGATATCTCTTCCTCTTTCACAACTGACACAATTTTATTTAATGTGGGTATTTCTTTTTAAAATAAATCGAATGCACTATTCTTCTAATTGTACTTTTCACAGATTCGGGTATTTCAGTTTTTTTTCTACCGTGAGGTAAACTGGGCTCACGCACAGAAACTTTGTCTTCACGCAAAAGTCTGAATATTGTTGTTTTTCCAATTCCAGTCATATGTGAACACATATCAACTGTCTCTTGAACTGTTTTCAACAGATTATGGCATTTCAAATAATTGTACACATTCAGCACAATAGTTTTTCGTTGGCAGAAAGCGCAGACCTCTTCACCCGTTTTCTTGGAATAAATTCAGGACTCGATACCATTCCAATGAAACTCAATACTGCAGCGTAAGTACACCTTATGATATACCGATATGATATGACAATAATCATTAGTTAGGCTATCGTTATAATTACATACCATATTTCTCCCCTAATCAAATCATTAAGAACACATTAACATCTATTAAAGTGTCATTCCAAATACAGTACATACTTTCTAGTTCAATTATTAGTAATTAATTAGTTAAAATTCCTAAAAATGTGATCGATAATGATATTAGCAATTTCTGATAAACAAGGTGATTCACTAGTGGTGGCCAAAATAAACCCACGTATTATTTGATAAAAATTTGAAATTGGGTTTTTCATATAAAGTTTTATCAGAAAAGCTTCGTTAAAAGTTACTGTAAAAAAAAATTTAATTTTTTTAGAATACCTCAAAACTAGTGACTATAATAAACCGAAATGTTTAGACAAACCCATGTGTCAAATTTCAGTTTATTACAGTCAGTAGTTTATACCATTGCATGGAAGTAGGTGGAGGTCAATTTGAACATTTAATAAGATGAAATGTGTCAAAATTATTAATTAATGATGAAAGGTTACAAATCTTCTACATTTTTAACCCCCTTTCCGATAAAGTATCAATACATCGGTATGCCATTGGAATCTGTTAAACATGTTCATTTATTACTTCGCTTCGTTAATGGACAGACTTTAGTAATATATTGTAATTCCAGTAATATCCTTATAAATAATTGAGTTAATTCTCCTGGTGTTCTCCTTCTATACACACCGTGGGGGTGTGCCTGACCTCAAGTTGTGATAGCTAGATTTCTTGGGCATGCCCCCGGGCCAAACGACGTCTAATAAAAAAACACTTTTCCCCACTCATGTGGGTGAGGCCGAGGGGGCGTCTGTTATTTTAAATACGACCACCCATTGAGTGATACCTTAAAATGACAGGCTGACCAAGACGGTTTCAAATATGCATAACAAATTTTTTTCAAAAATACCTAAAAAGTGTAGTCGTAACAAAAAGTTCCCCTGCCCTGGGTGGATATGACTTAATCCAGCAGACGTCTCTGAATATTCATATACTTATTTATATGAAAAGATATTTTTATTAACAGTGCTATATGGGTTCTAAATAAAGTCGTCCGCCGGTCTTTTAATCTAGTTACTACATAATAAACGAGTTCATAACCTTTTTTGAAGTCTGTTAAAAATTAAACTGATAAGCAAGAAAAAATATATTTAATTCACGTTTCAACAAAACGCAATCGATACTTTTAAAATAAAATTAAAAAAGTTAACAAAAATTTATCCCATAACGCAACCCTATCGTGAAAAGTACTGTTTTGTAGGACCAAATCCGAACCGATTTCATAAGCCGGCGTGAAGTTACATTTGGATTTGAAATCAAATTAATTTAAAAATTTAATCGTCCCCCGTAGATTTTTTATATGTTGGTCCAGTTGCCAGTTCTTATCATCCTGGCAACAAATAACTCCAAAGCGCTCTCAGGGGGTTTATTCTAAGGGTAACAATTCAGCAAAAAATTAACAATCGCATTTAATGGAATTGTATCTCCGCCCATTTTAAGTGCAAAAAAAAAAGAAATTAAGAAATCGAATACGAGATTGTACCCCCGAAGATTATTTGTATGTTGTCCTTGTCCTTATAACCCTTGCAACAAACTACCCAAAAGTGCCGATAAGACACTAAAAAAATCTGCGAGAGTACAATCCCGTTATTACAATTGTTTAATGATTTTCTTGCATTTTTACACTTTAAAATTAAAATTACTACCCACCGGTTTCCATAGATATACAATATTACAAAAAACCAAATGCAATGACTCGTACAATGTTAAAGGCGGAGTAGTAGTGGCACCTTCCTACATCAAAACCCACCTTAACGGCCGAAAAAACAAAACTTAAAGAGAAACGTAGAACATTTGTATAAAATTGCAGTCCGCCTTAATACTCACCGTCCAAACCAAAGCCAAATTTGTAGTTTCTTGTTTTCAGATTTTTGTCAAATCAATTTAACTTAAAATCTGAGAACCAATAAATTGTTTTCGAGAATCCAAAAAGTGTTCGATAATAGTTCTCGAAGTCAATAATGAATGAATAATGAAACAATTGTTCGAATTACAATTCCTTGAAATAATTCTATATTCTCGATTAGTTTTGTTGTGGTGCTTTTAAGCTGTAATTTTTCATCAACATAAAAGAGATGCTATTCGAAATCAAATTGTTCCAAACACCATTCTTCAAAATGAAAAAATTATCTTTTCATTCAGTACTTTCTCCGGCTCTGTCAAATTGCGGAGTCAAATAAATTTAGAACATTGACATTTTGAACAATTACTTATTTTAAGAACTTAATTTCGAAACCTTCATTTCGAAGAATTAATAATCTAATTGTTAGTCAAAGAATAGCGTTTTGAAAAATTGCTTTCAAAAAATTGCTGAAGAGAATTATTGAAACAATTGTTTATTCAAAGAATTGCTTACAAAAAAATAATTTTAAACAATTTTCTATAGAAAATTACTGATTCGAACATGTCTCGATTGTTCAATACAGCGAATTCGAAATGATAAACTTTTTCTATGCACGTTTTTGAGATTGATGTTAAGGTTTCATTTTCTAAGTTTGTCAGTAAACGATTCATAGCAGATGGTGAACAGCTTCTGGATTTTCTGCTTGGAGTGCTTTTCTAACAATCATTTAATCGAACAAAAGGCCAAGTTCAAGATGATCCGTATATCGTTTTGAACCTTGCAAGTATTTACAAATCTTTTTGGAAACGGCCCATAACACCTTTAAATTTATAAATAACCTGTGACTTCGTACATTTTTTGCAAATTTTTATCAATCGGAAATTCCCCTACGACAACGTAAGTGCATCTTTTTTGGTTTAAACTTTTAAGTAAAATTATGTCAATCACACCAACGAATCAGAATTTTCTTCACATTCGAGTCTACTTTTTACATTTTTAATTTTTCTTTATTTTTACAACAGTTTGCAAATTGTGTAATTAGAGTACTTACGAGCATTTTTACATAAAGTAAATGCATCTTTTTTTAGTTAAAATTTTATAGAAACTTATAACTTTCTATTTTACTTTTTACATTTTTAATTTTTTTTTTTCATTTAGAATTTTTAATGTAAAAACTTTACGGAGTGGGATCATTCAAGATTACCCCGAACAACTTTAATTCTATCTTAATCGTTTTGCTTTTGGATTAATTTACCGTAGCAAATTGCCGTATCTAAAAAAATGCCAATTTGAAGAATTAATAATTAATTCAATTAATTGTGTTGAAAATAATTCCTTTAGAACAATTTCCAACAGATTATTACTAATTCGAACAACTGTATATTCGAAGAAATGCTTATTGAAAATAATATTTCGAAGAATTGCTTACGAAGTTTGTTTTTCGAACAATTTCCTCTATTGATTCCAGCAATAATTGTCAATATTGTTACTCCACAACAAAAATATAATAAAAATCCCCTTAGTTCATGTCTTCGAAATCAATTATTCGAATTAGTTTTCAAAACAACCGCTTTTCAATCAAATACTTTTTCGAATATTAATTCTTTGAAATGGATCCACATCACAACGGCCACTTTTCGCAATGGCCACCTTTCATAATGGTCACTCTCCTTAATTCACAACGCCCACGATGTTCACAATGTCTAACTTTTTCACAATGGCCACTTTTTTCATAACGGCCACAACAAACGTTATTCACAACGGCCGCCTTCATCATATTGACCACCACCGTTTGTTATAAAATTGTCCACGATGTTCAATAAGGAACAGCTTTGGCGGTTCTTCACAACGGCCAATTTTTTCACAACGGCCACTTTCCTACATGTTCACAACGCCGGGTTTTTTCATAACGGTCACCACAGACCTCTTCCACAACGCCCATTGTGCTCACAACAACCTACAATGAATGGGGATATATAAACAAATAATGTGATCAAAACTGTAGTTGGTCCGTAGTGATTCCGTGCTTTCTATGCACGTCTTTGAAATGTATTCAAAGGACGGTGAATAGACAGCTTTTTCGTTTAATTGTTTACTCTAAATAATTGTGTTCCGAAGACTTGAAATTTGATCCCTTGATTTTTTTCAAACCGACGCACGGTTTTCACATAAAAAAATAAAATCTCTGGGTATGGTGATATTGTCATGATATTATGATAATGTAGAGAAACGGTTTTTATTTTTTTAAGCAAAAATCGTTGATCGGATTGAAAAAAATTGAGAGATGAAATTTGCTTAGAAATGATTGGAGCATTAAAAATAATTTTTATTGTAAGAAAGATCAGTGGCGTACCATCAATGTCTCTCAAAATAGGCAAGTCAAAATCCGTACGAACGCTACTGGTGGAAATAAAAAAATGACTCTTGATACATAGTACATGTATGCCAAATTTCATTAAAATGTCTGCAATGGCATTACAGATATTAATAATAAATGGTTTATATCTGAAAACTTTACCACCCTGAAGCTTAAAAGTTAATACGTTTAAGACATACGTTCATATGAAGTTTTCTTCTTAAAATGAACCCAAACATGGTTTTCTTCAAGATTTTTGGTTTTTTCTTTTTCATAAATCACAATTTTGTAATTTAAAAGATAAAAGATTTAAAATTTCTCCGCGATATACATAAAGTTAGATCATAATGTGTAATCTTATTAAAATTACGCTCGCATAATTTGTACGAACGAATGTAAAAGAGGGACACTTAAATTTGTATTCTAAAAGCAAGTAATTGAGGTTTTTGCCTCGTTCATGAATAAATAAATAAAAACTGTTTTAATAAGCATTCAAATTGGTAATAATGTTTCATAATTACAACTCGCTCAAGTTTATTTTTTTTACGAACGAATTCGTATTTAATAAACAAAAAATTGTTACATTAATTAATTGTGTCGCCAGAAGTGAATCTAATCATATTATGCAAATACTTTTCCTCGTTAAACTTTGCTTAATCCCAAAGAAAAACTTTCACGCTTTTGACTTTAAATTTTTAGAATAGGGTATTGAAAAATTTATTGCTGTTGCAAATGCTTAGTTTCAGAAGAAATACGGTTGTAATAAAGGAAAATAAAACGTTTTCAATATATTCTCATACATGTGACACAGAATTCCCCTTTGACTTGCAAGAAAATGAAATACAAAAGAATTTTTCTTTCTACATACGCCCGGTGATAATATGTACATATATTCATATTAATAGATGTTTTGCCTACAAATGCGAAAAACATTTTTACATGCATCTCAATAAGTCAGGTTGTTTCGGAAAATAAATGGCATTCTTGCGTACAACAAAACTTTTTCTATTTTTCACACAAATTACTGTTTTTACTCTCCATCCTGACAAGAACAATAGAAACTGAAACAAAAATACCATTACTAAAAGTCAAAACGGTGTAGTAATTACTCGATAAATGGCATCGGGTCATGAAAAGAAATAAATTTTAAAACTGTTTATCCGATTCATTTATGAAATTGAAATTGCGCATCCTTTATTTTTTAAATTCTTTCGAGAAAATACGCAGCAATTGAATCTAAGCAACGACAACCAGCAAGCGGAAGATGAATCTTTAGTGCAATGAAACCGGAACTTTACGAAACTGGAAGTAAGATTGATGCGACATAGACGTGAGTTAAACCTTTAGAAAAACAAGGGAAACTCGTCCAAAACTCGCGCTATCATAAAGTAACGGTTTTTTTTTGTCTGTTATTTTTTTCTAACGACAAGTACAAAGTAAAGTCGTTAGCTTAAAGGAAATTAAAAGTTGAAAATGCGTGGCTATTTGTTTAGCTTATCCCCTTAGGTATAGTTTTAAGCTTCGCGTACGTTAAAAGATAAAAGAATGAAGAAAAAAAAACGATGAAAGACGTGTCTTAAATCGAATTTGGTGCGATACAAAAATATTTTTTTTTGTAGAGGAAAGCAATTTGATGGGTAGAATGAAAATTGACTTATAATCGATGAAGGTTATTGAAAATTTCTAATTTGCATACAAAAAGAAGCGACATTTATTGTTAAAAGCATGAAATCATCAAAATGAAATCGAATTTTTGGTTTGTCAGTAAAAATTATAGGGCTTATACTCAGTTCAGTCAACAGAAATGGTTAAGGTACCCTTTTGTAAACGTGAATATTTTTCGCTCAAGAAATTAATAATAATTAACTATTTCTGTTTAGCAAATGCACTATAGTAGCGATATTTGTTCGGTATGTGATTAATAATAAAGTGTAAACCCGTGGACTTTAAAGAAGCCCATCCCCGAGGCGTTTTAGAAGTAGATATTTAGTTTAGACATCCTTTAAATGTTTATAATCCTTCACGTAAATTTTATTGTGTTAAAAAAGCCGACGACGCAAAACCCTTTAACCAGTTTCGTATAGAAATAGGTACAATTCCGCCCACATATAAACAATGATTTTCAAAATACATAGTAACGTGCAGTAAACAAACAATTATCACTTGTTTATTAGAAACATTGCATTTAATTTATATATGTATTCATTAAACCAGAAATACATCATCTCCCCAGGAATGCATAAGGCCCAGATGATTCTATATTTGCATATAAACTTCCCGAAATTATCGATAGGTGACGAGACGTGTTACATTATTATAATATTTTAGTTTCCTGTTATTCTCACACCTAACACTCAATTTAAAATTAAAGATTAATTCAAGAAAACTGAATAGTATATCTTAGTAATATTTATACAAATGAAATATTATAAACTATTTTTAAATTATTGCATCGTTCCGTCGTGTGGTAACATCATTTCGTGATATTCAATAAATGACAAAACCGGAAAGCCAACGCATAACGCCATCTATCGGTGACTGAAGGAAACACTAACACGTATAGAGAATCTACTGCTTGTATCTATAGCACGTTATACATTCCGGGGAGATGATGTATTTCTGATTAAACAATACACGATTACGATATAAACTCAATACTCAACTAATGTTTTTAATTTATATCAGTTTAAGGCCTAGAGTTAACTTTATCAGTCTGTTTGTTAACTACTATGGAAACACAGCATTGAACCGATCAAATTTTTAGAAAGTCGTGTTTCTAAGATGATTAACCGACAGATAAAATTAACTGGAGATGAAAAAATCAGGCCTTAAACTAATATAAATTATAAAATAATAATTAAACAATATTTGTGGCAACCACTGACCATGGGATTTTTTTATCGAATCTGCATAGTAATTAACTAGGAAAATTAATAAGATGTTTTAGAATGCATAATAATTGAAATAATTGGCAATAATTGGAAAGAGTCGCCACTTAAAGTGATTATATTTTTTTGTATAAAGATATTACAGTAACAAAATACTTCAAAATTGAATAAAGGAACGTCACTAAGAATCAGAGTTAAGTAGAAGTTCGACACCGTTCAACTAATTACATCAAATAAGTAAAAGTAGTGGGTAACAATAGAACTTAAAACTGCCTGCTGTATAAGTTTATATTAAAATTTAAAAAATTTGAGCTTATACTCAAGTCCTACTTGTGTTTCTATCCTAAACGCGGAATAGTTTTCTTTTTGTGAAAAACAATGGATTAATGAATATATAAATTAAATACAAAACTCCGTATTCACCGCCACTTTTAAATCTTTAAAGTACTTTTAGAAGTAGTTTCAAAATCAGTTTTAAATTTGAACCACTCACTTCTACGTTTAAACTCAAAAATTACTTTAGTAACTACGAAGTAAATGTATTTAAAGACAAATTTAATTGCATACTTAGTAAACAAACATTTTTTTTCTACTACATGAGCACAAGTCCTCCTGGTAGACCCCTCTCCCCAAACCCTCCCAGAGTAACATTTACTAAAACTAGTTTTAGGAACAGATTTAAAAACATCGGTGAATACGGCTGTGTCATTGTTGAATAATGAAAAGATAATTACTTGTTTACTGCAGGCTATTATCTATTTTGAAAATCGTAGTTTTAGGCGGGATTGCAACTAGTCTCAATACGAAACTGGTCAATCCTGTTGGACGCTCTTCCAGAAAAACTTTAGTACACGATACGATACTATAACTTTTACCGCACATACAGCTTTCCTTCAAGCAGACTTCTCGCAGTATTTACTGAGAAATTTAATGGAATATGCAGTGGCGTATGTGAAAAATAAATTAGAGGAGATATATGTGTTGACGTAAAATTCATTATAAAATAAATGCAAGTAGGTAAAAAATAACAACATATGAATTGAGAAGAAAATACTTTATAGTCTTTTACCACTTATTAACTTTGCATCAGGTGATTCAATAGCTGTTGCTACAAATAATTCTAGTATAATATAATTCTCTATTATATAATTCGTGTGCGATCTTTACGGACGAGAACCAGAAGTCTCCTACTATAATTCTTCCTGTAGCGTGTCAGGAACGTGTTTGCCACTCTTTCTGTTTCTTCCCCTCATTGATTTCAATCACAATCATTACTCCAGATTGTGCATGAGCGATTGTCTTACATTTGCATCCGACCACTTTAAGTTTTCGTTTTATTTTAATAACAGCGGCATACCTCTAACTTCCTTATTCATCCCTTTGCCGTACCTTGCAAACATATAGATTCATCAATTGTTAGTTTATAACCAGGTGTAAAGATATAAGCCCATTTGGATGTGGTCATCTCAAAGAAAAGGCAAACTTTTCTCCATTTACCAGTATTATCATTGCCAGGCTTGGAGAAAAAAAAAATTGAGTATTTCTTCAAACCTATGTAATCCCATTTCGAATCTTCGCCAGTGCACGAAAAAGACGCGATGCCTCGGTGTTCCAGTAATTTCGACGATTGTGGTGGAGGTTCACTGCCACGAGGTCTCATGTTCCACTACAATTCTGTTTTCGTCTTCATTATTATCATCATTACTATTATCTGAATTTTTCGCCTAATAACACTTTACGATAAGTAAGCTCGTCGGAAGATGATGATGACGAATCGATGTTATTTTGAGGAAGCGGCGAGATTGATTGTACCTGAGATGAGAAACTAGAACCACCTACGATTCAGTAGACTACTTATATCTTCAATGGGACCACTATTTTTTACACGGGGAACATGAAATTTACTCCATTTATGGTAATTTTTTTTCATCACACACGATGCCCCTCATAACTTGAAAACTATGCAAGCTACGGCGACGAACAAAAAATGAACTAATTCGTAGAAACCTGAAGCATTTAATAGTTTAAAAGCATCGTCCTGCTAGCAGGACCCAAACACTCTTACAATCATTTAAGTGAAGCGCCTATCAGCAAGACTTACCGGCCTACCAGAAGGACCCTGTTCACTGTATCATTAATCTTAATTATAAGCTTTGTGGGTTTACCAGCCGAAAGATTGATTCTACAGTTTTTAAAATAAAGGTCCTTAATCATGTCGTTTCCAGTTCAAAAAAATTGTAAATCAAAGGTATTACTACAGTGACCCAAATGTAACCTTTATTGCAAACGTTATCTTCCGAACTGACGAAATATAATTCACGATTTTAATTAGTTAATAGAGAAAGGATCATTTTAGAACGTTTTCAAATAAAAAGTCCCTAAGTCATGTCCTTTCCAGTCCAAAAATTTCAAAATCAATCAATATCAATTTTTTTATTTCTTCTTTAAAATGAACAAACGAATTCGACCACAGAATAAATAAAACCTAAAGTAAATACAATTCACTGTGTAATTAAAAAGGTAATTTACTCATTATTTTCTTTTCCTTCTAACCATTCCTTCTTCTCTTGTCTACCTCTTTCATTCACTTTATACCATCTCCTTTCTCTTTTCAATCCCCCCCTTAATTACACACAATCTTCTCTTAGATGTATAATACTTTCCCAATCATTTTCACACATTCTACATAACCTTTCTTCGTCTTTTTTCCAATATTTATTTTCGTTTTCTTCATTACCTAGTCTAAAGTTAGCTATTATCTTTTTTTCCTCCTGTTAAGTACCTTGGGATTCCTTCCACTATTATATTCACGTTTCCTATATTGTATTGTATTCTCTGATCCTCATTCTTCTTTCTTTTATTTAATTATCTTTTCCCTCATTGTTATTTCTTCCTCCATCCATCTTCTGAACCTTCTTACTTCTTCTATCGCGTAACCTCCTCTTCTAATATGCTTTTCTTTCTTCTTCTTCTTGATTTATTTTTCTAATTCCATCTCCTTTCTAACATTCATACAAAATTTCACTATATTTCCTATTCTCCTCTTTATTTTCTCCAGTTTCATTTCCTCTTCTATTAAATATCTAGGTGTTTCTCTCTCCAAACCTAACGCCCATCTCCAATACCTTTCCTGTATCCTTTCAAGCTCTTCTCATCCTTTTCACCTCAAAATTTCTGCCTAGTACATCATCACACCTTTCACTACCCTCTCGAATAACCATTATCTCTTTTCTATATCTTTACCAAAAACACGTTCCCCCAGTCGCCATATCTGTCCTTATTTTTTTGTCTTAAATCCATTATCTGGCCGTTGTCCTTGTTATCGTACCTTATGATGTATCCTAGGTATTTGATAAATTTTAAAAGTAGAAGATCGCACCTTTAGTGGCCTAAACCTCTTGCTTATCTTCGGAACGAGATGACATAGAAATTTGCGGTTTTACCAGTTGATAGAGAAAAGCTCATTCTATACATTTTTCAAATAAAAAGTCATGTCGTTACCAGTCCAAAAATGTTCTAAGTCGAAGATCCCACCTGTAGCTGTCAAAATGCTTTCCAAACGTTATCGTCGGAACCGGGTGAGCCGACTTATTTGCAAATTTAGTAACATATTTGTTATTTTTTTATTTTAAGTGAGAATATTCAGATGTTTTGTTATTTTTCTTTACAGTTTGTTCCACCAAATGATGGGCTTCTTATAGGAGTGTTTTGGAGTGGACTATTAAAACTCCATGTACTAATGATGTGCAAACGTTTCGGTCAAAAGACGTCTGACCTTGACGTCTGATCTTTATCAAGGTCAGACGTCTTTTGACCGAAACGTTGGCACATAATTAGTACATGGAGTTTTAATAGTCCACTCCAAAAAAATACTCCTATAAGAAGGCTCATCATTTGGTGGAACAAACTGTAATCAATTAAGACAGGAGACATTTACTTTGTTATTTCTAATAGATCACACAATTATACTGTCGGAGAACTTAAGGACCACCCCGACGCAGTTGCAAAAGTATTTTTCTGGTCTGGGTCTTGCTTGTTATTTATAGTAGATCACATCCTAGAAACAATTTCCTTTTCCGATAGATGGCGTAAGCAGTACAGAACTAGATTATTTGATCATTAAACGTAACTTAAGGGTTGTCTTAATAAACCATCTCAAATCGCCTACAGTAATTCACAAGAGATTGTACAATTGCAAACAAACACTGAGAACCAATCGACAGTTATTTCGTCTTTTTGCGACTTGACAGGTGTACTAAAACTCGAGTGTACGTTCACAAAGCTGTAGAATTATTATTGTTTTGTCAGTGTCTTCTTCGTTACTTTTAGTAAGTCTTACACTCGAAAATTGGAATGTAGAAATCAAGAACTTCACGACTTAATTATTCCATCAAAATCGCTTAATTATTAAGATTAGATGCGAACAAAAAGTAGAAGCGAAAACATAAAACAAGCAACTACATATAAATAAAATTATAAACTTCTAACTAACAAATAAACCACTAAAATTAAATTTAAACGTTTTAGTGAAAACGTAAAATTTTGACGTATATCAAACTAAAAATTTTCAACTTCATTATCACATAAAAGTTGTTATTAGCTCGGGCACCTACAGTTTTGAATTAATCAAAATGATTACGTCACAGAATTTTTTAAAAATCATAATTCCGTTTGCACGGGTATGATCCAATTTAAATCTTAAACATAGTTATACAATTCACCAAAATAAAAATACACTTTTTTTTCCCTTTGAAGTTTATTTTTTTTGTATACGAAAGTTGAGGGGCTTAGTGTGTATGCCAATTCAGATTGGTCTTTTGATATCTCGGCCCCTAAAGTAGACCTACTCGTTACTCAATAAAAACACGGATTTATTATAAAAAGGACACAACTCGACCATAACTAAAACGAGGGTGAGAAGTTAATTGCATGTCACAGCCAACCATGCGAAATATAATGGAGATGTCAAAAGAAATTCAAGTTTTTTTAACTATTTCTTAATTTGAAAAGTTATTTAATTTTTCATAATCGGATTAATATTTAAAACGAAAGCTCTTGTACAAAAATGAAGACGAAAGTTAATTGATAGTGTTTTCAACAACATATTATTTCGCATTTATTAAAAATTAATTACGGAAACGATAAAGCGCCTATGTACAGTTTCTCCCTGATGAAACCTCTGCCCGAAACGTCGGTCAGTCTTCCGCATTCTTCTCTTTTATAAATTTTCTTCTCTATTTATTTTCCTTTTTCTTCTTTTTTATTATCATCATATTATTTCGTCATACATGTTGTGAAGCTACTTCGCTTTTTTGTGTGTTATACCATTGATTGTAACTTGTAACCCTTAGTATTTATACAAATCAACAAGAAAAAAACTAAAATAATATAAAAAAAGTAAGAAGAAAAAAATAATTTCCATAAATAAACGTTCAGGCGACGATTTCAACCAGACTTATACAAACCTTCATTGACAACCGCGCAACATAAAAGATAAAGAAAAAAAAACTCTTATACAAAAGTAAAAAGTCTAAAATTGAACTTTTAATAATTGCATACTAGCCAAAGATGACATGACTAAATACTGAGAGGTCCAAGAAAACAGAAATTAAAGAATTATGTAAACTGTCAATTATCAAGTTTAAGTCCTTTTCTGGATCTCCTGGTACACATATTCTAATTTTTTCTTATGTTTTGAGGTACGAATGTATTATATAGTAACCAGTTTTGTGTTGTGAATAAATAAGACTAATAAAAATTGCAAGTACTAAAGAAATAGATAATACGTTAATCAACAAGAAAAGGAAAATTAGAAACAGAAGTACATACTGTGAAAATCAATTATTCAAAGGTGATGCAGCTATGAAGTCTAAATAAAAGAAGAGAGAGAAAGATAGAACCTAACCTGACATAATGGAGCCAAAGGTAAACGAACCTAACCTTAAAATTCTCGGAAAAAACAAAGAAAACAATAAGTATAATAACGCACACATGTCGTTACAATTAACTGTTGGCATTTTTCTTAGTTTATACTAATCATACGTGTCAATGCTTTTACACGAGATGTCGTAAGACACACATTTTGCTTATGTTCATTGCTCCACGAGAGTTTAAAAGACCAACCGCCGTCTTGTACAGTTGTATACCGCACTTAAGTATACACCTCTGATGAGCTCATAATAAGAGCGAAAATGCGGCATCAGGTGTTTTACTTGGCTTTATCGACACACGTGCGTTTCAAGCATTAAAGCTGTTGCTTAGATAGCGATATGCACGTTAAACGCACACATGTCGTTACAATTAACTGTTGGCATTTTTCTTAGTGTATACTAATCATACGTGTCAATGCTTTTAACGAGATGTCGTAAGCACACATTTTGCTTATGAATAAGTATAATGTTACACCTGCTGAAATTGCTTATTAGAAAGAGAAACTAGTATTGGAAGCGTTTAGCTAAAGATGACATCAATAAATACCGCGTGAACGAGAAAAATAATGTTTATATTAAGTTATATGTGTACTACTGAATTATGAATTAAATGCCTAATTAAGAAAGTGACAATCAACAATTACTCACGGTATTTAATTAATTTAATTTAAAAAAGATATAGAAAAAATCGTTATTTCTAAACCGGCGTCCTACAGAATAACACTAACCATTTCTTTAAAATAATGGTTATGTGATCAAACATTACCCAGTAAAAAAACGATAAAGCTGTTAAATAGACTGAAGCAGTTCGTTCATAGAAATTCTAGATCTGTCTGAAATTGTCTTGTCATTAATGCAGAAACGTGGCGTTTTGAAAGCGACATACTGGGTAAGGTGGCATCATAAATACCATGTGATCCAGAAAATGATTAGATGAAGTGTATGTAGATGTATTATGAGTTAAATTAAGAAAGTGAGAACAAACAATTACTTATTTTCTGAATCTCACGATATTTAATTAATTTAGTTTAAGAAAGAGATAGCAAAAATCGATATTTCTAAACTGGTGGCCAACAAAACAAAATTAACCCTTCCGAAGAAAACTAACAATAATGGAAAAGCAAGTAAAATGCGATATACTCACAAAGGTCGAAGCTTTTAAATAGAAATAAGTAGTACGTTCTGCATCTAACTAAAATTGTCTTGTCATTAATGCAGAAACTTGTAGTGGAAGCAAGCCTATACTAGTCAAAGATGTCATCAATAAATACCGCGTGATCCAGAAAAGCAATTATTTGATTAAGCCATATGTAGTAATGAATAAATATTTTTCTAGATTTCAAGGTATTTAATTAATTTAATGTTGAAAGCGATGTCGCTATTTCTAAACTGGTGGTCAACAAAATAAAACTAGAAAAGGTATAACCACAAATTTAAAATAAAGACCCGGTTGAAAAAGGATGAATGCTACATCTACCTGAAATTGTCTAGTCATTAATGCAGAAAGTTCTATTGGAAGCAAGGAGTTTGGAAAGCCCATACTAGCGAAAAATGACGTCAATAAATACTGTGTGATTCTGAAAAGCAATGATTGTTTGTGTTGCTGAATTAGGAGTTAACTGTCAAATTACCTACCTCTTTTCTGAATCTCACGGTATTTAATTAATTTATTATAGCAAAAACGCTATTTCCAAACCGGTGGCCAACTCTTCTGCTGGAAATAAACTATTATGAAAAAGCAAGTAGAAAAATATATACCCACATATTTAAAAAAAAATTGTCAGCCATCATTCGGTTAAAAAAAGAGGACGCTCTTAATTAAAATGAAGCAAAATTCTGCATCTGCCTGAAATTGTCTTGTCAATAACTCCGAAACTTATATTGGAAGCATGACATGTTTTGAAAGCGCCATACTAGACATCAAAAATACCGTGTGATCCAGAAAAGAAATGAGTACATTCAGTCATGTGAAACAAACTGTTAGGAAACATAAAAAAAGAGTCATCATTCAGTTAAAAAGAATTAAGTTTTCATTAAATTGTCTTGTTATTGTAACAAAAAAGAGCACCACAAAATGCACAACAAACTGTACTCGAACATAGTTTTTGTGCAGTTTTGGTGTTTTCTTCTTCTGTTACAAATGCACGTTGCAGTTTCACGTTCCATTCTTTTGATTGTCTTTTCATTAATGCAGAAACTTGAAATGGAAGCAAGAAAGAAACAAGACATCAATAAACACCGTGTGTTCCAGAAACGCGATGATTACATTAAGCCAAGTGTGTGTTACTTCTTTTCTCGATCTCACGATATTAAATTTAAAATACTAACTAAAATTAGATCCCTCAGGTTTAGTTTTTTTCTTTAAACGCCCCTCCTAAAGAGAAGCAAATGATTAACAAGGAGCTGCACTAGTAATTTAGTTTTAATTAGTTTACAATGTCATGCATTGAAAATTACTTACGTAATAGCCGTGAAACTTAGATGTTGATGAGTTATTGACTTGGCACAAAGTTAATTGTTGCTGTAGCACGAAAATCATTGTTTAATGCGACTATATTAAATACGTCCATGTTCAATGAGTTCCAAACTAATACTGTCTTTCAACTGCACTTTATCACACAAACAGGTACTCAGTCCAATAATTATTACAATGAGATAACGAACAGATGTTAATATTTCAAAATGCCAAAAAAAAACAGACAGTGATAAATTTTTTTACGAAAAAAATGCAAAATTTGCGAGCAATAAATCACGAACGAAAACTTAATTTCGTAAAGATGTTCCTTAAATGTAATTAAGTACAATTCAGTCGCTAAAGCGAACAAAAAAAAATCGTTTGCCCGAAAGTGAAAGTACAAACGATCTTTCATGTTTTGTCGTATGTAATCCTCCAAAACAGTCGGATTTTTGTCTTTATACACGTGAAACAATAATATTTGGACGGAACAAATCAATTTCCCGAACGACAAATAAGCTCTTGTTGTTTATAAGCGATTTTCTTTTTTATGCCACAATGCGACAAATAAACATGGGACAAAAATTGATTAAAAGCGAAAAAGAAATATTTCATTATTCGCCGTCGTTCATTTTTCTTAAGGAAAAATTCCTCTTAGCAATGCAGATGGTGCTCATCACAATGCGAAGACCGGCCACATCTACATATCTTATTCCTATTTCGTGAAGCGAGAAATATATTAGAAAAAGTCCGGAGGAAAACGGTTATCGTGTTTGAACGTAAATCAATATTTGTGTAAGGATAAAACTAACGTCTCCAGCTTTATCTCAATTTTTCTTCGTATCCGAAATGTAATTACTAAATAAGACAGTTCTATCGATTGACAAGAAAATCTGGTGGAGATTTTTCGGCGTTAAAATTTTTGTGAAATTGATGAATGTTAAAACAGGTTTTGGTGGTGGTGGTAATTAATGACAGGTGTTACGTACAATTTGATTGTATCGATTGTACTTTTGGAAACTCTAACCGCTGCTGGCGTGTGGTCACGTACTTTATTTGGAGTTATTTCGTGTGAAAAAAGCTCTTTTGTGGGCGAAACTCGACGATTCGAACATGATACAATCCATAATTGTAAAAGGACGAGTTGATATTTCAATTACATTTTAATTTATATTTTTGTGTGAATTGTGTTTATCCCAATTGGAAAGTTTTCAGGGCATCCTCGTTGCAGAGTGAGAAGCCTGGGCCTTCCTTGCCAAGTTATGAGTGCCTGAAATAAATGAGAAGTAACTACATCAAACTAAGAAAAATTAACAAAAACTTTTCGTGGCCGTGTTTAACTTTTTCTCCCTCAGTGGTGCCGATGGTATTGCTTAAATTCCCTACTTTGGTATTGATTTCCCCATTTCAGGCACTCGTTAAAATTATGAATTATAAAAATGAATGAGAAGGAAGTAACTTCAGTCAAAGCAAGTAAAGATAACGAACCTCCGAGGTTGTGACTTTTTGAACCCGTTCTTGTCTCAAAGGTCTCTCCGTTCTTAGGTGCAGAACTTGACCTTTATTTATTTAATTTTTCCATCTAGGCACAGAATTCGATGAGAAAATTTAGTTTTAAGGTGCCCGAGAGCGGGACCTGAATCTCTTTCAAGAAAGTCTAAATTTATGTGGGAAATGAATTAGAAGGAAGTTTAACCAAAACAAGAAAAGTTCATATGACGTTTTGTGCCTGTGTTCACTTTTTCTCCCTTAGAGGTTCGCACGTTTTTCCGTTTTGGCATAGAATTCGCAAAGGAAAATTTTATGCATCTACGTTCTATAGTAGAAAACCCGCTAAGTTACGACAAAGAACAGAATGAATGAGAAGAAACATCAACAAAAATAAGAACGGTTAACAAAAAAACCTCTGCGACTTTTTGTGGTAGGTTTATTTTCTGTCCTAATATATCTAGGCACAAAATTCACCAAGAATTTTTATGTCTCTCCATACTAAAGTGAAAACCTGACCTTTTGCGCTAAGTTATGAGAAAGAAGAAATTAATGAGTAGTAACTTCAACCGAAATATGGAAGGTTAACAAAAAAACCTTGTTGACCATTTTGTACCGAGTTCATTTTTCTGTTCCAAGAGGCACAAAATTCGCCAAGAATTTTTATGACTCTCCATCTTAGAGTGAAAAACCTAGATCTTAATCGCTAAGTTATGACGTACCCACATTCTTTATCTAGGCACAAAATTCGCATAGAAAAACTTTTTATATCTCTCCATCCTAAAGTGAAAACCTGACCGTTCTCTCTAAGTTATGAGAAAGAAGAAAATTAATGAGTAGTAACTTCAACCGAAATATGGAAGGTTAACAAAAAAACCTTGTTGACCATTTTGTACCGAGTTCATTTTTCTGTTCCAAGAGGCACAAAATTCGCCAAGAATTTTTATGACTCTCCATCTTAGAGTGAAAAACCTAGATCTTAATCGCTAAGTTATGACGTACCCACATTCTCTATCTAGGCACAAAATTAGCCTAGAAAAACTTTTTATATCTCTCCATCCTAAAGTGAAAACCTGACCGTTCTCTCTAAGTTATGAGAAAGAAGAAAATTAATGAGTAGTAAGTTCAACCGAAATATGGAAGGTTAACAAAACAACCTCGGTGACTTCTTGTTCCGGGTTAATTTTTCTGTCCCAAAGGCGCTCACATTCTCTACTTAGACACAAAATTCACCAAGAATTTTTATGTCTCTCCATCCTACAGTGAAAAACCTGGATCTTTATCCCTAAGTTACGAGTTTCTCACATTATCTATTTAGCCACAAAATTACCTAAAAAAAAAAGGTTTTATGACGCTCCATCTTAAAATCAAAAACCTGGACCTTTGCCGCTACGTTATTCGAAAGAAGAGAATTAATAAAAAGTAAATTCAACCAAAATAAGAAGGTTAACAAAAAACCTTGGTCACTTCTTGTGCCGGGCTCATTCTTCTGTCCCAAAGACACTCATATTCTCTATCTAGACAAAAAATTAGTCGAGGAAAACTAGTTTTCATGTCTCTCCTTCCTAGAATAAAAAAATCTGTCCTTTCTCGCTAAGTTATTTCAAAGAAGAAAATTAATAATGAGTAGTAACTTCAGCCGAAACCTTGGTGACTTTTTTGTGCCCCAAAGGTACTCACGTTCTTTATATTGGCACAAAATTAACCAATAAAAAATAGTTTTTATGTCTCCCTGTAGTAAAGTGAACAACTTGACCTTTTTTGATAAGTTATGAGACAGAAGAAAATTAATGAGAAGTAACTTCAACCGAAATAAGAAAGATTAACTTTAAATTGTGACTTTTTTTTGTGCCGTGTTAATTTTTCTGTCTCAAATGTGCTCATATTTTCTATATTGGCATACAATTCGCTGAGGAAACCAAATTTGTAGGTCTCTTCTCCTAGAGTGGAGAGCTTGTACCTTTCTCGCTGAGTTTTGAAAAAAAGAGAATTAATAAGAAATTGAAATAACAAAGGTTAGCAAAAAAAACCTCATGGGCTTTTTATGCCGACTTAATTTTTCTGTTACGAAGGTGCTGTCGTATATTTTTCGCCAACCAGTTCAAAGCCCAGCTCTATGGCCAAAAGAAGGATTTGAGTCCGCGCCCAAATTTCTATGAAGTAAAGCACAGAATTCGGCGAGAAAAGGTAATTTTTAGCCTTTCCGGTCTTAGAATGAAGAGCCAAGTTATTAATGCCTGACTTTAACGGGAATTAAAAACCAAAACCAGAGAAGTTCACAGAAAACCTCAGATTGTAAAACATTCTCCATTTTGGCATAGAATTGGGAAAGGATATTTGTATAGTAGAGGGCTCGCTGAGTAATGAGATAAAAGAGAATAAATGCGAAGTAACATCAATAAAAATAATAAAGGTTAACAAAAAACCTCGATGACTTTTTGTGACGGTTTCATTTTTCTGTCCCAAAGGTGCTCCATTCTCTATCTACGCACAAAATTCACCAAGAACTTTAATGTCTCACCATCCTAGAGTGAAAAACCTGGATATTTATCGTTAAGTTATAAGGTTCTCCCATTTTTTATCTAAGCACAAAATTAGCCCAGAAAATTCACGTTTATGTCTCTCCATCCTTAAGTGAAAACCTGAGCTTTCTCGCTAAGTTATGAAAAGAGGAAAATAATGAGTAGTAAACTTCAACCGAAATAAGAAAAGTTGAATTCCAGTATTTTTCTCGCTAAATTCCAAAAAAGAGAGAATTAATGAGAAGTAACGAAATACGAAAAGTTAACAAAAAAACTTAGGCGACTTTTTTGTGACGGGTTCAATTTTTGTCCCACATTCTCTATCTAGGCACAAAACTTGCCAAAGATTTTTATGTTTTCCCATCCTACACTGAAAAACATGGATCTTTATCGATAAATTATGAGGTTCTCACATTCTCTATCTAGGCACAAAATTAGCCAAAAAAACAGAGTTTTTATTAGTAATGACTTCCAAATTAATGCATGGGCCTTCTTTAGGAGTGAGTTTTGGCTTGGAGGAATAGGTCATCAATCTACAACAATGCTCTTTTTATTTGCCGACGTTTCGAGCGATGAGTCCGGTCTTTATCGAGGCATCTGTATACATAAAACAAAGACAATGGTAAAAATTGATCGCAGTTCTTATCAGAAAATCAAGTAAGGATCTACGTTAAACATATACTAAGTCTTCCATTTTAGATACAAAAATCTGGACGTTTTCCGCTAAGTTATGAGAAACAAGAAAATTAATGAGAAGACCAAAATAAAAAAGGTTAACAAAAAAACCTTGGTGACTTTTTTGTGTCGGGTTAATTTTTTTTGTTTCAAAGGATCTTTATCGCTAAATTATGAGGTTCTCACATTCTCTTTTTAACAAAGAATTCGCAAAATGAAACAAGTTTCTATGTATCTCGGTTGTATAGTGGAGAGCTGGCTAAGATACGAGAAAGACAGGGAATTAATGAGAAGTAACTTTAAGCGAAATAAGAATGGTTCATTTTCCTGTGCCAAAAGCGGTCACGTTCTCCATCTAGGCACAAAATTAGCCAAGATAAACTGGTTTATCTCATTTTCCTAAAATGAAAAACCTGACCTTTCTCGCAAAGTTATAAGAAAGAAGGAAATTAATAAGTAGTAACTTCAGCTAAAATCAGAAAGGTTAACAAGAAACCTTGTTGACTCTTTTGTGCCGGGTTCATTTTTTTGTCACAAAAGCGCTCACATTCTCCATCTAAGCACAAAATTATCCAAGAAAAACTAGTTTTTATGTCTGTCCATCCTAAAGTGAAAAATCTGGGTCTTTGACGTTCAGTTATAAGAAAGAAAAAATTAATGAGAAGTAACTTTAACCGAAATAAGAAAGATTAAAAAAACTTGGTGACTTTTTGTGCCGGATTCATTTTTCTGTCCCAAAAAAACAGTTCTCATGTCTCTCCATCCCAGACTGAAAAATCTGGACCTTTTCAAGTAACTTTTTTCACTGACGACAACATCTCATCGTCTATCAACCAGCTACAGTCTTGGAGTTGCTCCAAAGGCGCTGAAAGTCATACCAAGCAAATCCTGCCCGCGGCTGTGGGAGTCATTTTATCCGAGACCTCAGAAAGCCAACATGCGCTTCGTCGAGTGTCAAAAGTTATCAAGCGACCAAATTCTTATCCACCATCAATGTCTACGAAATGGACGCTCAATAACAGACCTCCTTCGCACACCTTCATTGCCACCTCACAGAACCTGCTCCCGACCCGTGTATCCGATTGCGGTTATACAATAAAATGCAACTTGCGGGTATCCAACGCACTTTCAACACACGACAACAATAAGAACTGTCAAAATCACCATGGAGATAGACGCAGCATAGTCAAGCAAAAAACTGGGCTGGATACCGGAAGCGAGTTAGTGTCACCCAACAACCACAAACACACACACATACTACCACGACAACCAAACAACAGCTTAAAGAAATTACCGCCGCCTTGCCAAGCGAAAACGTCAATTTGACCTTTTCCAAAGAAATGTTTGAAAATCCAAGGCAATTCTTCAGAAAGAGCTGGAAACTGCACAATTAACGCCAACGAAAAAAAGCCTTTTATATCCAGATCTTTTCACGGTAACGCATGGAAATGGTGGCAAGCATTTGAATAGTTCGATAAGCTACGACTACGTTATTCGGTAATCTACTCACAGCGTAGTTCTACGACCTATGGCAAGAATTTGTTAGGAATCGACCTCAATGTGGACATTCCCATCCCATATTGATTAACCAACTCATAACTCATAACTCAATCTCATGGACCATCAACCAGTTACAGTCTTGCAGTTGGCGCACAAGGCGCTGAAAGCCATACCAATCGTAAATCTCCTAGATACCGGGTTGACGCACAATTTTATTGCCGCATCATAGACTCCACTCCCGACTCGTATATTCTTGCGGATATTCGGCGAAGTCGACATCCGGATCACCCCACACCACGTAGTTTTTGGTTGTTAAACCAGTTTACGGCAATCATAAATGAATTCTACGACTCATCCAAGAAATAGAGAAGGGGGTCATCCAACCTACCACCTCGGATCGTTATAATAAAAACGAAACACAGCAGAACTTGCTTTTGCTTTAGCCACTGAAAATTAAAAAAAGTTAGAAAAACTTCACATTATGACTTTTTTTTCCACATTTTGATTCAGGGTAGAATTCCGCAAGGAAAGCAAGTTTGTTCCTCCATCTTAGAGTGAAGACCCCCAAACATTTCTAGCCAAGTAGTAAATGTCTCACATTATAGAGAAAATGAGTGAGAAATAACTTCAATCGAAATAAAAAACGGGTTCATGTTTTCAATTTTGAAAAAAAAAAGTTTCCTTGTCATAGAATAAAGAACCTGAATTTTTTTAGCCAAACAATGAAGGCTGGATTTTACATGAGATGTAGCTATACACTAGTTTTCTGTAAAGTTCGCGTGTAGCAAAAATTTCCAGGTTAACAAACTCCGCCCCAGTCTTTACACAACCAATACCGCCCCTTGCTTTCCCGTAAACACGAGTGGCCCACAAAAATGACATTCAACAATATTTACTGCTTCTTCAATTAATTTGAATAATATATCCTTTAAATAACGCCTCATTTTCTACACTCCGTTCCTTTACGAAAGAGCGAAATACATAAACGCACTTGACAGGTTCACATGACGTATCAAAAACGAGGTATTATTATTAAGACAATTTACCTATAATAAAGATGTGTTAACTTGCAATCAACACAAATGTCAAAAGGTACCACATTTACTGGTTTCCAAAATGAATTTGACACAAATAACACATAAGTTTCTATACTACATTCTTTTACAAAATAGATTAATTAATTAATGTTAAATTATTATTAAAACAATAATATGTATTACTCTCTTTCATAAAAGACCGAAGTATAGAAAAAAAAAAACTAATAATTTTATTTGTTGGACTAGAAACGAAAATGTCATTAGCTGGTTACGTATAGTTGCCGAATAAATTTTGTTACATTCTAACACACGTTTAATAGAAATTTGTATTGTAAATTATATTAACATCAGGAATATTTTGTGCCGCTAAAATTTTACTTCGTTCACTTCTAATTAATTCTCATCTAAATATGTATAATTAAATTCATCGAACAGTTGAGAGTTGGTGCAAAACTTTTAGGTGGCGTACTGAATATATTAAAGTGTGAACCGCTGGTAATATTTTTAACAGCAGTTTGCAGCAGGTTTACTATAGCTTACGTTGATTTACATCATTCGAACTTTGCAGCTACTTGTATTTTGTACTTTGATAATATATGAACTTTATGGTACGTGCAAAATTAAATTTCCACAACAACAAACAAATTTACAACCGTGTTTAGTTTATTAAAATGCAACGACATGAAGTTGTCATAAACTATAATTAAAATGACAACTGTACGACTTTCCATAAATTAACGTGCAACTATCCCCTATCACGAGATAATTGCCAAATAATTTCAAGAACATTTCCTACGGATACCTGATAAACATATCACGCTTTTAATGTAGACATTTTACTTGTGGATTTTAAAGGCGAGACTATCTCCGAGAACTAGTTTATTTTATGACGGTATTAGATTCATCTAAATTGCTGTTTGCATCTTCTATTTGCGTGTTTTATGTTTTGCGCAAGAATTAACGACATTATAAACTATTCAAAATTCGACACATTTTATACATTTTATTGTTTAATTTTATGATTGTTCACTCATTTAAAGATAACGCAGTTTTATCATTTCTTAAAAAAAAACAACAATAACAAGAAATTTTAACAGTTGTGATTATCATGTAGATGCACAGAGTTCTGATAATTTTTTTCGGGTAAACAGAGTTCTAATAAATTTTTTGTGGTAAACAGAATTCTGATATTTTTTCAGATCAGCATCTACTATATAAGTAAAAAAAAATGAAAACTAAAATCGATATCCAGAAGAACAAAAAGTGTGTCATAAGAGCAAAATTTATTTAAACTATCCATATTCGCTTTTATCCCTTTTCTTTAGGGCAATTTAAAAAAATATTCTTACCTAATACTATATATACATATTTCAACTTATATGAACGTCAAAGATTTCATAGCGTAGGTGAACGGAATTCTGAATAGTTTTCAAATAAAATCTTAAAAAATATAAAGTTTATATTCAAAGTATGGTTAATAAAAATTAGAACTTAAAAGTTCAACAAACAAAGAATTGTAATAGAAATGACGACGTTATACCAATAAATAAATAAATTTCATTACGTGGATTATCACAATTCTGATAATTTTTCACGTACATACTTGTTCAAAAAATGTAATGGTCACAGTTAGACTACAAGTATGGTTAATCAACAAAAAATAGAATTCAAGAAGAAACTAAATGGTTCAAGAAAATAGAAGACCTTAACACAGATTTCCAAAAGAACCAAAGGTGTGGTAAGTTAAGCAATATTTTTAAATCCTCCAAATTTACTTTTTTTCGTGTGATTATTAATCTTAATAAAGATAATTTATGATAAACTTCCACCAAACGTGGTAACTTAGAAAGGTTATGAAGTTCATTTAATAATGTGCACGAACAATATTCTGATAATTTTCTGGATGAACGTCGGAACAACATCAACGGCAAAATTTGGGTTCAAGTATTGATAGTAAACAGGAATTAAACACTTCAACAAACTTGAAAAACAATGACGTTAAAATCGAACAAACCAAAAGTGTTTTATTATCGAAATATTTTTAAATCATGCAGGCGGCGATTAATAAAGTGTTTGTTGACCAAACGCAAGATAATCTTCGACCCTGTATATGAAAACTTTAAAATATGACAACTGATGAACTTGTAAGCACTGTAAACAGAATTCTGATAACTGTTTTAGATAAACATCCAGCGTACATTTTTTTAAAAAAACTGTACATTTTAGATGCTAGATACTGATAATAAAATAAATAAAAAGTCACTAGAAATTGAAGAATTCAGTAGACTACAAAATAAGAATCTTTAATCGAATTCCAAAACAACCAAAAAGGATATTTTTTTAATCCTCCAGGATTTTTTCTTCACGGAGATTAATAAACCAATCTGATGATAATTTTTCACCCTGTATATGATAACTTGAAAAATAACTTTTAATGTAAAGTTTATTTGAGACGAAGACAAACAATGTTCTGATAATTTTAGAGATCATCTGCTATACATTTAAATACAGGTAAATTTTAAACTCAATATAACTAATACTAAAAATTGAATTCATCAAAAAATTAAAATTTCGGCCAACAGAAATGACTATTAATGAATGTAATATTTATTCATACCAAAGTAATAGCGTACCCTATACATGAATCCAATTATTGAATTTATAAAACTGCAATATTTATTTGATAACAAGGTGATCAAAATTCTGATAATTTTTTAAACGGCTAAAGTTGGAGTTGAAGAAACGGTTAGTAAAAAAAGTAATGCTTCTACACTTTTCTGATTGTGAATTACTAATGAAGCTACCAATTCTGATACTTTTCAGATTCTGATAATTTTTCAAATGAAAACACTAAAAAATATTAAGCCAATGTAGTACGGTTAATAAAAGTTAGAACTAAACTAAAAACTAAAAAATTCAACAAACAAAGAATTGTATTAGAAATGACGACGTCATATAAAGACCAGGATTTGCTTGTACCTCTTTTCACTAAGGCCACAGTATTCAATATTATTATACTAATGACAACCTACAGATTAATTAGAACTGTAAAGTTCATTTGATAATGTGATTATCACAATTCTGATAATTTTCAGATGAACATCTTTTATATATTTGTTCAAAAAATGTAATGGTCACATTTAGACTCCAAGTATGGTTAATCAACAAAAAATAGAATTCAAGAAGGAATTAAAAGAGTTCAAGAAAATAGAAGAATAATGAATGACGTTAAAACAGATTTCCATAAGAACCAAAGATGTGGTAAGTTAGAAAATATTTTTAAATCAAGCAAGTTTTACTGTTTTTTAATAAAGACAATTATGATAAACTTCCACCACACGTGACAGCTAATGAACTTATAAATATTGTGTAGTTCATTTGATAATATACCGAACAATATTCTGATAATTTTCTAGACGAACGTCGGCAAAATTTGGGTTCAAGGTATTGATAGTAAAAGGAATTAAACACAGTGACGTAAAAATCAATTTTCAAAAGATTATTGTAAATATTTTTAAACCATGCAGGCGGCAATGAATAACGACATTGTTGACCAACCGTTTGATGATCTTCCTGTATATAAAAACTTAAAAATGACAACAGATGAACTTGTAAATACTGTAAAGTAAACAATATTCTGATAATTGTCTAGATGAAGATCTAGGGTCTTTTTTTTAAACACAGTACCGTAAATATTTTTAAATCATGCAGGCGGCAATGAATAACGACATTGTTGACCAACCGTCTGATAATCTTCCTGTATGAAAACTTAAAATGACAACAGATGAACTTGTTAATACTGTAAAGTAAACAATATTCTGATAATTGTCTAGATGAAAATCTAGGGTCTTTTTTTTTAAACACAGTACCGTAAATATTTTTAAATCATGCAGGCGGCAATGAATAACGACATTGTTGACCAACCGTCTGATAATCTTCCTGTATATGAAAACTTAAAAATGACAACAGATGAACTTGTAAATACTGTGAAGTAAACAGTATTCTGATAATTTTCTAGATGAAGATCTCGGGTCTTTTTTTTTAAACACGGTAAATTTAAATTCAAAGTTTTGTTAGTAAAAAAGGTCAACTAGGAATTAAAAACTACAAAATTAAGAATATTTAATCGAATTTCAAAACAACAAAAAAGAACTGAAAATATTATTTAAATCCTGCATGAATTTTTCTTCACGGCGATTAATTAACCAATTTTCTGATAATGTTTCACTCTGTATATGATAACTTGAAAAATAACTTGTAATGTGAAGTGTATTTGATAACGTATATAAACAGTGTTCTGGTAATTTTAGAGATCTGCTTCACAATTAAAAAAACTGTAAATTTCAAACTCAATGTCGCTAATATTAAAATGAAGTATATTTACTCCTACTACAGTAATGAACACTAAAAAATGTTGAATTTTTGCAATGTTTATTTGATGTGATCATAATTCTGGTAATTTTTTAAACGACTGAAGTTAGAATTGTAGAATTTGTTTTAAGTCATGCTTCTGCCTTTTTTTGTTTCATAATTAGTGTTGAATTCTAATAATTTTTAGATTCTGATAATTTTTGAAATGAAAACCCTATAGACTCAAGGTACGGCTAAAAAAGTTAGAACTTAAAAAAGAACTAAGCAGTTAAAAAAAACAAAATTATAACTTATACAAGAACCAGCATTTGCTTTTACCCCTTTTCACTAAGTACACATTATTCGATAACAACAATAACAACCTATAAACTAATTAGAACTGTAAAATTAATTTCATAATGTAGATTATCACAATTCTGATAATTTTTCAAATGAACTTCTATATATTTGTTCAAATAATGGTAACATTAAGACTTTTAAGTATGGTTAAAATACACAAAACACTATAATTCAAGAAAGAATCAAAGATATCAAAAAATAGAAGAATAATGACGTTAAAACCGAATTCCAAAAAAACAAAATTGTGTTAAGTAGGGAAATATTTTTAATCATGCAAGTTTTACCGTTTTTACAGTGATAAATAAAATTCCACCCTGTATATGAATACTGGAAAACGTAATAGCCGATGGACTTATAAATACTGTAAAGTTCATTGGATAACGTGAACAAACAATATTCTGATAATTTTCTAGATGGACATCAGAACAACAACAACAACGGCAAAATGTTCGTTCAAGTAAAAAAATAGTGTTCCACAAAAAATGAAACACTTCAACATGCTATAAAAATATGATAACCGATAACGATTTAGCGTGAATTTCATTTCAAAAAACGGCACATTTAGATTCAAGGTATCGTTAGTAAAAAAATAAAAGCAAACTAAGAATAAACAAGAAAAATAAGATTGTTAGAATCAAATTCCAAAACAACCAAAATGATTGATAATATTTTTTAATCCTGCAGGTTATACCTCTATTCTTTATGGTGATTAATTATAATCATTTATACGATAACTTGAAAAATGACAACCGAGAAACTTATAATGTGAGGTTCATTTGTCAACGTGAATGAACAGTATTCTGATAATTTTAGAGATTATCTGCTATACATTATAAAAAAACGGTAAATTTTTAAACTCAATATCTCTAACATTAAAAATAAATAGAATTCAAGAAGAATTTAAAAGTTCGGCCAACAGAGGGACTATTAATGAAGATAGTATTTATTCGTACCACAGTAATGGCGCACCCTATACATGGACACTTGCAGAATTTATAAAACTGGAATATTTATTTGATAACAAAATGATCATAATTCTGATAACTTTCTAAAATCGGTTAGTGAAATAAAATTGGATTTTAACAAAAATTTCAACAGACTTTTTTTAAGTCATGCTTCTACCCTTTTCTGTTTGAAGCTGAATGAAGCTACCAATTCTGATAATTTTTATATATTTTTTATTAAATTATATTTTTAAATCATGCAGAATACGCTTTTACACATTTCCTCTCTGGCAACTGATCAAAATACTATTGGTTGATCTTCTAATTATCAGCCATACTGTACAGGGTGGGCAAATAAGCGAAGTAAGCGGCTGTATGTCATAAACCACTCATCGTATCGACTTGTGGTAAAAAATTCTATGATAAAAGTAGCTACGAGAAAATGCTGGACATTATATTCGAGTTTCTAAAATGACCACCAGAGAGCGTAATTGCCATCTTGTATTTTAAAACTCAATTTCTAAAAAAATTTAACGATTGAATGCTGTTTTAAAGCTGACACATCTTCAAATCTTTTTGTTCTATCTCTGAAAGGAAAGTGGAATGATGATAGAAGTGAACTACCACTAATTAATTCGATCGTAAAGTACATAAGTAAATTAATATGCATCTGTCATTATTGTAGAGGTACCATAGTTAAAGCGAACTGGAACTAATTTTATTCGATTTTAGTTGACTACTACCACATCTAGTTAAAATTAACGCACTTATTTCGAGCGCAATTGTTATTATTTTTAAGGTAGTTTTAAGAAAATGTAATAGGGGTTACTATGGTGATTTCGAACACATTTACTTTTAAGACATGCTACTTAGTATTTCATATTTTTTTTTTAATAAAACAGAACATGATTGAAGACCGATAATGAAAGTTAACTACATGTTATTACAGCTGATATTATAAACATCCGTTTTGAGATGTGCTGACGGCGCAAATTGTCAGAAAAACGTAGTTTACAGTAGATAAAACTGTAAAATAGTAAATTAAGTATATTTCACAAAAAAACGATAAAAAGGAAAAAAGCTTTCTCCCAAATCCCATCCCAATTAACCCATAATTGTTTTAAATTAAAATTCGTTAGTTACTAAAAAAACTGCAAATTTTTCCTTGACAAAAGAAAAGAAATCTTAGATAAAAATGTGAAAAATTGTAGGTAATTGTGTTTCAGCGAGGAAAATAAAGTTTACTTAAATGATCTTTAACGAAAATAATTTACTTTCGTATTTAATAAAATTTCACATTTTTCTGTTGACGTTGAATATAATGCAATAAGAAATAATCAGATCCGACCTTCCATTGACGTCGGCCTCTTCCAATTCTTCCATTATTTCGTAGTTGCTATCGAAATAGGCCTCTAAAGTCGGTGATAAATGGACTGCAAGAAATATTGTTTCTGTCTTTCAGTAAAAAAAATACGCCGCTGTTATTTAAGTTTGTTTTGACTTGTCTACGTTCGCGAAAGTTATCCAACTCGATTTATTGGTTAAAAAGAAAGTGAAATTATAACGGGTGTTAAACGTTTAAAAAAACGCTCCCCATCATGTAGTCGCTTTTAATTAAACCGCACATCACTGAAGCACTTGACTTTTCCAAAGCCAATTGTACGGCTGTAACTCGACGGAAGCTCATTAGAAACTATCCACATCTGAAAAACTGTACGCATTTCCTCAACTAAATAAAATCCACGTGTACTTTTCCGAACACGTATAAAAACTCGTTCAACATTTCGACTTTTCTCTCTCACGG
Source organism: Abscondita cerata (assembly GCA_030710515.1). Taxonomy (NCBI): domain Eukaryota; kingdom Metazoa; phylum Arthropoda; class Insecta; order Coleoptera; family Lampyridae; genus Abscondita; species Abscondita cerata. The sequence continues at coordinate 178,837 of JALBCR010000932.1, forward strand.
TCACTTTTCATTTCAAGTATTTAGAGACGAAATTGTTTTCCTTTTCTTCTTACATTTTTCGTCGCGCGTTTTTTCTTTTTTAATTTTCGCGATTGATTGCAGGAAATTCACGAGGAAATGTGTCGGCATCGATAAAAAGAAGACAAACTTTACAGGAAATTTTCTAATTTTGTTTTGTAGCGCGCAAATTTGTAAATATGACAACAATAAATTAAGACAAAAAGGTCGTTACACCCGCATCGAAAGACTTCCCGTAGATTTCGTAATGGTTTTCCGATCACGGGGGTGCTTAAATGACGCGTAGTCTACCTCTAACCGAGACAAAACTTGGGGTTAAATTCATTGCGGCAATCCGTAAATTGCCGTTCACGCTGCATTGATTTTACACAAAACATTTCAAGATGGAAAAACAAAGCATTGATTTTAATCTCTTTTTTTTTTTGACTCCCACCCAACAAAAAACTTAATTGAGGTAAAAGTGTAACTGGTTGGATGAGTACGACTGCGAAGGTTTGAATGTATCCCGGAAACCATCAGATTATACAGGAAATTAGTATTGATGCGGGAACCACAGGTAAATGGTAGCTTTAATTCTAAACGACTGAGTGAGGACGAAGGGATTTTAACTTCGTTTTTTATTGGATAATTACACATTGAATTTGTAAAAGATGATTTAATCTTATTTTATGCGACCCTTCGTAACAATTGTCACTGTATCGATTACTTTAAATTTACGAGGTTTGTGTAATTCTCATTCACTCTCATGACATTAAAATCAAATCTTATTCAGTTTAAAGTGTGGATCATGAGATCGCTGGATCATTTTTTAAATCAATAGTTATTCTATTGTTACAATTATTTACTAGATCAACTTACTTGTTCTAATAATCTACACCCGGTAGCTCAATTTTTCGAAAGAGCGCCGTGGTTCGACAAATAGTATTAGTGGATCAATCAAAGCTGAATCAATCAATCAATTCGGTCATAGAAGAATTTAATTAATGCAACGAGAAACATATTTTTAACGATTTCGTTTTTACTTAAACATAAAATATAAAAAAAAAAACGTTTTTGTTCGTGACATTAGTTCGCTAGGCTTCAGGCACGTTTACGTACGCTAATTTTATTCTTTAAACGCCACGAACCTACAGCATATAGTTAACAACAATTGTTTTCCTAACTGAGAATTAAGTACCGAATATAAAGTTCATGAACTAAGTAAAAAGAAAATTAAGCTTTGCAATATGTAGCCCTTCTGATGCCTGGTACTACCAGCAGTATCCGTGGCGTAGAAGCTTATCAAACGAATGATTCTTGTCAGATATGACGTCAAATCAAATTACTCTGATAAGGTGAACCAATTATTCAGGCAAAAAAACACACGTAAATCGATAGTGCCAAAGTACATTAATTAAAACGAATAAGCAAGAAAACGTATATCACGGATCTTTTGAAATACGACGGTAAACTAGGATCCCAAGGTGAATGAAATGAGAAACCGAAGGATAAATCTAAAATTGTACAACATGGACGTTTTTCTAATAAGAATCCTAACCCAAAATTATCGAAGCAATTAGTCACAATGATAATTCCGACGCCTATAAATAAATTGTTCTAACTAAGCGGAATTTCTTATTGTTCTGTAGGACAATTTAAATTTGGGATGGCTGTGTTGAATGTTAAGATCGATCTTAACATTAAGTTAGGTTAGATTTTGCCACATTACTTTTAATTCAAAAGTTTGAACCGATTGAGGATTTTTAAGTTAAAATGGTAATAAAATTTGACTTTTATATGCGGTACGCAACACACTTATTATTATTTCATTTCACATAACTTAATTGACTTTATATAATATTTTAATCTTCATCTTAAGAATTAAGTAATGTAAATTATTTCACTTTAGTGCAAAAATTAAATTTATTTTATTTTAAAAATTAAAAACATAATAGAAATTGAACTCATTTTAATTCAAGATTTACGTAATGGAAGCAATTAAATTAATGTGCATATTTAAAATTCAAGATTGTAAATGCATAGTAAAAATATTTAAATTAAATGGTCATTAATATACTAAAATAATAATAAATTCCATGATATGCATAAATTTAATACTTTAACAAAAATCATATACATAATTTTAATTCTTAACATGAAATGACATTACTAATTAATCTAGGTTTGTGTACAATAACAATAACCCTTAATACATTTGTGAATAGAAAACTGAAACTCTATAGAATCTAGTAATAAATTGAATTCAGAATTAAAATAATTATAAATTCATCACATTTTTATTTCAGATTTAAAAGAGTGTATATAATGGAATTAAATTCAACTAATTTTTTTGAGGAATTAAAATAATGTACATTTGTTTTAAATTTAACAATAATAAAAATTAATTCGTTTTTATTTAAGAATTAAATTAAATTTAGAATTATAATAATGGAAACTCGTTACATTTTGATTTAAGATTTAAAAGTGTGTACATAATGGAATTAAATTGAATTAACTTTTGCTTGACAAATTAAAATAATGTACATTATAGAAATTTAGTTTATTTTAATTTAAGATTAGTGCAAACAATTCGTTTTATTTAAGAATAAAATTAAATTCAGAATTAAAATAATAGAAACTCATTACATTTTTATTTAACATTCAAAACTGTGTACATAATGGAATTAAATTCAATTAATTTTTGTTTGAGGATTTAAAATAAAGTAGATAACAGAAATTTAGTTCATTTTAATTTAAGAATAATGAAAATCCAATTAAAAAACTTAGCTAAAGTAAGTATACTAGATGTCCAATTTTAATCAATCCACGCAATTAACTTCTGAATTTGACTTTTCAGAAAATATGTTTGAGACAAAAGTTACTGGATTTGTAGGGAGACATCTGGTGATGACCTTGAAATTGACCTTCAACATCACCTAGAAGGTTTTTATAAGGTCAACTCGGTTTTTTTATAAATAGGAACCCCTATTTTCACACTGGATTTAGAAAGAACGTCTGAAAGGATATTCAAAAGTTTATTTTTGTGACCTTTATAAGATTTATTTGAGGTCAAAACTGGGTGGTAGCTATTTATCTGAGTTTTCTAGCAGTCTAAACATTGTAAAGGTACCTTCAAAAGAAAGGTCATCCTTCAATATGACAACGACCTTAACCATGTTGACCTTCAGGTCATTTAAAGATCATAGTAGATTTTTTTAATTCTAAAATTTGATTTTAACATCGGATTCAAGAAAGGGAAAATTTCCCGTTAAAATGTGACAACGACATTGACCTTCAAATCAATATCTAAGGTTATTTGAAGATTGTACTTTTTTAGTTTCAAGCTCACGAATTGAAGACCAAACTTTCAAACCACATCACTGAAAGAATTAAATATACCACCTCAAGTGTTATTAAACACTGTAAGACATTTCCATCGACAAATCAAACTTTGTCAACAAGTAAATGTTGCAACATTTGAACATCTCATGAATTAAATAAGTTTATACAAAACCAGCCCTTTTCAGGGCTAAGTGATACTCAAAATCCGACCAAGCAACCTCCTCGTGGTGAGTATTGGGTAATGCTAATGTTGGCGGTGCAACGTATTGTGAAAAGGCTATTGTACTGCAACTCGATTTTAATCTTGAAATGAAAAATTGTGAGATTGGAGTTTTTAGGTTTGGAGTTTATGGGTGTAGGTTTGGAAGTTTGGTCTTTGTAAGCTTCAATTCGTGAGCTTGAAACTAAAAAAGTACGATCTTCAAATAACCTTGGATATTGATTTGAAGGTCAATGTCGTTGTCACATTTTAACGGGAAATTTTCCTTTCTTGAATCCGGTGTTAAAATCAAATTTTAGAATTAAAAAATCTACTATGACCTTTAAATGATCTTGAAAATGACCTGAAGGTCAACATGGTTAAGGTCGTTGTCATATTTAAGGATGACCTTTTTTTAAAGGTACCTTTACAACGTTTAGACTGCTAGAAAACTCAGATAAATAGCTACCACCCAGTTTTTAAGCATTTGACCTCAAATAAACCTTATAAAGGTCACAAAAATAAACTTGTGAATATCATTTCAGACGTACAATTTTCCGCTCTTTCTAAATCCGGTGTGAAAAATAAGGGTTCCTATTTAAAAAACCGAGTTGACCTTAAAAAAACCTTCAAGGTGAAGTTGAAGGTCAATTTCAAGGTCATCATCAGATGTCCTCCTCCAAACCCAATAACTTTTGTCTCAAACATATTTTCTGAAAAAGTCAAATTCAGAAGTTAATTGCGTGGATTGATTAAAATGGGACACCTGGTATATTACAAAATAAATAATATTTGATATTATAAAATTTTGTATATTTGTTAACTTTGTAATTTTTAAAAATTTGAACTAAAAGAAGCACCCACAACTAAAAATTTTGAACAATTAAACACAAAATTGTTTTTTTTTTTTTTTAATTTTAAATTTTAAAATAAAATAACTTCTTCTTTAAAAAAAAAAAAAAAATATTTTATTAAAAAAAAAAAAAATAATTTTTTTAAAATAAAAAAAAATATTATTATAATTATTTTTTACTTACAAAAAAAATTTTTTTTTTTTTTTTATTTTTTTTTAAAAATTTTTATTAAAAAACAAAAAAAATTAAAAAATTAAAAATTAAAAAAAAAAAAAAAAATTAGTTTGAATTTTTTTAAAAAATTTTTTTTTATTTTAAATAAAAAAAAATATTTAAGTGACCGGCAAAAGAATTTGCATCAAAAAAAAATTACTGGATTGTGAAATTTATTTGTTGATTTCATTGTGTTTTATGCAAATCAAACGCACAATATTTTGTTTTCTCAATATTTCCAGAAAAAATGCTGGAAAACTGATATTTTTGAAAAGTCGTTATTTTCTTTTGAAAATTTGCACATAGACGTATATAACCTAATTCTGAACAACTTTTCTCTTAGGCATTTTTCAATGTATTCTCATCTAACCTCACTTTTTACATATTTAAGGAATATTTTTTTAATTTGCCGTCATGACAGTGGTCACATGACATTTGTCAAAGTGCTTTTTTTTGTCATTCAATATGCTGAATTCATTTGCCAAAGGAAATTTTCGGATACCTCAATTACAAAATTTCCCATTTGATGCAAACTCTTTGCCGGTCACTGTATAATCCGGAAGAAACAAACGTGTTTTTAATAATACAGCAAATTGCAATGAAAAATAAAATTATCATATTAAGAAACAATAACATTCAATACAAATTAGAAAACAAAATTTAGATGCTTTATGATAACAATTTTAAAAATTTGTTTAATAAACTACGTTTACTTTATTTCAAAATCCATTGAACGGAAATGTTAAAAGCAAAAACAATAAAATAAACAATTGCATATGTTAATAAAATTTTAAATTTCCGACATCATAATTTTGTGGAGTAAATTAAGATATTCGATATGAAAAATAATGCATTCAACATTTACGACTATTAAACTTCTTAACTCTTTATTGCCGTTTCCAATAATAAAATTTGCACTAAACTCTTTTTTACGATTTTTGACGATATCATCTTTATCTTTATGGAGTGCAATAAATAAGTGGTACTTTATTCTTTGCTCTATTTTAAAAAGAACTGTAGATATAATTATTGCAGAAGATTTAATCATAATCGGATAAGTATTACTTTTATAAATTATTGTCTACGTAATGGTGCTGTCTGTGTTCAATAACGACCATCAACAAAGTAATTATTTGACCTTCATTGAGTATTTGTAGATTCACCTTTGGGTTCTAATTCACCGTTTCATTTTCTACTCCCATTTTTAAGGTCTTGAACAAAATATTTTTTCAAATTGTTACTGTAACAATTGTATGTCGCTGTGTGACAAATTATTTGTTTTGTTTCTTGTGTTTTTTTCTACGATAGAGTTCTTAATTTCTTTTTAGAACTATCAATATGAAAATGATTAGTTTAGCTTTAATTGATCTACTAATACTAGCTGTCGAACCACGACGCTCTTTTGTGCTACCGGGTGTAGATTAGTTACCGCAAGTGAGTTAAAAAACAGGAAAAACAAACAAAAGAACGTATTCAACAATAAAGTTTGGAAATATAAGACGAAAAGTTTTAATGATCACGTGAGAGGTACGTTTCAAAAAGATAAAATTCGTGTCGAAGTGCAATTCTAAAACTGCATTCATATCACGTTACCGTACATAATCCTATTAGAAACCATCACCGTAAGCTTTCGGTCGTTTCTAATGCGCTCCGTTGCAGTTTTGTATACAACTTTAAAAGAAAACTTCCCTGTTAAATCGAGCACACAAAGAAATACAATTGTTTGTTATTTAATACGCGTGCGAATTTGCAGACGTAAAATACGAAACACATACATAGAAATAAAATTAAGGTGCTTAACCTACCGACAAACTTTTTTTTCCTCCTGCTCCTCCTCGTCCGAAAGAAAAATGTGAATATTTTTGAAGTTCGCAAAATGCACGGTTCAGTTATAAATTATAAAATTATTCTCCCTACATTTGCGTGACTTTAAAAACCACCAAAACTTGATGAAATATTACTTAATTCTTGGCGAAGTTCAAACAAATAAAAACATTTTGAAAATATCACCACGCTTTTGTAATTAAAAGATTTATTCGTTTGGAAAAGGAAAAAGTTTTTTTTTATCGCAGGATTAGAATTGTTTTGATCGATCTGTCGCATCAATCTTTAATGCAAATTACAAACTTTCTTTCTGACGCAAGTCGGGCTTAATATAATTTTTTGGACGCTTTCGAATGTTGCTTGCGAGCGAGCTTTCGAACATCAAAGTGCAATCTTTATGAATAAAGTTCAGGGATACACTTCAACAAACTGTCCAATTAAAATTGAATTTATTCCCTCTTTCAACTTTCTTAATGTCTATAAAAGTATAATTACAAAGCACAATCGAGGAAAATTAATCCAATATTTCACAAATAAACATCAACATCCAAGAAGAGAGAGGCTCGCGTCAAAAATTAAACATAATAAAAAGCAAATGTTGCTCGAACGTTTTCTTTTATATTATTTTTTTCTTTGTCCGCAATTTCGTTTGCGGGAGAGATTTTTTTTGTTCGCAAACTTTTGTTTGAGATATCGCATAATTTAAATATTCAAATTTTCGTTAAACGTATGGAATGATTAACAAGGACCGTAAAATATAGGGGAAAGTCCTTCTGTATATGCAGGTGGCACCGCCGCTTGTAAATTGCGGCAATACAGATATGTAAATTTTCATGGATATTCATGAGTACAAATTCAGGACCACAGAAAGACTATTGAGTAAGAATTCTCAAACTTGCCATCCGAATTATTAACGAACCGGCACAATCGAATCATGTCGCGCGATTTTTCCAATTTTCTATTGAATAAAAAAATATTTTTCAATCAATTTGTCACTTGTGGGAGAAAAAAAGTTTTATTGCAAATTAGGCACAAGATAAATACATAAAATAGAGATCGGGTAAGAAAAAAAATTAAATCATTACAATTCGCTACGCTGACACAGTCAGGAATCGTTTGTTAAAGTAAAGAGTTTCGTTTAAACTTTCGTCTAATTATTGATTTTATTATTTTCATTTATTTAGTCGAATTAGGAATATTTAGTCTAAAATTTGATGAATTGACGACTTAATGCAACTTTGCTCTTTTCAAGCACCTCGTGTTGACGCTAGCATAGCTGCTTAAAACTTTCCTTCAGTATTATCAACTCGGTCGGGCGACTTACTTTAACTGTAAAAATTCAACAAAAACATTAAATATCCGCAATAATAGAATTGCACCCCCTAGCATAACACAGCTGGTGTAATAAGGAACAATTTGACGTAAATAAAATATTTTTGTTAAAAAACTTTTATTTATTTTCTAGTTAGACGTCGACCTGATGCACAAAGCTCCGTAGCTCAGATGTTCCGACTATAAAGTAGTAACTAAGCTGATATATTATAGTATACTTCCTTTTTAATTTCGTTTAAACCCAATCAAGTCTTCTTTGTCTTTACAAATCATTGTTTATGCTTTTATTCTACATTTCCAATTTAACTAACTTGATAGTACATAAAACAAACATAAATGAGTTTAATTTTTTTTAAAGTGTATTCGGAATTCAAACCATAATATATCAGTCGTACGCTGAATTTTTTCGCTTCCCCCCCGACGATACTTTGGGGTAATTTGTTGCGAAAGTTATGAAAACTGACTTACAAGGACCAACATATGAAAAATCTGCAGAAGTTCAATCCGATGGGCGAATGTTGAATGATTTTGCTGAATTTTTACAGTTAGAATAAAAATTGCCAACCCATGTTCACACACACTTTTGTAGAAGTAGTCTTTGAGATAACGTGTTTAAAAGCATTTTATTGCTTGTGAATGAGAAACAAGTTTTCGATACAAAAATGCAGATCGCCACCGTTTATATTCAAGTAAAGAAGTAAAGTAGAATATAATATAATTGAAGAAATTGTTAAGGTCATGTGATTGATATATCAAAGAAAAAATTTCAAACAAAACTTTCCCATTTGACTCGATATATCATCAAAAGCATGAAGATTAAAATTGAATCAATAAAATTTGAGCCGATGATCCCCTTACTTATGTAAACAAATTCTGATGATTAGAATGGAAAATGTAGATGAGTTGAATTATGATAAACCCACGAAAAGTAATTATTGTCCCAATGACCACGCAACTTACATTGGTACGACGATATCAGTTCTGCGCAAAATAAAAAAAAACATCAAGAATAAAATTTGAAAATTTTAAATTTTAGTTTTTTTTATAATTAAGTTAGGATCGAGGACGAGCCTCAAGAAACCCGCAGGTAGACTGTTAACAGACGAAAACTAAATCAATAGAATTGTGCCAATACTTGATATTTACATAAACAAATTCTGCTGATTCGTATAAAAAAGAAGTAATAGGATTATATGAAAATACCAATTCTGAGCAAAATAAGAGGAGTAGAAGAAAAAAGAAGAGGCAAGAAATTATATCCTTGTTTTTTTCACAATATCAAGTAATATTGAATCAGTAAAATTTGTGTGAATGAACCTAGACCTCCGTAAATAAATTCGTACGGGAAAGAAGAAAGAAGAAGCGGATACTTAAAGGTTGAAGCAAGTATATCAGTAAACCTAACAAAATCCATAGCTTTAATTTTTGAAACTTTCATTTAATTTTTTTTGTAAGTACTAGTCTCAATCACGTCCTAAAAACTCAGAACAAGAAGGATGCAGAAGAAAAATAGATAGAAAAATACCAATGTATGTAATTTATTTTTTATCATTTCTTTCGGACTAGTTTTCAAACTTCATGTTGATTTTATTGGACGCAACGCGGTAAGCAACCAAACGTACTTTTCACGCGCTTGGTGCAAAAGCGATAATCAGTCTTTTCTCTTATAGAAATCGGCATGGTACGGACACGTTTTAAACATGCTCCTCCATGTAATTAGTGCCATTGCTATTTTAAACAAATGCTTTAATTAATCATATATATGTCCTTTTGAGGTACCAGACAATATTTGAGATATTAATGGATGGGAGCCCGTTATTTCGTTAACCTTTAACTAGTGCCGTAAGTTTTGTGTTAATCAAAAATCAACATGTGGCCATATCGCCATTTTCGGAAACTTTCAGAATTTCTCTACAGGGGACTTTAAACCTTCTAATATCTGGAATTGTGCATGTCGTACAATTTTGTGTCGACATTGGTATATAATTTGATGTCTGTTTCGCTGTAGATATAAAAATTTGGTGGCCGTGAATATCAACGGAATCTTCAACCTGGTGCCCTCGTTATCAGTATTCACCTAGGCAGCAACTCGGGAAAGACCATCTATTAGGGCTAATCACCAGTTTTATCAATCCAGTGCTTGTTATCAAAATTTCGAATTACCTTTTAAAAGACCAGTTAAACATTGGATTTAACGTTTGTAAACTCAAGGATCTTTGTATTATTATTTTAAAAACTGATGGTGTGTCGTCTCGCTTTGGTGAAGGTCGTCAGATTAAATTCTCTAGTCCTTTTACAAGTTTGTTTGTTTTGCTTTTCTTAAGTCCTACTGCTTGAGAAGATCTTCGTTTCGTGAAATATGTGTCTTAACGACACCTCGTGTATAAAGAACACTTAAATAATAGTACAACTAAGTAATGCCAAGAGTTCACTGTAATAGGCAATTGATTGTTATTCGCAATATCGTCATCAAAGTGATAAATCAGGACGATTATTTCGCATTTGAAGGTGTCACTTCGATGACGATATTGAGAATAACAATCAATTGACTGTTACAGTGAACTGTTGACATTTCTTAGTTATTCTTCGTTTCATTCCGGCGACCCACTCTACGACATAGGACCTGCGAGTAGGTTTCTGAGCTGCTTTATCAATTTTAAACTTTTTTTTATATACCTTAACAACAAACCAGTAACAAATTTTGGGTGAAGTAGAAAGGCGTAGAAGAAGAACAGAAGAAAATACGGAAACTTGTTTGTTTCCTCTAGTTTGTCGTTAATCCGTATTTTTCGAAAAAAAGAGAACAAAATATGGGAACATCCAGTTCAATGTTTTATGTTTTCACTAAAATACTTATCATAAATTCAGTTAACAGACAAAAATTAAATCAATAGAATGTGTGTCAATTACCCCTTGACCATAGACTGCTTTGAAAAGAGGAAAAGCGGATATCCTTGGTAGATTTAGAAAATTTTCGCCTTCCGAAACGGAAGTGGCTGTCATTGGCTTACAAAAATCTCTCGCCGTTAACTGGAATCGAACCAGTGCGTCACCACCTCATTTTACTGAATTGGCACTTCTACCCTTAGACTGTACTGCAACATGCCTTGACTTACATAAATACATTCTGCCGATTCGTATATCAAAAGATACTTAAGGTATTCTTAGAAGATGTAGACAAAAATATTAGTAAAATTTCGAAAAATCAATAACTTTCTTTTCCTTTGGATTATATTTAACACAAACCACGCCCCATCAAGTGAAGACATTAGACGAGCCAACGCTCAAAAAACACAAACACAAAGATGGAAATTTTTCTTTTTCCTCTGACTTCTCATCAGATTAATTAATGGTAATTAATTATAACTTCAATATCAATGTTTTTGCTCTTGTATCATAAATATTGTTAACAGACGAAAATTGAATCAAAAAAATCTGTGTCAATGACGATCCTGTAAGTTATATAAACAAATTATGCAGATCTTCAAATTAAAAAAAAATAGTAGAATTCTAAATGCCCCCTGCATAGTTCTAGAGATAGAATTCTTTAGGGGGCTATGAGAACTCTCGACAAAACTCCAAAAAAAATGTCACCTCCATAGAACATCAAACATTCCTCATATGGAAATAATTTTTTCAATATATGATTACTGTGTTGACAGTTGTAATAGTCCCCCGAATAGTTCTATCAAAAATGATAAGTATTCGGAGGATGAGTATCAGAAATGTCACCGAAATAATCCATTATTGAGAAAAAAATGCGTCGATAACTTTTTTACTTTACGTCGTACTGTAACAAGTGGTAATTGTTTTTGATAGAACTATTGGGGGGAGGGGGTTGTATCAAAACTTATCATGTATGCTGGTGCAAGACAAACTTTAAAGTCTTTTTTCTCGAAAACGGGTCGATTTACGAAGGTGAAACAAGTAAACCTTTTTTGCGTGTTTTTAAATGATCTTTCATCGCATGTGAATGAAATTAGCAAAAAGTCAAAAACAAAAAAGTTTCGAGCAATTAAATATGACAGGGGCGGTCTAATCGGTTAAGAAACAAAAAAAAATTTAAAAAAAAAATGTTTGAAAAATCCTAACTTTAAAGTGCTGTAGCTCCTTTACCTTTGAGTTTTCGAAAAAATGTTATAGAAACTTGTGGCCTTTATTTTTACTCTAGAATTAGCACCCGAAGTTTTTGCGCATAATTAATTACCGGACAGCCTGTATATATTTTACATAAACCACCCCTATATACTCATAAAATTTTTATTTTTTCTTTGGTTTGCCATAAAATAATGTAGAACTAGATACAATTTTACGTCTGTGAACTTAGCCCACCATATTTAAATTTAAAATTAAGTTGGTAGAGTTCTAAATCCCCCCTGAATAGTTCTAGAGTTCTGTATCAATTTTAGAAATAGTTCTGTTGTTTAAAGCATTCAAAATAACACTTGAAGTTATGGAGGGAGGGCAATTTCACATTTCGTGCAACTTTAAACCGATATAACTTCGTTGCTATCAATTTTAGCGATATAATTGTTGATAGAACCATTTAGGGAGTTATAAGAACTCTCAACACAACCGCTAGTTACCGACAAAAAAATTTCACCTCCATAGAACTTTCGTCTCATACGAACAAAATTTTTTCAATATATTTTATTGACTGTTAGGCTCAAAAATAATAACTGTTCGAGAGACTATCAGAACGGTCAACAAAATAATCAATTTGCCCTTAAAGAACTTCAAATTTTTCAATTTTTTAACCTCACAAAGCCGGGACTTTTTTGTTTTGAGTCGTACTGTTACAAGTAGTCATATTTTTATATAGAACGGTTTGGGGGACGATCAGAACTGTCAACACAATAATCAATTATCAAGAAAAAATTTTGCCTCTATCAAAATTTAAAAAATGTCAATCCTTCAACTTCGCAAAGCCAAAACTTTTTTGTTTTGTGTCGTACTGTTGCAAGTGGTAATCATTTTTATAGAACTATTTGGGGGTCTATCAAAACTGTCAACAGAATAATTTCATTTTGAAAAATTTTTTTCCTATGTTTGGTGTTCTATAAAGAACTTTTTTTTCGGTAACCATCGCTTTTGTTGAGAGTTCCCATAGCCCCCTGTAACTTCAAGTGTTACTTTAAAAGCTTTAAACGACAGAACTATTTCTAAAATCGTTAAAGAACTACGCAGGAGACATTCAGAACTCTACTAATTTTTTTTAAATTTAAGATGGGGAGTTAACTTCACCACGTGTTCAATATAGTATCGTAATTGTTGGAAACATACGAAAATTGAATCTATAACATTTGTGCCCAGTCTTACATAACAATTTGACTTTATTTTGAAGTTTTCATTCTTTTTTTTTTGTTTTTGTTGACTGTTTTTAACGTTTAAGAAATACGCTGATATGATGATAGATGAAGAAGAGGAGAAAATATGAAACCTCATTACATCCTTCCTTTTTTTGTTTACCATCGAATAATATGTAATTAATTGCAACTTCAATGTTATTTTTTACTGAATTCACAAATAGTTCGAACGGATGAAAATTGAATCGATGAAACTTGGGCCAATGACCTGGCGACTTACATAAATTTTGCTGATTCGGATATAAATTTTGAACTTTTAACGATTCATTCAAGTTCTTGCGTTGAAATTAAAAGGATACAAGCAATGATAAAAAACGTATCCAGTGTATTTGTCTGAAAAGTACATAATAAACCATTCAGCAAATTATTACATTTTTCAAACTCCATATCTGTTTTTTCTTCCCCTCGAAAAAAAATAGATAGACTAGAGTTATCAAAGTGCGTGCCTCGAATTTTTCCGGTTAAAAATGACCGGCTATTTTTATTATTATATTCCGCACAGCTACTTCTGTTAAAATAAAGTGCTGCATTAGCTGGATTAATTGCCCATCCAGCTATTTTTATTCTGCAATTGTAAATATTAGTTGAAGCTCATTTACAAATGGATTGTTTTTTCTTAAAAAAAAATTTTTTTTGCGCTCTTTATATTCTTCTAGAACACTCACAAAAATTGCGACAGTATTAGGAGAGGCCTGAAATTTTTCGAAATATATATTTTATTTAAATCGAACAAAAAAGAAATAAAATGTATATTAATACAAGTTCCGGTTGATCTACGAGAAAAGAATAAACTAATAAAGTTCCTTAACAAAAGAAAATAAATTTTTCTTTTCATTATTTCTCAAAACTTTTATACTACTTTCAATACAAAATAGATGCAACTTTTTAAAAGGAAAAATAAGTTATTACTTTCGAAAGTAATTCGAGCAAAGGACATCAGAATTATTTAAAACGTTTCTTATTATTTCAACTTTATTTTTAATAGTCTGCTAATAGTGAATGTTAATTGATGATTCACTGGTGACTAGATGCTGCTTTACAAATACGAGTAACCTCAAAATGATGACAACCGATTGACAGCTGACAGTAAAACAAATGAAGCAGGATAGAAAAATGTATATCTTATATAAAGAGCAATGGACATCACAAACATTTCTAGATGTCGCTGTACAAGCGTAAGTAACCTTAAAATTATAACAACCGATTGGCAGCTAGCTGTCAGGCAAAAACGAATAGAGCGTCACATAAAAATTGCATATAATGCAAAGTAACTAGATGATAAAACCGATAATAATTAACACGTTTTATAATGCCGTTACGTTTTAAAAAGCTTGACAAAAGTACTATACAACCGAGAGAAAGTTGAGTCGTTATATAAAATCGGAAAAGTTGGTGAAGTGTCGATGTCACTTTTACTCGACGAACAAGCGAAATTAGCAATCGGCTAAGTTTGGCTCTAACGAAACTACAAAAAAAAGCACCCTACTTCTTTTATAATGAAACGAACAATATAAATTTTAGGTATTATTTCTATTAAATTGTACCGTCGTCGCCGTCGCGACGCTCTTCAACGTTTTCAAGTGCACTTGCCACCAACATCATCATACACTTACCTCTTTATATAGAGAACACGGAACGACCTATTGTAGCGCGTTTTATGGTAATTAGTAAGAAGGGTTTATTTATCCTTAGTGACACTTGCACATAACACCTTCCCTAACAACAGATTTTTTTCCTCTTCAGATGGTTAACTTAATTTTTTAGATACAATAACCAAGAGAATCATTACGCCTTTTTATTGTATTTTATACTATATAAAAAAAAGAGTATTTTCTGATGAGCTATTCTTTTCCTCTCTAATGCTAACATCGCCTTCAGAAATGTATCGCGTTAGTATTTTAGGGTTTCATTGTATTTCATCCCCCATTTTTTTTTGTTACAACTCCGTTTTTTACTATCATTAATTAAACTACACGTCATTAAGGATTACTATTTAATATTATGTTTACATTTCACAAGAAAAAATGACCCAGTTTTTTTTGGCACGCAATTCACTTAACAATTAAAAATGCAATTTATCTTAAAAATTAAAAAAAATAATTTTTATCTTTTTAAATGCTAGGTTTATAAATCTAAAGAAAATACAATAAAAGTAGGAAGCTTTTTACGTTATTTACGAGATGCAAATGGACACAAACAAAAAGATAAAAAAAAGTGTTAAAAGTCGCATTAAAATGCCGCTTGTTTTTCAAGATCATATAAAGATTGTTATGAAAACAAGTGCATTAAGAACACAAAAGCTCGCTTTCTTTTGTTGTTTGTTTCTTCTTTATGCGCAGATCGTTTATGTGTTTATTAAGATTCTTTTGAATATTTATTGCGATATGAAAAAAAAAACTCTCGACGAAGTTATTCAAAATAAGTAAGATTTATTCAACACCAATCATAATCCGGCATTTAGGACCATTTACATGACGTCATGCCGGGTTCACTCAGTATGCTCTAAGTATAATTAATAAGTTGTTAAAATTATATTGCTTTGCACCTTCAGTTGTATACCTACGATATGTGCATTTTATACCCAAAACACTAGAATTCGTACCTAAAAAAATTCGTTTTAATATCGTTACCACTTCGAAATCAAAGCATTTTTCATTGTTTAAATAAATAATAAAAAAAGAGATCACAATAATAAATTGTAGCTTCAAAGCTGGGTTTAGACTAATTCGTACCCATAAGCATTTTCTCATGAATACTATTTTATTAATAAACCATTTGTTTATTATTTCAATATCTATATAATTTAATGGTTACTAGAGAAAATATTTATTTCCATCTCAGAATCCGTAAGCAATTTTCCGTATTGATATTTTGTCTATAAACATTTAGTTTATCTGATCTAAACAATTAAACTCGTCACTGACATGGAAAAGCGTTTCCGGGACAAATTAGATTTAAATCATTATCACGAAAACAAAACTTGACTTGTTTGGCGACTAATACTTTATAGCCTTGAAAAAGGTCAGGCCAACTGACCGAAACGTCGGCATTTAAAGTACATGGAGTCATAATTTGATCCTTCACTTCTATTCCTACCAAAAGGCCCCACAAGTTTGGAAAAAAGAAAATAAGCATTAACATCAAGTAAGAGTTTAAATTTAATCCCATTTTTCTGTAGTTGTGTTTTCGTTACCAAACGAATATTACTGAAAATGGCATAGTCGGCAGATTACAAGATGATGGTGATGATTATGTTTTGTTTGCAATATCAGAAATCTTGTTAAACAAAAACCAAACATAAAATTTTAAATTGTTAACGAATGTCATGGCAAGAATGCTTTTGTACATTTAAATACAATTGACTTTTATGAAAAGGAAAGTAGTTATTAGTGAAAATACCTTTGCTGAACTAAGTTATGAATGTAGTTATTTGTCGTCACAGTAACTTCAGTTCATATCAATTATGATCGAGTAAGAAGATTGTTCTAAATTACATCGTTGACGGACCAAACCCCTCATCCCATTTTTCTACAGTTTCAAATCCTCTAGTTTCATTGACACACCATGTATTTTTGTTATCGAATGTTACTGATAATGGGAAAGTCGGTAGATTGCAACATGGCAATGAAATGACGTGACGTGACATTGACCATTCAATACAGTACTTTTCTTTATAAAAAAGGATATCATCTTAGGTATAGATATGTAACAGAAGTTAGAACAGTAGCATTACAAATATAAGTTTGCATTGCAATACATAGAAAATGAGTGTTCCGAATTAGAAAAAAAGAATCGAATTGAATCAAAACCCTCTTCCCATTTTTCTGCAATTTCAAATCTTCTAGTTTCATATGGTCACCTTGCAGTTTCGTTATACATTGTTACTGAAATCGTATAGTGGGTAATTACAACGATGATAATGATTCATTATAGTATTTTTTTAGAAAAAAAGACTAAAATCATAGGAATACATATGACGGAAGTTGGAATAATAGTATTAAAAATATAGTATGATATTGTTCTTTAATGGAATTCTGTACCTTAAAAATTAATATCGAGTTTCATTAAGCAACTGTTCGTAACTCCTCACGTGGAGAACTATAAGGGCAGGTGAATAATATTTTTTTTCAGATCAGTTGATTTTGGCTAAACTTTGGAAGATCATATCTTTAAAAATCGATTTTACTCGACTAGAACTATATCTCTTAAAGTTGAACCTCTTATTTCAAGAACATTCTGTATAGTGATGCATCAATACATCTACTTCGTAAAAGTGTGTTTATTTAAAACTTAGTAATAATTTATAAAATATTATTTTTTCAAACTCTTGAATCTTCAATTGTTTTTTTTTTTCATTTCATTACTTCCAAGCGGATCTGATAAGGTTAACATACATTTTACTTGATTCGGAAAAAAAATAGATTTGATTTTTTTTAAACTTAGGTGAATAATATTTCTTTTCATATAGTTGATCTTGACTAAACTTTGGAAGATAATATCTTTTAAAAATCGATTTTACTCGACTAAAACTATATCCTCTTAAAATTAAAGCTCTTATTTCAAGAACATTTGTACAGTGATGCATCAATAAATCTACAAACCAAGTTAACACTTATTTATGTTTTTTCAGATCAGTTTATCTCGAAACATCATCTTTCAAAAAGCGATTTTAGTCGACTAGAACTATATCCTCTTAAAATGAAACCTCCTATTTCAAGAACATTCCATATACTGAAAATCAATACATCTACAAACCAAGTTCATAAAAGCGAATTTAATTTAAAACTAAGTAATAACTCACAAAAATATTTTTACAAACTCCTGAATCTTCAATTGTTTTTTTTTATTTCATTACTTCCAAGGGTAAAAACTATTATTTTTACAAACTTATGAATACATTTTAGTCGTTTAAATAAAGTTTTTTTTTATTTATATGGTGAATAATATTTCTTTTCATATTAGTTGATCTTGACTAAACCTTGGAAGATAATATCTTTCAAAAATCGATTTTACTCGACTAGAACTATATTCTTTCAAAATTAAACCTCTTATTTCAAGAACATCATCATAAATGTGTAATTTACAATTTAGTGATAACAAACAAAAAATATTTTTTACAAACTCCTGAATCTACAATTGTTTTTTTTTCACTTCATTACTAACAAGGGTATCTGATATGTTAACATACATTTTAATTGTTTAAAAAAAATTAAATTTAGATGAATTTTCAGACCTTGAAATATATTTTCTTCGAAAAATCGATTTTACTCAACTAGAACTATATGCTCTTAAAATTAAAATCCTATTTCAAGAACATTCTGTATAGTGACGCATTAATGAATCTAGAAACCAAGTAGATAAAAATGTGTTTAATTTAG
This sequence comes from Abscondita cerata, assembly GCA_030710515.1. Classification (NCBI taxonomy): domain Eukaryota; kingdom Metazoa; phylum Arthropoda; class Insecta; order Coleoptera; family Lampyridae; genus Abscondita; species Abscondita cerata. The sequence continues at coordinate 197,342 of JALBCR010000932.1, forward strand.
AACTTAGTAATAACTCATAAAATAATATTTTTACAAACTCCTGAATCTTCAATTGTTGTTTTTAAATTTCATTACTTCCAAACGATCTGACAATATTTTAGTTGGTTCAAAAAAAAGGAAGATTATTTTTTTTTAAATGTGGGTGAATAATATTTCTTTTCAGATCACTTGATCTTGGCTAAACTTTAAGATATAATATATTTCAAAAATCGATATAACTACATCATCTTAAAAGTAAAGCTCCTAATTCAAGAACATTCTGTATAGTAATGGATCAATAATTCTACAAACAAAGTTGATAAAAGTGTGTTTAATTTAAAATATACCAATAACCCATAAGATATTATTTTTTACAAACTCCTAAATCGTCAATTGTTTTTTTTTTATTTCAGTACTTCGAAGCGTATCTGATAAGATTAACATACATTTTCAGTCGATTAAAAAAAATTGATTTCTTTAAAATTTAGGTGAATAATATTTCTTTTCAGATCAGTTGATCTTGGCTAAACTTTGGAAGATAATATAATTCAAAAATCGATTTTACACGACTAGAACTATATCCTCTTAAAATTAAAACAAACAAACAAACTCCTGAATCTTCAATTGTTTTTTTTTTCATTTCATTACTTCCAAGCCTATCTGAAAAGGTTAACATACATTTTAGTTCTGATCAGATTATCTTGGGTAAACTTTCAAAAATCGATTTTACTCGACTAGAACTATATCCTAGGATCGTCATTTCACATTTGTAACCGATTGCTATCGTGTAACATAAACAGGGTGACAACAGTTATTGTAGTTCATTTAATTAATTAATGTTTTAATAAGTGTTAGGAACACCAATTCACAGCGAAGATGCAGAAATGATTTTGTTTTATATTTATTACTTATTTGTTATACATTATCGCTTTAATCACCGCATTACAATTAAATAAATAAATCATATTTTTGACGAGTTTTTACAAAAGCATTTGAATTGATATTTGTGAATACTTATTGCTAGTTCTTTTGAATGTATGTGGGGTTGTAAAAAAAAATATGTTGGTCAAGAATCACCCATCCCCCTCTGCTGCGACACAGACACAAGTTCATTGTAAACATTTTGAAAAAGTGTCTCATTGTTTGCATGAGAGAGAATTCAATTTAATGTGTTTGTTTTCATTGCTCTTTATTGTGCAATTATGAAAATGTAAAACTTTTTTTCATAATTTCTGTATTAATTAGCGCTTAAAAGAATTGTTTGTGACTGTAGTTATAATCACAGCTGTAATCAAAATAATACGAAACAGATTCATTAATGGATAATTGTCATTAATTAGAACATAAAAGCAAATGTAAATTAGCTTCGTTGCTAAGTACAACGTTGTCATTTGCGTAATTACTCCTTATTGTAAACCTGACAGAATCCATGCATAACGCATTACCCAACAGAGCAGCAGAAATCAAACATTCAATGCCACCATCTCCAAAATCATTTTCGAGAGAAAGAAATAATAAAGTAATATCGTATCGTGTTACAAATACACAGAGGCATTTTGTGCACACGCCACATCAAACAAAACCGTACGCACAGGTTTAGATCTAGATTCATTGCTGCAGGTCATACCATAAGATCTGCAAACTCTATATTTAATATTAAACCAATCAACTCCCCGTGCGGTTAAACATATCAAAGAGGACCGCGCCTTTGTCTCTGCATTGTGCTTAAGGCTCTAGAAACTAAGCTGCCGTAAATCTTACTACCACATCTAAAAAGTGAATTTTTGAAGAAAAAAAAATGAAAGAAAGTTTCCATCATCAAAGAGGCTAATTTTCGTTTAATTCTTGACTCTTGTTGTTTTTATCCTTTTAATTTAACCGGGCGAGCTTTACAATTAAAAGCTTAAGTTAAAACGGGTATGAAAAATATGTGTTTAGTAAGAATTGCGTATTTCATATTTAAGTTTAATCAAAGTTGAGAATACACTAAGATTTATTCTCCCTTAGGGTTCTAATTTAGCCACAGTAACAGTAATTAAGTTAATTCGTTAACAAGATCCGTAACATTGTTTTATAGCCGCTTCTAATTAATCATTGTAATTAGGATCATTTTAGTTGTAATGACGATGGATGCCTTTTAAGAAAAATAAGGCAATTTTTTCCCCAAGAATTTTCATAAATCAACTCGAGGAAAAACAATTCAAATATATTTTGAAAGCAAATTGCGGGGTTTAATTCGTTTATGCCCGATTTCGCCGCCTCTCGAGAATATCATTATGTTTGTTATAGTTGCATAAATCAAATATGGAGGTTTGTGTGAACTGAACTCACACTGTGGTCTCGATGTAAATTCTACGTTTTGTTGACAATAGAGGCGCAGTGTATTCAGATTGGTATAGTAATTTGTATCGTCGAATGAGCCAACAGTAGGGAGCATAAATTTGTAAGAATAGATTTATAGACACTGCAGAGGTGTTTTAATTGGTCGTTAATAGTCGTTTGCGTTAAATTTCAAAGAAAAACGAAGCAAAAGTTACTGTTTTTGATTCCTCTTTACAAAACTTATTTATTTATCCTTAACTGAGTGAAAAAATGAGATCAAAAGTGCGTTAAAAAATAAATTTACATTATTGATAAAAATTTCCGATAATCCGACCCGAATTGGTGAACGCATACACACATTCCCCACATAAATAAATAAAAAAGCTTGAATCGATTCAAGCATTAGACAGATTATCAATTCCTTTCACATTTATGGACTGGGTTGTGTAGCAAGGAAAGCGTGTTCGAATCTTGACCAATGTATTATTTTTTTTTACAATATTTCAGTGTCAAATGTAAAACACTTTTTCAATTACTTTTATTGTGTGACTCTGCAAATGAAAGGTTGGTATTTTGGAAAATAATAAAATCTTGGGCAAAATTATCGAGTAATAGTTACATCTATTTTTTGTTGATCCAACACATTTGCTACTTCATTCACGTGATTTACTAAATTTTTTTAACATAATATGATAATTGAAAATTTCATCAAGTACACATCTATTTTTCACATTTTTAATCCAACACATTATTCTTATTATGGAAACCTTTCTTGATTATGTTTTGAAAATAAAAACGTCTTATTTCAAAACTAAAAATCCAACAATATCGATTTTTAAAAAATTATATTTATATTTATTAAAACCTGTTCCCCAAATTCAATTTTTCTTAATAAAAATTTGGGAGCAATATTAATTTCATTTGCATTTCAAAATAAAAATTATAAGTTCAATTTCAAAATTTTGACCTCTATTAAACAGAAACTTTATTTTAAAAAAAAGTTTAACAAATACTTTTCAATATTCAGTAGACGCTCGATAATCCGACACTTCATATATGTTTGTCACATTGGTGGAAAAGTCGGATTAATGAACGCATACAAAATAAAGTATACGTGGAAATCATACAGTTTGCCGCAAAAATTATGGTGAGATTATCGAAAAATGTGAATCAAGTAGAAACATTGGTCGGAAAATCTAGTTTTTCAACTTTTCAAAATATTTTAATATTAAAAACGTATTAAACATTTTTCTTTAAAGTGTATGCAAAATTATTAAAAAGGACGATAATTATAAAACCATTTAGAAAGTGCTTTTTAAAGTAATAATATTGTAGAAAAAAAATAAAGAGAAAATTCGAACCGGAGTTCTCTGGAAGACATCCCATCATCGTGCCACAGAGCCAAGGCGACCTATGTCAAAGAGATATAATATGACTAAAGTTAGCACTTGATTAAGTTCAAGTTTTTTTCACTTTATTTTAATTTAGAAAAGTTCTCAAAAATAATTTTTTTTCTATATGACATCAAAATTTTGAAAATCTGTTATTTTTTTGTAAATGCAACACACTGTTTATTTTGGCATTTTTTAATAAAACATATTATTTTTGAATTCGGGATCCTTTTCATTTTGTTAAATGACTTTTAATTACATTTTTAAAAATACCAATATCACAAAATTTCAATTTTTCAGAATAATTTTTTTTTAATAATACAGTGTGTCCAGTTTAAAATGAACTACATGGGGATATCGGAAACCTGGCTGCGCGAAAACAGTAGGCCTAGACATTTTTATTACATTTTCTTATAAGTGAAATATTAAAATTTTTCTAAAACATCGATTTTTGGTTTTCACCCTGTATTTAAATAATCAAGCGGCTTTTTAATAAAGTAAACCCAGATTATTTATAGGCATACAAGTACGCAACTTTTGTTCCATTTAACTGACATTGTATATCCAACGGTTTCCTATATCCCTATCTAGTTGATTTTTAAACTAGACACACTGTATATGACACGAAAATTTTAAAAGTGTGTCTTGCAACTGTCATAATATTGGAAATTATAATTTTTATTTTTAAATAAATTTTATTTCAATTTTAGAGATACCAACTTCACAAAACACCAAATTTTTCAAAATATTTTTGTGTTAATAGAGGAAATTATAATTGATAGTTTGTAATTGTAAATGCAACACACTGTATATTTTGGAATTTTTAATACAACAATATTGTTAAAATGGAATCCTTTCCATTTTTTAAATGACGTTAATGTTTATTTTTGTAAACACAATCATTACAAAATATAAAATTTTCAAAAATTTTTTTTCTAATTATATGACACCAACATTTTTAAAATCAGAAGAGTTTTTAAACTGTCATAATATTGGAAATTATAATTAATAGTTTTTTTTGTAAATGCAACACACTGTATATTTTGGCATGACACTTATTTCAATTTTTAGAGATATCAACATCATCAAAATTCAATGTTTCAAAAATATTTTTGTCTTAATAGAGGATATTATGATTAATAGTTCCTTTGTAAACGTTACACACTATATATTTTGGCATTTAATACAACATATTATTGCTGAAACGGGAATACTTTGTGACTTTTATTTAAATTTTTAAAAGTACCAACAACTGTCTTAATTTTGGAGACTATGATTAATAATTTTTTCTACATGCAAGATACTGTTTATTTTTAAATATACATATTATTTTTGAAATGGAAATCCTTTTCATTTTTTAAATAACTTTCATTTAAAATTTTTATAAACACACACACCCTAAAATTTAAATTTTTCAAAAATATATTTTTTCTAATTATATGACACCAACATTTTTAAAATTTGTTCATTTCTAAGACTGTCATAATGTTAAAAATATGATTAATAGTTTTTTTTGTAAATGATACACACTGTATATTTTGGCCTTCTTTAAATAACTTATTTCAATTATTAGAGATAACAACATCACAAATAATCAATTGTTAAAAAATATGTTTGTCTTAATAGAGAAATTATGATTAATAGTTTTTTGTAAACACAACACACTATATATTTTTGCATTTTTTAATAAAACAAATTATTTTGAAATCGAAATCATTTTAATTAAAAAAAAAAATTGTCAATTTGACATTATCTTTTTCAAAAAAGAATTAATTTTTGAAGATTTTATCCGAAGATGATTTTAATTTAATTATAAAATCGAAACCGGTTACAATTTAAAAATATAAGTATTGGCTGACATAGATATATTTTATTAATTAATCATTCCAATACATTAAATGGATCCATCATTCGTTTATAAAATCAACATATTATTGTTGAAATGGGAATTCATCAAAAATATTAATTTTACATTTTTTTCCTAACTATATTTTTAAAACAACATTTTATTGTTGTTGAAAAGGAAATTCTTTTAATTTTTTTTGAACGACTTTTATTAAATGTTTACAAATATCAACATAATAAAATTGCAATTTCTCAAAAAAAAATGTTTACACCAACATTTTTAAAATCTGTTCATTCATAAAAGTTGTTTAAAATTGGAAATTATACGTAATAGTTTTTTTTGTAAATGCAACACACTGAATATTTTGGCAAATTTTAATTGTTAAAATAAAATTTCTTTATATTTTTTTAAATGGCATTTATTTAAATTTTTAAAGATACCAACGTAATAAAATTTCAATTTTTCAAAAATATTTTTTTTAAATTTTTATAAAACGTTCAACTAACACTGCCCCCATATTAAAAATTATAAACAATATTTTTAATATTTTTCGCTGTATTTTTTGACATTTTCTTAAATTTAACATAGTTCAACATTTTATGTACTTAAAAATATATATAAAAAAAAATTAACCTCATTTACAATTGTTACTTGTGATAAATTCTGTTAGAACCATAATAATAATGGCTCATCCGGTTCGAAGGACCAAATGTAAAAAAAATATATTTCATATGATTTCGTTATTGCAACTGAAAATTCAACATATGTCGATTGATGATTTAGAACACTTAAAGCGCTAGTCATCTCAACTATTATAGTAATCCTAATTTGATGGGCGAAGATGATATCTTGTTAGCTAAAGGATAACGTAAGATTTCGGTAGTATGCAAAGCGACACAAAACCAACAACACACCAAAACCTTTGCTTAGAAATCAACGCTTTGATTGCGTGTTTGCCATGTCCTCAATTAGAGAGATCCTTGCGATAGCGTATACTTTAATGAAGGTGTATATAGGACAAATCCTGGGATAACTGTTTAACATGTCCTCTGTGTACTGAACTGATAAACTTTATGCATATCACGTTTTCGTGAGAACTACTCAAATCCGTGATTACTAAATTACAACGAAAGGGAAGGTTTTAGAAATACAACAACAACTTTTATTTCACATTTCATCAACAAACCGAATCTATTAAAATCACAACAAAGAGTTTAATTACTTCGAGATTGCTTTCGAAGTTTTGAAGTGTAACGGTAATTGCCTTACTGAAATATACGCTATGAAAGATAAATTAACACAATAGAATAATTCATTAAAATCATGTTTATATTATTTGATATTTAAGTGTATATATTTGTGGAGAAGAATCCTTTTAGGTTTTGTAACTGTTAATTTTTTAAGTGCAATTACCGACTACCAATCCTTAAAACTCGTATAAATTAAGTTGGTCTTGCAGCACGTCACAAAACGGATGTTTTTATTTTTTCAAATTTAATCGAACAACCTTTTTATTTGGACCTCAAAATAATTTGTTAATAAAGCAAACAAAAAAATTGAGCATCAAATAAAATTTTTGTACAAAAATTATTTGTAAAATTACATAAAAGATCAAATTTTCCTTATTAATCGATCAATTTAAATTTACAAATACAATTAAAACTAATTTGAAATCAATTCGTTTGTTTTTATTTGATATTTCAACAAATATTAATTAGTTATTCCACTATATAAATTCTGTTAATGTTGTATTGAAAACTAAATGAAACAAACATTTTCAATTACGTGTATTCACACGGAACTGAATGATTAACAATTTCGATCAATCTGTAACTTTTATTGCTATAAAAATGTTCGTGGAAACTAAAATGCTTTACTTTTAACTTAAATTTATTGACGCGTCAAATAAACAAACGATTATAAACTAAGACACATATTTTTGTTTTGCGTAAAAAATTTTTTGTTTAAAAGAGAAACAGTTTCAAAATCAAAACATGAAAAATAAATACACGCACAAACAAAAAAATATAGATTTTTTTTGTTAAAATGTTTGTGCATTCAACCATTTGCAAGACTAAACTCAGTTAATGTGGTGGGAAAAAAAATTTTGAGGTATAGGATGTCAAGAAAGTAATTTTTGTGATTGATTACGCAAAATTGGAGTATTGTTTAAAAACAGTTTTTAAATTACGCGACTGCTAATATTTCGAAAATTCTTTATGTTACAAGAAAACTTTTAAACAAACTTGAGCATGATTAAATTACATGTGAATAAAGTTATACGTATTAAACAGTAATCTATGTACCGAGAGATCCAGAAAAGAAAAGGTAATTATTCTAGTATAGCACTCAATATTAGTGACTAATAAATTTTTTTTCAAAAAAATTATACGAAATGCTTTTGTTCACATATCAAAAATTCACATATTTTGACAGATGTAACCAACACAATTATTATTTATTTATTTATTCGCATGATACATTTTAAATATTGTATTCTGGTGTTAGTGTTATATATGGTGTCCCAGAAGATCAGTATACCTGTATAGTGTGGTGACGAAACCGTGTGCAATTGTGGATTGTTTCGTCTTCGCAAAGCATTTGGTTCAAGGTTTAGGAAAACCACCAAAACATACCAACCATATTCATATGTAACAATATTAATTAACTGTGTAAACATTACAGAAGATAAATAAGAACATAAAATATAACGCACATAGCTAATAATAGTTTGATTCTTGCACCTTATACGCCATTATACGAAATGGGTTATTCACATATCAAAAAATTCACAAATTTAAGTTAATCAAATCACTCCCTATTATTAGAAACCAACATTAATAGCAATCGTCCACCCAGGTAATTAATGTTTTCTCAGAAAAGTTGAACAGTTTGATTCCAACACATTTTGAAAAAGTGATTAAAAAATTATACAAAACGAGTTGTTCACATATCAAAAAATTCACAAATTTAGGTTTATCAAGTCACTCCCAGTTTCTAGAAAAAACAACAAAAAAGAAAACACAAAAAAAAACTGCACAAAAAACTGTAGGTACTCGAACACGTGTTCCGATATCTAAACTATCATGATCAGAGAACTAACTGACATAGTTTCTTGTGCAGTTTTTCTTTTTTGTTATCTATTATTTGAAAACAAGTTTAATAGAAGAAACCACAGCAATCTTTCGTGCAGCTAACAAATGTTTTCTCCAAAAAACTGAATAATATGATTCTTCTTCTTCTTTTGGATAAAGTTGATTGAAAAATTATATTTCATGAAGTATTTACAGTAAAAAATTCACAAATTGGAGTTCATCATGTTACTTCCTATTAGTGAATATCAACTTTAATACAAGGAACTACAGCAATCATTCGCCCAGCTAATGAAGATTTCTCAAAAAAGTTGAATAGTTTGATTGTTCTACTGCTTTGATTAAGTCGATTGAAAAATTATACTAATGAACTACTGAGAGTTTAAATTTCCTAGTCGAAATCATTTACCCTTCGACCGGCTAATGAATATTTTCTGAAAAAAATTCAATAGTTTGATTCTTCCACTTTTGATAAAATTGGATGCCAAGGTAATGAATGAGTTACTAATAGTAGTTTAAAATTCCCTGATTTAGGTTTACGTGACAGTTTTTATTAATGAAAATCAATCATCAGTCTGGCATATGAATGTTCTATTTAAAAAGGCGAATAACCAGCTAATCAACGTTTTCTCTAGAAAATTGAATAGTTTGATTTTTCTATTTTTGAGAAAGTTGGTAGCCAAGGGAATTAGTTACTAATGGTTTAAAAATTCCATCATTAATGTTTACGTAATAGTTTCTATTAGTCTAAGTAAATCATCAGTTCGGTATATGATTGTTTCTTATCAACATTCTCTAGAAAAAAACAAACAAAACACAAGTGAAAATCAATCATAAGTCCAGCATATGAATGTTCGATGTAAAAAGTTAAATAACCAGCTAATCAATGTTTTCTTTAGGAAATAGAGTAGTTTAATTCTTGTACTTTTGGGAAAGTTGGTTGCCAAGGTAATGAGTAACTAATAGTTTAAAAATTCCCTGATTTAGGTCTACGTGTCAGTTTTTATTAATGAAAATCAACCATCAGTCCGACATTAAATTTTCCGTTTAAAATGTTGAATAACCACCTAATCAATGTTTTCTCTAAAAAAATAAATAAATGAATGTCAAAGTAATAAGTTACTAATAGTTTAAAAAATTCCATAATTTAGGTCAGGCATATAAATGTTTTCTCTAGAAAATTGAATAGTTTGATTCTTATACTATTGAAAAAGTTGGTTGCCAAGGTAATTATTAACTAACAGTTTTAAAATTCCTTGATTTAGGTTTACGTGACAGTTTGTTTTAGTGAAAATCAATATCAGTCCAGCATATGAATGTTTCATTTAAAAAGTTGAACAACCAGCTCATCAATGTTTTTTTCTAGAAAATTGAGTGGTTTAATTCTTCTACTTTTTCAAAATTACGTACACTAATTTGGGTCACTCCCTATTAGTGGAGGCCAACTTCAATTCGAGTAACCATGGTAATCATTCACCCAGCACTAATGATGTTTTCTCAAAACAGTTGATTAGTTTGATTATTTCTTATTTTTGATTAATTTGATTGAAAAATTACACGTATTGAAGTATCTACAGTTTAAAAATTTGTAGTAAAGAACAAGTTTAATACAAATAACAACAACAATCATCCACCCAGCTAATGAATGTTTTCTCAAAAAATTGGAATAGTTTGATTCTTCTGATCTTTAATGAAGTTGCTTGAAAAATTTTATGTAATAAAGTAGTATAGTTTTAAAATTCACTATGTCACTTTCAACTTTTACACAAGTAACAACAGTGATTAGTGACGTGTCGGTAGTGAAACCGCTCGTACGCTCTTACCAGGCTGGTTAAATAAATTCATTAAACCAAAGAACGAATGAAATTTAAAACAATATAATACAGGAGTAAAATACATAATAGGCAAGTAAACTAGTGAATTAATATTAAAAACGGAATTTGTAGGTTAAAAGAAACAAACAAACGTGGAACAATTTAGTTGACCTAATTAATTATAATACATGTAAGAGGAAGTTTGGTTTCCTAGAAATAGGAGAAAATTAATTAATGAATAATAAAAATTATAGAAACAGAGTATCTAGTACTGGTTCAATTGAAGAATTTTGAAGAGAAGAAGAACGGAAAATCAAACAGAAAAACAACCGGAGGAGGATGAAACTACAAGAAATTTTCAAAAAGAGCAATAAAACAAATTACAACATCAAACAAATATGGAAAACGTAATAGCGGCGATTAGAAAGCTCAGAAACGATGTTAAGGAGATGAGAAGAATTCAAAAATAAGATTACTAAATTACGAGAAGAAGTAATAGAAATGAAAAAGAATGGGATACGGAGAGAAAATGTTACAGGAGCGAATTTTAGAAATTGAAAAAAGTTTAGAGAAAAAGACAGTGAGACCCAAAAGGATAATATAATTATTAAAAATGTCGAATGGAAAGAAGAAAGGATCAAAAAGCAAGTAGAACAGGTACTGGAAACACACACAGGTGTAAAGATTAAAATAGAAAAGTCATCTCACATAGGGAAAAAAGGGGAAAAGAGTATAGTGTTGGCAAAGATGGATTTACTTGGAAACAAAATTACGGTTGTTAAAAATAAATACAAATTAGGAAGAAAACCCATCAAAGGAAAGGTATCGCTGATGATGACAGCTTAGCTGTTGGAACACGTGTCCGAGTAAAGTTTTTGGTGCAGTTTTTGGTATTTTTCTGTTGGTTAAGAAAACCTATATTTATAGACAGCGATTTAACGAAAAAAGAACAAAAGTTTCAGGCGGAAATTAGAAAAATGGCAAGAGAAGAAAAGAAGAAGGAAAATACGGTAAAAATAGGTTATAAAAGCTTAACGATAAATGTAAAAAGATATGAATCAACAAATGAAGGGAACTAACACCAAAAAACTGACGGAGAAAAACAAATTGAGGTAACAAACACGGCAATAGACAATAATATGCAAATCAATAAACTAGAAAAAAAATATTGAAAATAGCAACATGGAATATTAATAGTATAAGAGGAAAAGAAATAGAATTAGAGGAAGAATTCGAAAAAGATAAGAGTAGATATATTAAGAGTAACGAAAACGAAGAGAAAGGAAAGGGAATCGAAAAATACCAATATCTTAATTTACAGTGGAGTAGAAAAAGAAACAAGAGCAGCAACGGGAGTGGGATGCATAATCAAGAAGAATTTAGAATATCAAATTAAAGATTGGAAAGCGTACAATGAACGTATATTGGCAGTCGAACTGTTAGAGACGATAACAAAGATTAGGAAGACCATGGTGGTAATATACGGACTAAATAAAGACAAATTTTGGAATGATTTAACAGAAATTATAGGACAAGTAAAAGGAAAAATATACATAATAAGAGATAAGGATAAGGATAAGTAGGAATGAAAGATCTTTAATTGACTACATATTAATAGAAAGAAAAAACAGAGGGACGTTAATGAATTCGAGAGTGCAAAGAGGATCGGATATTATTAGCGATCATTATCTGGTGGTGGCTAAAAACAGAGAAAATATACAACAAAAGAAGAAAAATGCATAGGAATACAGGAAATAATGAAGTGGTACAGTTTGAATCAATTAAATATTACAAATTAAGAGAGAAGGAAGGAGCGGATAAATACGAAAAAGCTATAAGCAAGAAACTGGAAGGATACGAATACGAAATAAAAGAAAAAGTGTTGAAAGCGGATTAACATACTTTAAAAACATAGTGATAAACACAGTGGAAGAGATAGAAAGCAAGAAAGAAAAATAATAAAAAACACAAAATCGTGGACAGAGAAAATTAAAATGCAAATTAAGAAAAAGAAAGAAGCTTGGAAAAGTTACTTATCTGACAAGAATGGAGAAAAATACAAGAAATATAAGCAAGAGCGAAAAACAACTAAACACTTGATCAAAAATGCGAAAGAAAACCAATGAAAGATTTTGGAGAAAAAATGGAAAAAGACTCAAAAAGGAAATCAAAAACTATTCTACAGAACATTGAAAACTTTAAGAACAGAGAAGACACTGAATACAAAAAAAAAAACAACAGCGAACATTCAGGTAGCTGAATAAAGAATAAGAATAAGATTAAAGAGGACGTAGTACTAAAGGAATTAATTTAAGGTTGTAAGTGCACCTACTCCTTTATTGAACACTTGGTTAAACATTTTTTAAATGGCTACCGATTTCGACACCAAGGTGTCAGTGTCAATCATCAAGAACACAACAATTATGTTAGTTGTAAGTATAGTATCGAAGCCGGTATCCATTTCAAAGAATTTTAACTAAGGGTTCAATACAGTGCGTTTCTGAAAATGGGGGTCATTAGACTCAATAGATGGCGTCACAGGTGCCGCAGATTAGGGATTTTGCATGTGGCAACGCTGCAACAAATGTAAATGAAGTGGCCTAGCTGCTTCCATAAGGACCTGTTTTTCAATTACTACTTAAATACATACCTTGATAGTACACACCAGCCCTCTTTCGAACGAGTTTTTACATCTAATGAGTTTGTTTAAACTTTGAACCAAACCCCAGTTATCTACTAGTATTACCTTATAAATCAGCATAGTGCCGATATCAATTAAAATTATCATTAAAATAAAGTAGAAACAAATTAAACTATTATTTATTACATAAAATGCTCAAATTGTCTTCCTTCATGTTCTATGCACAATTGAACTCTTCTATGTACTTCTGTTATAAAGACTTTCAGTGTTTCAATGTCCGGTTTTGCCCCATCTAAATAAACGCAATGCCTGAAATTGCCCCAAAGAGAAAAATCTGGAGGAGTTAAATCACATGACCTGGGAGGCCACTCTAACGCTCCTCTTCTTCGTATCCAAGAGCCAGGAAAAGCATCGTCAAAAACTCTCTTACATTTCTTTCAAAATGAGGCGGGGCCCTATCATGTTGATATATTACGTCCAGAGAACATCGCTCCAAAATTTCTGGCATAATCTGTAATCTGTTGCCGCAAAAGGTTCAGATAAATGCCACCTGTAATATTTTCCTTTATAAAAAATGGACCGATGATTCCTACCGGCCAAATTCCAATCCACGCATTAATTGATGGTGAATGGTAGTCTTTCTCGAGGGTGACATGTGGTTTTTCGTCCGCATAATATACACAATTATGGCGAGTCACCCGTCCACTTAAGTGAAATTTGGATTCATCTGACCACAAAATTCTATCTAATAAGTTATTTGGGTTTTCCTCATCATTTAGTATGTTCTCAAATTGTTCATAAAATTGTAAACGCCTGTCAGGATCATCTTCGCTTAGTGGATGTATTAACCGGGGCACGTAACATTTTAAGCCAATTTTTTTTAATAATCCTATTAGTAGATACTGCTGAGATTTGAAACTCAGCGACAAATTGTCTCTGTGACGTAGATGACTCATTTAACAAAAAATCATGAACATCAGTGCAACTCTCTCCGTTACAACTATAGCTTGCCGTCCGCTTTTCTTACGCTGATCTGTAACTTCTCCATACTCTTTAAATTTTTTGATGACTTGCATAACATTTTTCCTTGACCACCGTCAAGGTCTGTTGCCACTTATTCTAACTCACGCTGCTGCAAATCCATCTGAGTTGCCGAGTTTGTACAAGTAAAACCATTTCACAATGTTGATTCTCTGCTCTAAATTTAAATTCATTTTGGAAAATGTCGTTTATGACGTGACAGTCAAATTTTTGACGTTTCATAAAGATTAATTAAACGTTGCCATATTGTGCAAGAAATCCAGTCAATTATTACCAAACAACGACATCTGTTTTTGAAAATTGTAAAAGTGGCCCCTATTTTCAGAAACGGACTGTAAAGAAATAGGTGCACTTAGATTTGTCAGGCAACTCCCTATTAGTACAAGTAACCACGGCAATCACTCTATCAGCTAATGAATGTTTCTCAAAAAAGTCGAATAATTTGATTCTTCTACTTTTTCGTAAATTCCCAAATTTGAGTTTGTCTCGTCAATCCCTAATAATGCTTAAAATTACTTTCGAGAAAAGCATCGTGGCGGGTTTTATTATTTCGTATTTTTCAGTGAACGGTTTTGAAAAAAAAATTCTTAACGAAATTAGAGTCAATTATAACGATAAAACCGCGATGAAATTGTAATAACAAGGATCATCCACACATAAAGCTCGTTTGCAGAAATGTTCCGCGTTAACTCGTTAAAGCTTTAATCGTAATCTATTTTATTTCTGAAATCCTTCGTGAAGCGTTCGCGTGAATGTTTATAAGGATAAATAATCCTTTGTGTCAACAATATATGGTATAGCATTTAGTGTGTGTAAGTAAAACTTACAATATGATTGTTTCAACATTGAGGTGTTACACTTGACATTAATAGGCATTTACAGAAATTATAGCACAATGTACCACGACAGCCATTAAGCGTCGTGTCCTTATTAACTAAATCTGCTCGTTAGGTCGTAGCTTAAAGGACCCTTGCCTAATTATGCAGGTTTAATGTCCGACCTTTCAGTTCATTCACATTTAATATACCTAAACATCTTAAAGTCGAAATTAACCAACTAAGCGCCGATTAAAATCATAAATGATTTCTATCTGTACGACCCAAAAATCCATTAAACATCTCATCCGCTTTTACATCAAAAATTAATATTAATGATCAGAATTTAACGCGAAAAATGTTTATATCAATTTTTACGACGGTTGTATAACTTTTATATTTGAACAAAACTCGTAAATACCGACTAATATCGATTTGTATAATAAATAGTGAGTGTTGCTAGTTTGTTTCATACAAATTTCGACGTTCGATTTTTAATCTAATTTGCGAACGGTTTTAAAAATATTCAGTTTTGACAAACGATGCGTTAAATTAACACAGCAATTCGGTCAATGCGGACGCGTAATGAATTTTGTCTCCATTAATTTCACATTTCATTAATAAAACACTTGGCCGGTTAAACGAACTTGACGAGGTCCTCGAGATCTACTGAAATTCTGTATAATTGAGCGTTCTAGTGTTCGAAATGTATTGTTGCGATTGTAATTACTATGAAAAATCTCTTGATTACACTTGGGAGTATACTGTATGTCGTTAATCGGTTCTTGAGCTCATTAACTGCATATTAAGATGCATAGATGCAACCATCTCTAATTAACACCAGTGATAATTCTCAATTACAGTTTATTAAACAATATCTCATAGGACAAAAGTTATAATTATTCCAAACATGTATGTACGATGTATGACCCAATTTCTGGTAAATTTCATCTTATGGGAGATGGCTTTCTTGTGATAACATTCTATAATGTCATTAGCTATTGCCTTGTTGCTAATAACTTGCTCTAGTTGACATTTAGAGCAATTGGTATTTATGAAGAGGTTAAGTTTAAAAAAAAAATATTCTCTCCAACAAATATGTCTCACTGTCAACAAACTATCAGCAAAATGTTTGAAGAATTAAGAGTAGAATTCACACAAACTTTTTAGGTGTTTGAAATACAAAAATTGCATTGAAAAACCTTCAACCTATCAGACCACACCGAATTTGTACAAAAATGTATTCAATTTTTACGAAAGAGGCAAGTTCATGGTTGTAAAAAACATATTTCAAAAAATCACCTTCTAAACTAAATTTGAATTATTTGAAATGAAAAAATATTCTCTCCACGAAACACATTTGATCTTTGAAATTTTTTTTTGGACTGGAAACGATATGATTTAGGGACTTTTTATTTGAGAACTGTATAGAATTAACCTTTCTCTAACGACTGGTAAAATACCGAATCCCTTTCTTATCCGGTTCCGAAGATATCGGATTCAAAGCAAGAGCTTAAGCATTTTGACAGCTACAACTGCGATCTTCGACTTTGAGAATGTTTGGACTGGAAACGATATAACTTGGTCATTTTCTTTCAAAAGTATATAGAATGAACCTTTCTCTAACGACTGGTAAAATCTCGAATCCCTATCTCCTCTGGTTCCGAAGATATCAGCTTAAGCATTTCGACAGCTTCAGATGCGAATTTTTTGGACTAGACACGACATGACTTTACGAACTTTTTACTTACAAGCTGTATAGAACGAACCTTTCTTTGTCGATTGGTGAAACCTCGAATCCCTATCGCACACGGTTCCAAATACATGAGATGCGATCTTCGACTTTAAACATTTTTGGACTGGAAACGACATGACTTAGGGTTTTTTTCTTTGAAAACTGTAGAGGTTAAGCATTTGGACCACTTCAAATGTGATGTTAGAGTTCGAAAATTTTTAAACTGGAAATGACTTAATTATTCATATAAAAACTGCATAAAATTAATCTTTCTCTATCGAATACCTATCTCCTCCAGTTCAGAAGATATCGGATGCCAAGCACGAGCATTTTGACAACTACAAGTGCGATGTTCGAATTTTTGGACTGGAAACGACATGACTTAGGAACTTTCTATGTGAAAGCCTTGATAACGCTCACACAGGACTAGGTGAAACGTCGGCTAATTAAAACCAGTGTAGTGGTTTTTTATTTCATCCCTCCGCCTCAAGGAATCCTTACTAGGATATTCATCTATAACTAGAATTGGAGGATTATTAAATTTAACTCAATTGAGCTTTTACACTTAATTTAAAATTATTAAAATACAAAATAAAAACCGCATTTCAAACACTCTTGTACTACATCTATCAAAACAAAGCACATTTGTCAAAAAATCATTACAAATACGAAAAAAAATAAAGACTTATTTCATAGTTCACAAACTTCAAACAATAATAACCGACGCTTGAAGTTAATTTCAAAAGTTAGAAAAATAACGGTTATTGACATAACACTCTAACTAATAAATGCAACGCATTTTGCGCAAAAGTAATCAAAAACATCTTTAACTTTGAATACAATAAAGCAATAATAAAAATTCAAATTCAAATCATCGTCAAAACAAAATTATTTGACTTTTGATGAAATACTATGCTTCGTGAATCGCAAAATTTCAATTTTCTGAAATAAATTCGAAATTATTAAAATACAAAGAAAACTTTTTCACAAAAAAAAATAAAAGAATAATTTAAAAAACTCCCCAATGATCAACCAAAATCATCAGAATTTATGAAAAAAAACAAGAATATAGTTCAAGGTTGTCAATAACTAAACTTCAATGAAGAACTATACCTTAACTTAACTAGAAATAAATAAAATAAATAGAAACGATTTTGAAAAAAGTATTCTGCCCATCAAAACCGTAAGTTGATAGAAAATTATCAAAAAATATTTGATTTTTATCTGAATTAAAGTGAGGGCAAACATCACAAAAAAATCATAATTACATTTCATGGTTGCAGAAAAGAACTAGAAATAAATTCATTTTCTGAATTTAGTTTGAAGTATACAAAGAAACGAATTTTATAAGAGTAATCTACTATTTTTGTTTAAAAAAATTGTAATAAACATTTTAATATTTCAGATGAAAATAAATAAATAAATTGCCTAGATTTGCATTTGATGCTTGTAGAAAACAGCTAGAAATAAATTTCACTTTCTGAATTTAATTTGAAGTATACAAAGAAACTAAGGGCAACCTACAGATGAAAACACAATTTTTTAAAATAAAATAAATGTATTTGATATTTCAGATAAAAAGAGGTATAGCTTCAGTTATTTAGAAAAAGAAAAATAAATTTTGAAGAATTACATTAAAGGATGGAAATGAATTCATTTTCTGAGTTTAGTTTGAAGTATACAAAAAATGGGTTTTAAAAATAGTAATCTACAGATAATTAGACTTATTTAATATTTTAAGTGAAATATGTTTGGAGGAAGCAAATTCCCTTTCTGAATTTAGTTTGAGTTGTCAAAAACACAGTTTTTTAAGATAATGTTTTAGGCTTCTAAAACACAAGTTATTGTCAAAAACACCACAAAAAGGTTGAATTACATTTCATGGTTGTAGGAAAACAACTGAAAATAAATTCATTTTCTGAATTTAGTTTGAAGTGTACCACAAATTTTACAAGAGTAATCTGCAGATGAAAACACAAGTTTTGTCAAAAAAAAAACATTTTAATATTTCAGATAAAAGAGGTGAGACTGCAGTTATTTGTGAAATGAAAATTCGACAATATAAATTCTCAAGAATTACATTTCAGGATTGTAGAAAGACTGGAAATGAATTCACTTTCTGAAAATAAAAAAAAGTATACAAAAAAATGGATATTAAAAGGGTTATCTACTGATAAAAAAAACAATTTTTTTCAAAAAAATAAACATTTAATATTTTAGGTCAAACATTCCCTTTTTGGTTTTAGTCTAACTTTTCAAAAACACCACAAAAAGGTAGAATTACATTTCATAATTGTAGAAAAGAAACAGAATTTAAAAGAATAGCATAAAGAAATATTTTTTTTCAAAAAATAATAAGAACATAGTTGAAGTTTTGATAAAACACATTAAGGATTGTGGGCGTGTAAAACACGTTTTCTTTAATATACACAACAAAAAAGATAGAATTACATTTCATGGTTGTAGAAAAACAAGTAGAAATAAATTCGTTTTCTGAATTTAGTTTGAAGTATACAAAGAAATGGATTTTAAAAAAGTAATCTACAGATAAAACTTCAAAAAAAAAACATATATAATATTTTAGGTGTAAGGTTCCCTTTCTGGTTTTAGCCTGAATTGTAAAAAGACAGTTTTTTAAGACAATATTCTAAGTGTATAAACACACGTTTTTGTCAAAGACACCACAAAAAAGGTAGAATTACATTTCATGGTTGTAGAAAAACAACTAGAAATAAATTCATTTTCTGAATTTAGTTTAAAGTATACAAAGAAATGGATTTTAAAAGAATAATCTACAGATGAAAAAAGAATATTAAAAAAACATATCTAATATTTTAGGTGAAAGGTTTCCTTTCTGATTTTAGTCTAAATTGTCAAAAAAAGGTAGAATTACATTTCATGGTTGTAGAAAAACAACTGGAAATGAATTCACTTTCTGAATTTAGTTTGAAGTATAACTACAATCAAATGGATATTAAAAGAGTAATCTACAGATAAAAAGCACATTTTTTTTTAAATAAACATTTAATATTTTAGGTGAAAGGTTTCCTTTCCGGTTTTAGTCTGAATGATCAAAAAGACAGTTTTTTACGACAATATTCTAGGTGTGATACACACGTTTTTGTCAAAAAAATCTCAAAGCTTCGACATCTGTCAAACACAGTGAATAATTGAGCAATTGTCAAATCACATGGTGCTCCATAGCTAACTAATGCAAATTACGCAAAGACAATGTGATTTTTAATCATTATTGCAATTATTTCAAAAAGTTTACTAGTTAGCTATACCACTATGCTATATCAACTCAAAGGCATTTTAATTATCTATCAGAAATTCAAGTAATATACAGGGTGTTCCACTTGGAAAAAATAAAAGTTTTGACTTTTTTTTTATATGTCACGTCAAAATCATTAATTTTAAACCGCCTTGTATAAGATAAAATAAATTTATTTAGGTAGCTGTTAAATACAAGACTTTATCAAACTGCATCTAAAATTTTCAACCTTATATGGGTTCAAATAGCAGCTAAATTTAAATTTTGGTGGGATCATATTTTGAAAAAAAAATAACCTAAAATAATTATTATCTCAAAAACCGATGTAGATAGGTATAGGGAACTATTCAGAAAAAATTATCAGTAAGAAATTGCGATTCTAAAAATTGAATAATATATAGGGTGTTTCATTTAAAATTAACAAGTAGTTACTACTTTTGAGTAGAAGCGGCAACACCGCCAAAATGAAAATTATTTAGAAAGATATAGTATTTTCGCTGTAGCTTTGCGGTTAAGTGATTAGCGCTTAATTTCAGAAATCACATACTCTTATAGTGTTGTCCTCTTCTAACATTTTATATTATACCTACCTAAAATATTGGGCATGTCTAATCGCCTCGAGCAATAAACAGGTAAACAACACCATTAAGTATTGTTTGGTGACAATGGAATAATGAGCTCCCTTTTGTTCAAATGTAAACTTTTAAATAAGAAGTCAGGGTTCTAAACCATTTATTTTTATAATTGTTACATTCCTAGCCAATTGCAATTTTAATGACGAATACCTATGTAGAAATTTTAAGTACCACTGACTTTCACAAATATTGAAGCATACAGTTTGCAAGTGGAAATCCCTAATCACTTAACCGCAAAGCTACAGCGAAAATACTATAGATCGTGTCTATTTATGACAATAGCCAAATTTTCAGATTACTCCTATGCCCCGTTTTCCATAAACGTCTAACCTACCATCGACCATCAATGACCCTGTATTTCACATGAAAACAAGTAACATACTTCAAAAAAGCAAACCTTCTTTCATAAAGAAATTCAGAAAGATTTTTGGAAAACTTCAAATTTCAGTTTTTTTTTCGAATTCGACAACAATACACTTAGTATTTATTCATACGGGTTTCGTGTCAGTTTGGTAACGCCTTAATCGGATAATTTAGAAAGCAATTCGTATTAATAACGTAATTGCATTATTACATCGTACACTACGTGTAAGCTTTTTACAACGCTGAAACATTCCTGAAACGACCGCGGCAAGGAATTTTCCAGTATCAGTAAATATGTAATGAGAAAAATATATAATAAAAGGGTTGACGACAACACACACGCATTCCTGTAATCCTTCACCGAGTAGAAGCCTTCCGGTTCTAAACACACTCTCAAAGGATTCCGGCAGCATTCCAGGTCACTGACAAGAAACTTACGATCTCTTCCGACTCTAGCCCTCTGTTTAACTATGCAGAAACTCCCAAAAAAAACAGGCACTTAGAAAGAAAACCCAAAAATCGCACGCAATTAGAGAAAAAAAAAATACAATTGTGTCGCAATTTGTTCAACAAAATACGATCAAAATGGACTGTAAATAAAATTAAGGATTCAGCGCACGGTGCTAACATGGGAGCAACGGTGGACGATCCGTTTTGCTGACCAAATATCAGGAATGCGCAATTTATCCGGTTATGTTTCACTGGGAAAATGCAACGAATTGACAAGTCTGTGTCAGCATGCGTGACTTGTTTAAAAAACCATTTTTTCCAACCCTTTCTAATGATATAAATTTAAATTAACTTTATCGGATTTTTTTGTGCGTTAATGAATTAAGTCAAGGGTAAATATTTGCTGATTAACACGGATGAAATTAAAATTGACAGGAAAAATTGAGCATATTGATTACGTTCACCCTCGGTTTAAATAAAAAAAGTTAATTTGCATTTTATATTAAGGATTATCCATAAATATTCCCCTCTCGAATGTTTACCTCATACTAAGCCACCTGTTAATTTAATAATTTTATAGAGTGACTGATATAATTTAGTTTCGTGTAAAATTGATTTCTGTTTTTTTTTCAATCATTTAATTAACTAATTGACATTTAAATATCAATATTCCGAATGTCAGAAACAAATCGGCATATGTATTTATGTTACTCAAATCCCATTAACCGTATTATAATGTACTAAATCGGTTTTATTCATTTAGTTTATGAAACTATTGTTTGTTTAATGAGTCAGCAAGCCGTTTTGTCTATAAATTTAATTAGAAATAAATTAATAATGTTTGCTTTGCTAGTTATGCGCTGCTTATAATGTTAAATCGGATCTAAATCTAAACTGTGATGTTTTATTTTTATGTAAATGAACGTTTTCTATAAGCCTGCTTGAATCTATTTAATACGATGTTGAGCATTTGTGTCGCTAAATCAAGAGGGACAGGTTCACTTCTGTTTTTTTTTTAATTGTTCACCTGTATGTTAATAACTAAATCTTATAATCGAATTAATTAAATGAATGCAGGTTTATAAGAAAAAAGTTTAATATAAATAAAGTTGCGGATATTTGAAATTTCATTTAAAATTATTTCAGTGTTACTGATCTACTTGCCTTTACATTTACAAGAATTATTTTTAAGAACATGCACGTTGACGTAGGTATCGAGATGATTGGCCCACATTTTGTTGATTCAATTTTTTAATAATGCCAAGGTCATAGTATAGTATGTAATAAGAGCATTAAATACATCGTTTGGAAGTTATCACCTAGTCTAGTTTTGGTCCATCCCGTGTTTTTTTATATTCCCGGTACCCATCATATCTAAAAGGAATTACCCTATCCGCCACCTAATCCCGCTGGGCTCACAAATTATAACAGATATAAATTAACTGTCTTTATAGGAGTAGTGGCGCCGTTTCGACCCTAGCAAATGGGAGCTCTATCAAGGCGAACTATATTTTAGGTCATTGTGTCGGCCTAAATGATAGTTCATTTTGCCTCCATTTGTTACAGGCACAAGGCCATTACTCCTATAAATGCAGTTTCATTTTCACCTCCACCCTACGAAGATCCTTAAAAAAGGAATAACTTTCAATTAAAACTGCTAACTTGAAGAGTCAAACCCATTTTTTAAGTACAATAATAAAAACATAATAAAGTGGAGAATGTAGAAACCTAATTATTAACCAAAGTAGTAAACAAACAGACTGTTAAAACCTGTTGAAAAATGAAACAGGAAAACAATATATGATCTACTAACGCCAATTCAGACAGTGAAGTTAAATCAATGGAGTAGGTAAATAAAGCAGAAAGTTTGCCATTAAAAGTATAGCGCCTCATACTAGTAGAGTCAACCATCAAGCCCCACCACAATCAGTTCATATCATCCCAATAACTTACATCTGACAGTAATGTTAGAATCTTTGCTCTCAGTTCCCACCTCTCCTGGAGAGATGTTTACCATGACAGCAGCCGAAAAGATCCGAAGAGAGAGAATCAGTAGGCAAGATTGGCAATAAACTATAAAATAAATCGACGACTAGAATATCAATGTGTAGGTTTCCCCATTCATTCGTGTATGTAACTAATAAATGCCCCAACCACTAACACAGGGTGAACAAATTTTATGATGAATTCAGAAAAGCCCTCCAAGACATACAAACTACTTATCAAGAATTTCAATTGTGGAGGAAGAAAATTAAAACGTCATACGGCTATGGTGAGCTTGATGAAAGAAGAGAGGAATTATTATCTCTACTTATTCAAAAATAACCGAAATTGGTAATAGATAATAGGGAAAATTAGGTCATCTAAAATAGCAGTTTCCGCAGTTATCGTTATTTGTGCGCACGCGCAGTAAGAAAGAATACACGATACAACGATAACGCCAAACTTTATTTACTGCGAATGTTAATTACGTTTAGCGTAGTTATAAAGCGACGTTATTTTAAGTGACCCAAAATATCTCTATCAGTCCCAACGTTTCAATAATAAATTAAATTGACCATAGTTTTTCCTGGTGTATTTCAGTTTTAAAAGGTCGAAAGTATTTCAGAAAATCATGTAATTCAGAATTCATTAAATGCATTTCAAAATAGGCAAATGTGCTTCAAGAACCCAAATGGTAATAGATAATAGACATACAGTGCCACAACAAATTAAATTCGCTATACACATAGTGTCAGAAAGAATCAAACGTATTTCAGAAATCAACCAATCTATGTGAGATTAATCAAATATATATTTGACAATAGCCAAACGTATTTCAGAAAGCGTAAAATATATTTCGAAATGTGCTTCAAGAACCCCAAGTAATAGATATTAGCCATAACAGTGCCACAACAAATTAAACTGACTATAACTTTACCCCTTGTGTTTCAGAAATGTATTTCATTATAGTCAAACGTATTTCAGAAAGCGTAAAATATATTTGGGAATATTTAAATGTAAATCAGAAGAGTCAAATACAATTCAGAATTCATTAAATGTATTTCAAATTTACTTCATGAAGTCTCAAATGTAATTCAGAATTCGTGAAATGTATTTCAGAACAGTGAAAATATTATGTTTACATGAAATTAAATAATTTTATTTTACAAAACTGAAAAAATATATTATACAGAGTGTATCTAAATAACACCAAAAATTTTAAGAAGTGATTCTGTAATAAAAAGATGGGTATTTGGTAGAAATTTTTTTGAAAAACCCTTCCCCGGAAAAGTTACACCTCCTCCAAAAATTGAATTCATTTTTATTTTCCCTGTATATTCAGCTTGGTAAATATTACTTGTCAATAAAACTACATATTTTAAAAATTTTTTCAACCCTGAAGTATGCTTAAAAGGGGTTGAAAACAATAGTAAACAAATAAATCAAAAAAACCAAAGACCTGTCGAATATCAACAATACAATTATAATAAATAACCGCCTTCACCTTACAGGGGAAATAAAAACTTTTTAATCCTCAGAGGGCTATAACTTTTCCGGGGAGAGGTTTTTAAAACATTTTTATACGAAATACCTACCTTAATTTTTGGTGTCATTTAGACACACTCTGTTTAGAACCCTAATTCAAGAATGCTTGAAATACATTCGACTATTGTGAAATACAGTTAATGTTTTCTTGAAGTAGTTCTAAAATACTTTTTGTAACGCATTCTGAAATACATTTGTATGTTTTTGTTTAGATATACATCTGTTGCTTTCTGAAAAACATTTCATTATTCTGAAATAGATTTGACTATCAAATAAACACAGACTAACGAAGGTCAAATTATGTGTAAACCAAAAGCTGAAGAGGGATACAAATATATTTTGACCAAAATGAAATCTAGTAAACAACTAGAAGTATGACAAGTATTCAATTCACCACATAAAAACAAGCATTTTTTATTGTAATTTGTTGGCCATTTTTAAAAGAAGAATCGTCTCTATACTATTGGTAATCGTTGTATTGACTTACAAAACTAATCTAATTGAGCGCTTGCTATATTCCTTCTTCAACACCATTACTATGGTTTCGTTTAGTCCCGAGCCAAATAACTCCGTTCCGTCGTCGTACTAGTAGTATCGCGTTTTGCACCTCTCACCCTCCGTCCACAATTGTCCGTAAGTTACGTATATACATATGTCCAATATAGAAAGGAGGGGAAAAGAAAACATTAGAAAGTTAAAGGGGAATGAGCATAACAGACGCAGGTTATATAATTTATGGAGAGATAATAAGAAGAAAAGATGGAGGAAAAAAATATTTTCACAGACCGGCAAGCAGGTTTTAGAAAACAAAGAAAAACGGTGGATAACAATTACATTTGAAAACAAATGATAAACAAAGAAATACAGGAAAAGGAGGAAAAATGTATGCACTTTTTCAGGATATAAAGAGCTTTGACAATGTGGGAGAGGCAAATCAAGTGAGAGGTTTTGAAGAAAAAGAATATAAGTGAAGATTTGGCAGAAAGCAATTAAGGAGATATATCAGAAAACGAAGAGTAGAATAAGAGTGAAAGGAGATTTGGGTGAGTCTTTTGGACGAACAAGGGATTAAGGCAAGGATGTCCGCTAAACCCTGAGCCTTCCAATGAGCAGTAGTCACTATAAAAAAATAAAATAATTGTGTTTGTGATCTTAACTAATTTTTGTGAAAGCTCTTTAGTGGTCATGGCTTAAGTCAAGTGGTCAGCAGCACTTTAGACTGAAATCTGTAGATGCTGGCGAGATTTGATTTTGATGCTGCCTCCCAGAGCTGAGTAGCACATATGCCCACACTGGCCTAAAGTTGACACTGGATGCAAGCACGTTCTTTTTAAGTGGGAGTTGAGACTGTCTTCCCAGGAATCAATAATGTTTCCGAAATTTGGTATCCAGCTGTGGCGGGCCAGTTATCGTACCTGTGGTAAATCTTCCCAAAATTTAATAAAGACGATATGTTTGAACTCGTTTACATTAATTTTCCATTTTTGCTTGTTCCATGATTGAATTTCGTTAATGCTGTGTTGTAGTATATTGCTTGCCTCAATTAGATTTTTATGTACGGCTAGGATGGCAGTGTCATTTGCGAAAGTGGTTATGATTACATCATCAATGGTTGGGAGATCTGAAGTGAATAAGAGGTACAATAAAAGGTCCAGTATATTACCCTGCGGCACGCTATAGACTCTACTGAGTGTTGTGTCGTTTTTTCGTTTTCATATCTCACCCTCATTCGGAGCTTAAAAAGAAGTCCTTGGTGCCATATTCGACCAAATGCTTGGCTAATTTCTAAGAAAATCGCAGCGCAGTAATTTTTTCTTCGAAAGTTTGTTTTATGGTGTTGACTACACGATGTTATAAGAGAAGTTCCTTTATTACTTTTTTCGTACCCTAACGCGTTTTTGGGACTGAGGTCGTTAAGAATTACGTTCTTTACTTCTATTGATGTTGTGTTCTAGGAATCTTTCTCTATCCTCGTCATCATCAAACGTGGATAGCGGTTTGAACACATTTTCTAAACGGTTGGGAAAAATTTTAGCCTGTCTGTGCTGGCTCACTCGTCACTTGGTGTTTTTACGAGAGGTATGTGTCTCTTGTTAGTTTTAATCTTTTACTTACCTTCCACAGAGCAGATTCGGTTGTGATGCTATCCTTGTTGTTTGCTATGTCTATTTTCTAGAATGTGGATCGGGCAGCCAGCTGTTTTTGGTTCCTTGGTGTTACTTCTCAGGCAGATTCTTGTATTTAAATGGTAAAATTTTGGACTTACGTTTCCAGCTTTCAGCGACGTCGTACTATTGGTGTCGCGTTTTGCATCTCTAGCACTAAGTCCACCGCATTTCCTAACACGAATTAATATATTTATTTTTTATTAATTACTTGTTCTTCTTTTAATACTATTTCGCTTAACTGTTGCGTTAAATAATAAATAATTTTGAATTGCATCTACCTCCGCGGCTATTAGATTCAATTGTACTCTAAAATTCAACCAATAATTAAAATCAAATTGATCGTCGTTTAGTAATTTCGATGCGATTTCAAATCAAACCAAATTACGTAATTATCACTTTATGAGTTTAAAATGGATTGGTCGAAAATTATTTGCATATAGAGAATTAAATTATAGATAGCAACAAACGACATTTACCACTTTTTTAGAAACAAGGAAAAGTTTCGTCAATTATTCCATAAGCGATCATCATTTCTTTGAACTTCTACTCAACAAAGCGTATGAGCGAGGCACTTTAGTAAAAAGCTTTTAAAGTAGTAAAATGTAATGTAAATATGCTGAAGACAATGAAAACCACACATGAATTCCGCTTAGAAACATAATTTTATATTACGTACCATCAACAATTTAAACTGTTTGTAAGAACCAAATGAAATTGTATTTTCACCGTAATATATAATAAACTGAAACGCAAGTACCTACTACATTGTAACGACGAGAAAGGTTTTGTTTTCAAAAGCGGAAAGCATCCCTTCTATAACGACTGACGTGCCCTTAAGCAAGTTAATTTAAAAATGTTTTTCATTTTCCACCCGATACACAACAGTTATGCAAATGCTTAATTAAAACACAAGCGCAATCAATCATATTTCTGATAAAAAGATATGTGACAAATGATCGTGAATTACATAATCCTGAAAATCGACCGCGTGGACAAAGGAAGGGGTGAATGGCAGGTGACAATCACGCACATGTGTCGTCTACATCTTCAACAAGACCGATCCAGAAATTTCTAATGTCATTAATCAACCCCCAACGTAGATCTTTACACTTAAAATCCATTGTACGATGCACGTAGTTTCGAAAAAAGGATTTGTAAGTGACGTAACCGAGCTTTCGGTTATTTTGATTGTTAATGAACAAACGACGACGGCGGGCGTTCGCCCAAATATGTTTCCAAAGTTTTGTCTACAAAAACTTATCACAAACAAAGGACGTTTCCCGTTAACCCTTGCTTATGTTTAGGCAAACGCAAAGGACGTTTGTTTTCGTAATCTGGGGGAAAATTCTAGAGAAAATGCAATAAAAACAATTGTAGGGTCGGTAACTCTCCAACAACTTCATTATTTTGACTTAAAAATAATAAACTGCGTTTAAATTCCAAAATTTTTAATTTCAAAATTTTTCTAAGAATTGGTTTTTTTGGAAAAAAAGCGTGGGGTACCTGTAGTCAAGTGTTATGATTGTGGCGATCTATTCTAAAAAAGAATTAAATTAGGGATTAAATCTGAAAAATTAAACATTCCGGACACGAAATAAAATTATAAAGGAATCAAATTATTGTATTGTCATCAGTTCTTAATACGTGTGCAAAATGTCAGACGTTCAGACGTCTGGAAGTACATTCATAATTTACAAAGATACAACTTGAAAATACTATTAACGAAAGGAAATTAGCCAGCGAAACTCAAAAATAACGGAATTTAAATTTTAGGAAAGAAACATTAAAATGTTGCCAAAGAAATTGGAAAATTCGAGAAATTTTTAGGGAACGAAATTAAAAAGGTACCCATAAAGAGTATTTAAAATGAAAAAACAAAGAACAGTTGGCTGAAAATCTGGAAAATTTGGAAATGTCCTCTTTTCCTTGAATAAGTTGAGAACGATTGAGTCGATTCGGATTAATTTTCTTTAAACATGTGGAAGTTTAGATATTTCAGAATCAAAAGTGAAAAACGAAAAAACTGAACCGATTTTGTGTTCAAATGTTAGGGAGTTTTCAGAAAATTGGGAATTCGGGATAAATGGAAAGTATTTATTTTTTCTTTAGATAACTTGAGAACTACTGAATCCCTTTGAATTTTCCAGAAAATTATTTTATTATTATTTAAGAAAATACAAATTGGAAAAGTTTTCTGGAAAATTGGAAAAATTGAGTAAAACAGAAACTGCGTCTTTTTTTTAATTTAAGAATGATTGGACCAATTAGCTTAATGTTTTATTTGAAATGTTCATAATGTGCGAATTATGTATTTAGAAAAAACAAATAAGAAAACTTGTCGGAAAAGTTAGAAAATTTGCAAAAAACTTTTTATATATTATATTCATCAACTAAAATTTTTATGGAAAGAAAATTGGACATAGAAACTGATTTTTTCTGTGCAGAACGATTTTATCGATTTGGCTAATTAGTTGTTAACTAAAATATTGGAAAACAACAAAGTGCATTTATCTTTGCATAACGTAATAGCTAGACCGATTTGGATTTGGTCTGAATAAGGTTTTATGGAAAGCAAAGATAAAAAAATTTTAAATTTCAAATAAAATGAACGGCTAAACCAAATTTCAATTTTTTAAATGGAAGAGTTTCTCGAAAAAGTATAAAAAAATCGAGAAATAAGAAACAGATCTTCGCTTTGAATTTAGTTAAAACTTAAACTTAAAAAGTGGCTTTCAGGAAAACAAAAGCCAGAAAAATTTGAAAATAGGTTTTGTTGTATTACATGAGAACTGATTTGGACTTGGTCTGAATAACACTTTAGGGGGAAAAAAGAAAATTTAGAAAAAAACTAAAACTGCCCTATTTGCATGCTGGGGAAATGTTCAAGTCTCCTGAAATATTGTAAAACTCGGTGAATATTGTATGTTCATTTTCGGTACATATTTGATAACGGCTTGACCCATTTGTCTAATAATCCGAATATAGTTCTCAGAAAAATAAATTGAAAAATTGCTCCAAAAATTAAAAAATTGAGAAAGTCAGAAAGTATTTTTTCTTTAGATAACTTAAAGCCAAAGTATCCTGGATAAGCAAAATAGAAATAGGAAAATTGAAAAATTGAAAAAAAAAGAAAAAATCGCTCTTTTCAAGCGAGAAAATTCAAAACTCAGAATTTGGCTTTTTATTTGAATAACTCGACAAGAATTGGGTCAATTCGTCTTAACTTTATTTTAAATGTTTAAAGATATGCCTATTAGATAGAAAATTGAAAAAATCCGGAAAAATGAAAAGTGCTATTTTTGCATACTTAAAATTAGGAAAATTTAGAAACGGCTTAACCAATTTGGCTTAATCAGAAATTTGAGAATCTTGAAAGACTTTTAAAAAATTTAAAAATTTGAAAAAACAGAAAAATCATAGTAGCCCGAATACAATTTTCAGAGAAAGAAAAATGGAAAAAGTTAAATTGAAGAACACCAAAAAATTTTTTCTTCTGGTTTTTACGCCCTGTGAAAATTTTCAAAAAAAAGTTCGAGGCAATTACAAAGAAAATTCGGATAATTAACAAACGAAAACAAAATCTGGCAATTAACGGTTTTTATACAAAAAATTTTACGATTAATTGACCTTTGAGATTTGGCATTTTTTTGTTTCTGCGTTTTAGAAAAATGGTATAAGTAAAAGTTGTAGAAAATGCAATTACATTTTCATTATATAATACTTATTATTACTAAATTTTTTTACACATTCCGAAAAGAGTTGCGAATGAAGGTACGAATGAGTTATCGCGTTTTGCATTATACGTCTTTTGACATTTCAAAATTAAAATTATGCGTATAGTACTAACAATAAAAATTTAAAGGTTATGGCTTATATGGCGGTTGACAGTTCAATGCTGCCTACATAAACACACTTAATTTTACTAGTCTATTCTGGCACGAGAATGACGATGACGTCAATTACGAAAAAAATGTAAATATGTTAATGTAAATTATTCAACGCCCTCTGATTCAGACACTGCATGAAAATTCAAATAACGAACAAAATCAAATTTATATATTTTTCTCTTCGTCGTGTACGACAGAAAATGTTTGGTATTTTATTATTCAGCGGAAGAAGTTATTAAAATTTTAATCTATTCTTAAAATTTATATAGATGTGTATGTATGTGAATGGAAAAACTTTATTTTTTCTTTCATGTTCAAACATCTCGCAGCTATATGGAAAAAGAATTAAAATATTTTCATTTGTGTTTTGACTTGCTTCTAAAAGTATTGAAAACAATTCCCGGCTGTGCTGTAATTGTTGGTAAGATAGAAAACTTTTAAAATGGATATTTCGTTCATACCCCAACTCGCAGAGCACATAAAACTTTCAGAAGTTTTTCTTCTTACTTTGAGCCTTTTATCCGTACAGGCAGCGAATGTCTCAAATAAAACATCCTTTAGATGCAGTTATGCGGCTTGCATTTGATATGCTCTTTCTCACTTTGCCCATTATATTCGGAGCTTTTATTCGAGAAGAATAGGAAGAATTCCTACAAAATGATCCCATCCTTACACACGTTTCGACTATTTACTCAACTTAATAACTCGAGGAAACTTTAAAACTCAACTTACCTTGTTAGATAAAAATGAGACAATATTAAAAAGCTCCCCGCAAGGAAGCTTTGTTTACATAAATAATATTTGTTTGTTTCGCGTTATTGTTTCATACAACAAATAATAAAATTTCACATTCTTTCCGCAATCTTTGCGGCCAGACGTTTTTTGTTACCCACATTTTATACTTCGATGTAAATACCTTAATAAAATACCTAGTATACAAATGAAACAAAGGAATTTTTGAAAGAGTGCTTCAGCGAATATTATAAATGCTCCCAAAATGTTGAAAATTAAGTTTAGTTTTTTAACAAATATAGTAAAATAAACTCGCAATATTTATTTATCCCCTCCTAGCCTAAAAAACACATTCAACCGTGTGTAAAAATCAGTTCAAGTTAATGGAATAACGATACCGGGAAACCAAGCCACACATGTCGCAGAACTTCATAGAATCCAACACATGATCGTGATATAGCGGAAACTCTTAAAGGTTCGGTTGAACTTATGGGTAGCACCTTAATAGTTCTATGTTTTAATAATCTGATAATTCACGTATCGAATTCAGATATGACGTCAAACCAAATTACAGCAAGGAGATAAACCAATTGTTGCGACAGAAACCCATATGTAAATCACTAGTCCAAAAAATGCGTTAATTAAACCAAGAAGTAAGAACACACCTATCACGGAACTTTGAGATGCGGCGGCAAATTAAGATCCGGAGGTGAATAATTTCTTACGGTGAATTAATAATCGGTAGGTGAATGAAATGAGAAACCTAACGATGAATCTAAAATGTACAACAAAAAAAATATACTAAAATTGACGTTTACTAACAAGATCCCTTGTTTTTTCTATTCCTAAATCGTATCAAGTCATGTCTGTGGCGTGCCGAATGGAATCTTCGTTAATTTAAATTTAAAAAAGAAATCAAACTAATATAGGAACAAAAAGCAGCTGTTTAATTTACGAACATTCACCAAAACAATAAAAATTATGAACGCAATTAGTGACAATGATAATCCCGACATATATAGAGAAATTGTTCTAACTAAGCCAAATTTTTCAATTCCACCAAACAAATTTGTTTTCGGAAATTAATGCAAACGATGTAATTCCAAAAAGAAAACCCTTATTACTCATTTACAATACGGAAAATAAAAACATTGTTCTGTAGGTCAATTTAAATTTGTGGTGGCTGTCTGCAATGTTAAGGTTAATCTTTAGAAAACATTGATATCATTGACTGACCTTAACAGAAATTTAACAAACAATGGGAATCAGATCTTGTAAGGTCTCATCGATCTTCAGTTTCAAAATTTCAACGAAACAGGTTCCGAAGCTCTTAAACGAAGCAGGGTAGGAGTTCCAAGAGGACAAAAAAGGAGACACAAAACAATACAAATATCAATACAACAAGAAGTGCAGGGCTTGCAATATCATCAACCTTAGACAAGATAATAAGATAGACAGTCGTTGAACACCTTCCTTACAGTGCAGACCTTTGACCATGTGATTAGCATGAGCTTAATCCAATGATGTATGTACTGAGGGAGCACGTTTTGATGACGGTGATCAATGTATTCAGAAAGAAGGAAGTTATCAAAGAAAAATAAGGTATTTGTCATATAACTATAATTCAATAAAAACTGAGTTTTTATTTCTACACATGATCTTGGATGATTTATTGTCTTTAAAACAAACTCATCATCGCTGAGGGTGATCTATTTTCCTTGCCGTTGCAGGCGGGAACTATTAATCATATGCGTGACGATGTATTTTGAAAAATAACAGCTAATTAATTCTTAAATTTAACGCGTAAGTATAAAGACAAAATTAAAACCGTCTCATAAAAAGCATGAGACGTTGCCAAAAATAATTTGGTGACCAGTCAAAAACTGAACTGAGGTTGGGGTGGGTCATTTTAATATTCTTTCTTCGTCGTATCAGATGGAAGATACAGCACAAAAGCTATTTCTAGCCGTTAGTCGATTGAGCAAGGTTAACATGACGCGTTTTGAACTTCATTGCGTCGTATTAAGGGGGGGTCGCGTTCCACACTAAGCGTATACAGTCCACCAATTGGTCCAGGTTAACGTGACGTGTTTCACGCTTTAACGTAATCCTGTCTACTGCTGTACAACCTGGTGCTTGGAAAGGACGATCGCATGTGGTAGAATGCACGCAGTTTTGACATGGCAGAGTAAATGTGACTCCTGATGAGGTTCTCATGCTTTCGCAGTGGTAACTATAGTTTGGCTGCTAATTAAAGAATTGTCTACTTCGGTCCGCGAGTGAAACCCTAGAGTACCATCTCTTCCCTAAAACTTCACCAAATCCTTGTTCAATGAAGTGGCACCCGAATGTTAGTGGACACTGGCACAGGACTAGCAACGACATGACTTAGGGACTTTTTATTTGAAAACTGTGGAGAATGAATCTTTATCTTTATCGACCGGTAAAATCTCGAATACCTATCTTCTCCGGTTCCGAAGATATCGGATGCAAATCAATTGCTTAAGCATTTTCATAGCTATAGGTGTGATCTTCGACTTTAAAAACTTTTGGACAGGAAACGATATGACTTTTTATTTGAAAACTATATAGAGAACCTTTCTCTATCGACCGGTGAAATCTTTAATCTCTATATCCTCCAGTTCCGAAGATATCGGATGCAAAACGAGAGCTTAATCATTTTGACAGCTATAGGTGAGATCTTAAACTCTGAGAATGTTTAGACTGTAAACGACATGATTTAGGAACTTCTTCTCTGAAAACTTTATAGAATGAACCTTTCTCTATCGACCGGTAAAATCTCGAATACCTATCTTCTCCGGTTCCGAAGATATCGGATGCAAATCAATTGCTTAAGCATTTTCATAGCTATAGGTGTGATCTTCGACTTTAAAAACTTTTGGACAGGAAACGATATGACTTTTTATTTGAAAACTATATAGAGAACCTTTCTCTATCGACCGGTGAAATCTTTAATCTCTATATCCTCCAGTTCCGAAGATATCGGATGCAAAACGAGAGCTTAATCATTTTGACAGTTATAGGTGAGATCTTAAACTCTGAGAATGTTTAGACTGTAAACGACATGATTTAGGAACTTCTTCTCTGAAAACTTTATAGAATGAACCTTTCTCTATCGACCGGTAAAATCTCGAATCCCTATCTCCTTCGGTTTCGAAGATATCGGATGCAAAGCAAGAGATTAAGCTTTTTACAGCAATAGGTGCGCTCTTCGATTTTAAACATTTTTTGACTGGAAACGACATGGCTTACGGACTTTTTATTTAAAAACTGTATAGAATGAACCTTTTTCTAGCGACTGGTAAAATCTCGAATCCCTATCACTTCCGGTTCGAAGATATCGAATGCAAAGATAGAGCTTAAGCATTTTTACAGATGTAGGTGCAATCTTCGATTTTAAAATTTTTGAACGGGAAACAACATGACTTAGGAACTTTCTATTTGAAAACTGTATAAAATAAAATTTCTCTATCGACCCGTAAAATCTCGAATTCCTATCCCCTCCGGTTCCAAAGATATCAAATGCAAAGAAAGAGCTTAAGCATTTTCACAGATGTAGGTGCGATCTTCAATTTTAAACATTTTTGGACGGGACTTTTTATTTGAAAACGATGTAGAGAACCTATCTCTATCGACCGGTAAAATCTCGAATCCCTATCTCCTTCGGTTTCGAAGATATCGGATGCAAAGCAAGAGATTAAGCTTTTTACAGCAATAGGTGCGCTCTTCGATTTTAAACATTTTTTGACTGGAAATGACATGGCTTACGGACTTTTTATTTAAAAACTGTATAGAATGAACCTTTTCCTAGCGACCGGTAAAATCTCGAATCCCTATCTCCTCTGGTTCCGGTTAAGCAAGAGCTTAAGCATTTTCACAGCTATATGTGCGATCTTCAATTTTAAAAATTTTTGAACGGGAAAGGACATGACTTAGGAATATTTTATTTGTAAATTATATAGGGCACCTTTCTCTATCGACCGGTAAAATCTCGAATCCCTATATCCTCCGGTACCGAAGATATCGAATGCCAAGCGATAGCATAAGCATTTTGACATCTACAGCTATTGCTTGGATCCGATATCTTCGGAATCGGAGTAGATAGAAATTCGAGATTTTAAGCACTCGACAGCTACAGATGTAATTATCTAGTTTGAAAATTTCGAAACATCGCCGAAGTCTGCAGTATTCACAGATGAATATTTAAAAATTTTCGATCATATAAATTTAATCAATTACACATTTATTATAATTTTCGTTTGTAATAAACGACTTACCAACAAATTTATGAAAATGTATAAGACGATTTGCAGTGGCCGATTCGACGCCGCCATTTGCCGCGGCCAATTTAAAATGGTATATATCATCTTAAAAGTTTTTTTCTTTTTTATTCATGAAAATTCTGCGGGTAATATTGGTTTCATCCGGTTCTCTATATTAATCTTCTAAGTGACCAGCAAAGTTAGTTGCGCGGTTACCGTTCAGACGTTTTTCTTTAATTACAAAAATTATATGTCAATAATATAATTTATTAAGTAATATAGATCTCAACACGATTTATAAAAGACGTACATCAAACAATTTATTAAATTCCTACATTTTTTTTTAAAATTGACTTTTATAGAGTACAGATACTGTGCTGTTCAAATATTTATTAGATTTCTGAAAATTATGGACGTCCATTTATGTAGGACCTCTACGGGAACATGTTTTTGTGTACGTAAATAATGTCACTTTAACTTAA
Organism: Abscondita cerata; assembly: GCA_030710515.1. Classification (NCBI taxonomy): domain Eukaryota; kingdom Metazoa; phylum Arthropoda; class Insecta; order Coleoptera; family Lampyridae; genus Abscondita; species Abscondita cerata. The sequence goes on from JALBCR010000932.1 coordinate 233,820, forward strand.
TATTATCTTGCCTGAAAAATCCTTTGGGAAATTTCCTATTTTCTCGTTTGACAAGGACGTTCTAAAAGTAGCACTATTATTATTCTGTATTCAAAACATATTGTGCACGGATTTACATAAATCTGTACAACATATATAGAAGAGAAGAAAAATCGAACAAACGTTATTGGAAAGTTCAATTTCTCGTTGTTTAAAGTTCGAAATGCTATTAAAAAGAAAAAAACATCTTTTCGAATGAAATACGGAATGTCATTTTATGCATAGTAAGTTCAAAGAGGTTTAAAAAGAATTTCATTTCTGCATGTGGTATTTTTACATAGAAATCACCGAGGCATTTTAGTCATGTTTTAAACATTTAGATTAAAAGCGTATATATTTTTTTTCTGGTGGCAGGATCCGTTTTGCGAACGCGGCTTTATTTTAAAACTATCTGCCATAAAATTGTCGTTAGTTATCCAAATCTCAAACATTCAACTGCCATCAATTTCAAGTTTGCTGCGGATGGAAAACGAACATTTATCAATGTTCTCGTAAGTTTTGGTACACGACCAGATACGTGCTACAGTAGCTGATTTCGAGATTTGATATTTTGAACGAAGCGAAAAAAAGCCCGGCTTGAAGTAAAATACGTTCTGTTATTATAATGTAATAAACTTATTATAAATTATTGCGTACCTAAACTAAATTGTCACTACTCTAAAACCTCTTAGAGGTTTAGTAAACTTTAAGCCAATTTAAACTATTGCGGCACAGCTAGCTATGCACTTTATATAGCCGTTGCGCTTCGTGGTCAGCCGAGACAAGATGTATATGAGACTTGAATATTTTATTGTTGCACTCCGATGTTGTTTATGGAGTTTGGTAAGCTTGTTTTTGTTTACTTGCTGAATATGCGCACATACTTATATAAAATCGCCCTCCAGAAACGTTGATGGGGCCGTATAATTGAGATCCATTTTCGATAATGGCTAAGGCTTAATCATAGTTGATCTTTTAATTAATTATTCAAACACTATTAATGGAATTGCTCGAGAAAATGTTAAATGTTCCAGAATTAAAGATCGATAATTGCAATTTCGGAAATGGCGGTTAAAACAAAAAAGTAATTAATTTTCACGTTTTTATTGTTTCGCCACTGGAGTTGCGAGAATAAGTAAGAATTCCACTGTTCACGAACGATCAGGATTCTATAACAGTGGTATTTGTATAGTTTTTAGAAATCAGTTGTAAGTTGCCATTCAATGCGAGTTGATATAAATTATTATAAAGTGTAATATTAATTGGATGTATTTATCAGAATTAAAAGAACTCTACGTGTTAAAATAAATAAACTCAAATGATCAGTTTTTCAATTTTTGATTAAGGTTAACTTTTGTTAATTTCTAAGGAGACAATTGTGACAACAAATATCACCATAACAGTACCCAAAATTAGAGTTAATCGATGGCCATTAATGATGTAATATGATCCTGACTGCTATTCGTAATATTATGATGAAAATTGAATTCACAAAATTTGTATCAATGACACCAATACCTACGTCAATGAAATAATGCAGATGCTTACAAGGCGATCTCAGCCACAAACACAACATCGTCAACACAACCTAACTTCGGCAACAGTATGAAAGCGTTCCCGTATTACGAAACTTGAGAAGATGATGTTTTTGACGCTGTCATAAAACATCATGTCAAACATGACCTAGTGCGCGAGGTAGCCACACAAAAAACATTAACACTAGAAACAACGTACATATATAATCAAAAACTTAACAATTAAGAAAAAATATAGTTGACATCTCCATGTTAATCTTATCAGTGATGATAAACAGATCTAGGTTTCGACCTCAAACCGGCGTATATATTGGTTAAGTTATTATGACACATAATCAGAAGGCACAGCTTCAAATAGACGTTCACTTTGGCACTAACAATTAAAGTAAGCTTAGAACAAAAAACAATTTTCTATTATCCAATTTTTTTTCAAATATGCGAAAATAATAACAATAAAGACGACATATTTTGTATGCAAACCCAAATTGAGCAAGCTTATATGATTAACTTTGTTATTAGCTGATTCAAAAAAACTCAAATATTCCGAGCAGTTTCGAAGACATTCGGAAAAACTCCGTTTTCGACGTGATCAAATATTCTTTTCAATGGGCTGTATCTTTATTATTAAAAATTTCTGCGTTCAATAATATGCCACAATCTAGATTTCAGATAATAAATTGCTACATATTGGAAAATTATTTTATAGTAAATAGGCAATGAAACCAAATAGATTATGTTGTCATACTTCAAACTAAATAAAAGCTGTAAAATTTGGGTTACTAATTATACATGGATGTGTAAACTTACATGCTTATGTAAATATAAAAATCATATTGCTCATTTAGTAGAAAACTGGCCATTTAATTAAGCAGCACAAATTTTAATTTACACAATGCATTTGTATCAAGACAGCAATTTATTACCTGAAATCTAGATTGTTGCACATACCTAATTGTTGAACATAATTGAAAGCAGAAACGAATGAATTTTTTTAATTACAAAAACAAATTTAAACAAATATAGTCAAAAGCAAGAAAGAAATTCTTTTTTTGAAAATTGTTATGAGTTTACTATAACGAAGCAAGCAACTTTTGTTTCAATTTTTTTTCATAACTTCCACGAAAACGGTAATATTAAATTTTTTCGAAAAGAGGTAGGTATTTCAAATTTTTCTTCCTCAGAACTGTTCAGAATTTTTGAGTTTTCTCAGCAGAATTTGAATCGTGTAATAAACTGTCCATCATTGACAATTTAACCAAAATCCTACTCTATTTGGGACACACTGTATATACAGTCTCAAAATTTTGAAACACATGGATAACGTTTTTATTACCATCCGACAATTTTTTTTTAATTCTTCATCAATTGGAGAAACGTTCCATTGGATTCAATTAAGTAAAATAGAAAAAAAGTGTGATAACATACCTTTTGTCACACAAAATTTCAGGTCGGCTCAAGCTATAAATGTTTGAGTACGGTAAATACTTTTCACATAAATTCGTCACATTTTTCATCAAGTCAAAAAATTTGATGTAGTGATTTTAGTTATTTTTAAGTAGATTGGTAGCATTTCAATTTTTTTTCATGGTGGTAGATCTGACTTTTCCAGAACATTGGGGGTCAACATCAACAAATTCAATTTAGTGGTTTAAATTCAATTGGATAATTTCGTCACAGTTTTCAGATCGTCTAAATTTTTGGTCGGTAAATTCTTGAGTGTGTCCAATTTTTGTAAGGATTTTAAATGAATTAACGTCAAAAAATGTTACCTAGTGATTTTATTTCGTTGATATTTTTAATGAGTCAACGTCAAAAGTGTAATATAGTGATTTTAATTCCCGTTGAAGATAGGTTGGTAGCTTCGACTATTGTCACAATAGAATACAACTATGGCACATTTTTTATTTATTTCCTATGTTTATTTGGTAGGGTTTTAATGACTGAACATCAAAATGTAATCTAGTTCTATTTCAAGTTGGGTTTGTAACTATGACTATTTTTTACGTGTTCTTCACTCACATTATTATTAGTTAATACAGTGTTTTTAATCATTTTTCAAGATAAGTTTGTATCTTTGATTATTGCCATGTTTTTCATACTATTTTTGATATTTCATGGGAATTTTTAATTAGAAAACAATGTCAGAAAATGTAACCAAGTAGTTTTAGTTCTAACTAAAAACTTTGATCTAGTGGTTTCAATTTTCTTTCAAGATCGGTTGGCAGCTTACACTGTCATCACAATTGTCATAAGTTTTCATGGTCATTGTCTGAAATAAAGATTGTAAAAATTTTAGTGTAACAAAAAGTAATTTTTGTGAATTGTCAATTGAATACATTGCTGCTACAAAAAACCTATTTAGAAAATTTTTTTAGAATTATGAACAATTTTGGGGTTTGTAATATTATATACATATTTGATTTTTTAAGTTTTCGGCCTCACATAGAATCCCTTCCCGATATCCCTTGTATTACTAAATGTAATAGTAACATTTGGTCCCAATCATCACTGTTACAAGATGATCGACGTTACTAGATATGTAGTACCTTTTATGAATCACTTTTGGTGGGAATTTTAATTTGGTTTGCGTTGGTTTGTAGTCGAAAAAATTTGGTCATATTTGGGTTTTGGATGAGAGTTGAATATTGACCAATGTAATATGACGATAGAACTGAAATTTGATACCGGATGTTCAGGTTAATGAAAAACGGTAATAATTTATATAATTTTATTGGGCAAATAAAAAAATTAAAATCAAACTTTGTTTCAGTTCAGTTACAGGGTCTCACTCTTCGATAGGGGGCGATTCATTGCGAGAAAAAAAGTTTATCGTAAAGCTTCTGTCTAAGAATTCCTTTTTCTGTGTAGAAGACTTTGGCGATTTAAAATGTGCTGTCATAATTCCAATTTTTCCAATGGCGTGCAATTCACAAAGTATGTCCAAAAATCTTAAATACAATTAAAAACTTTTCTTAAAATAAACCAAATAGTTTCCATTTTAGTGTTTTGTCCTATAGATGTCGCCTTAGTTTTCAAGGGGAACAACCCTTGCTGATTAAAAAATCGAGCACATTATCAGTAATTTCAAAATGATTGCCATTCCAAGGCCACCTAATACTCCGAAAGAGGCCACAATTTTCACAGAAACAAATTATTCCGACTATGAAGCAATCACTCGTTATCTCGACTTCAAAATAAGGATATGCTTACAATATAAATGTGAAAAGATTAATAGAAAACCGAAGAAGTTTCCCAAAGTCCCCAATTAGCGACGATCTATGTATAATTTAGAAAAAAAACTCGAGCACAAAAGAAACTAATGTATCCAACGGTGAAAAAAGCTTCAAATGGAAGAGGACACGACGCAATTGTGGCAAACTCAAATACATGCGGACCTATTATTCATCAAGCACTTTAATTGCACGAGCGTCTCTGGGAATAGTGTTTTGTCACATCCACTGAACTAAAACATCGAACATAACTGGAAAGCTCGCATGCATCACACAGTTACGGGATCTGTTCATAACAGACGTTATAATTACAATCTTAATTGCATTTAGGAGAAGCAAGAACTATCAGTTAAAGTATCCTCGAACACAACCTCTAATTTCGCAATTCGCTAACGGCACGAATAATACGGCAAGAGTAAAAGCTACTGCCGCCAAATGGAAACGCAGATTCCGCAGAATTTTGAGCAATTTCAACTTGCAACTTGTAACATTTAATCCTTTATGAAACAGTTCTAAATTGCTCCATTTATTCAGCTACTAACAGTGTTTAATCCGCTTTGCATTACTCAATGTTTTTGGTGTCTACTGCTTTAATCCCTTCTCTCAGATTACTTTATATTAAACATCGGGCATCTGTTGGTGTCGCAACGCGTCCCAACAATAATTGTCGGTTATTCAATAAAACATTCTGATAATGGTTTTCCAATTAACCAACATGTAAACACATTGTGTTGTGTGGCAATAAATAATAGTACAGCTTACAAGACGTTATTTTATGTACCAGACTTGTCGTAACCATGGAGACCGACGCGTCGTATATTGTCTCAGATAACCGCTTGAGGGATTCGAGCCAATTAAAAACGAGATGTAATTCAAAATTTCCTAGAATAGTAAAATTTGATAGAGAAAAATTCAGAACCTACTATTTATAGTTTTACATCTAATTATCTTTTGTAACCCGTGCAGAAAACTCACGTTGAATTACACAATAATGTTACTATCCGGCACTAGATGGCGTATCGCTAACTATCTCTTATGAAAAGATTGTTGTAAGCAACACTTGCCTTAAGAATCAATGTATGAGAATGATTCCCTTATGCCATTTATGCCCTTCATAAGTATTTATTTAGAAAACTTAAGATGAGACGTTTCTTGCGTTTACAGTACCTCCAGAATTGCCGCATCAATAGAATTAAGAATTATTAAAGTACTCACCCGTATGCGTCCTTTGGTGTGCTTTAAGATGAGAACTTTTCGTGTAGACTTTTTTACAACCGAGGAATTGGCACTTGTGTATCCTCCTTTTTGAGTCCGGAGAATGATCCATCCTAGCATGTTTCGCTCCCGTTGGTGCTGCAGGTGATGCGGGCGACGGTGCTGCCGCACGCGGTACCACTGAAATGTATCTGGTTAGTCCTGACGCACGTACTCGCACAATCGTATTTCGGGAAACTCCTCCCATTCGCAAAACGTCCAGTTCGCCCGCACTAGAACTACCGTTGCTGTGACCTTGTCCGGATTCCGGACTCGAAGGTGGTGTTAATGTTGTGGAATTTCTATCGACAAGCCTTAATTGTAAAGGATCGGCAGTATCGACTCTAACCCTTTCTTCGTAATTGTCGTCGTCGTCTTCTTCGTCGTCGACCGGTTCCTGTTTAACTAATACGGCGCACGATAACGGACTATCCATGAATAAGCTGAGCTCGCCGAACTTGTACTTAACGAATCCAAATGCCTTTCTCCAAAATCTTCTAAACAATCCACTTCCATTTTTAACCACGTCGTATCCATATCGGGTGTTAGTTTTTTTAGTGACTGGTGCATTTTTGGTTCGTCCTTAAGATATCGTTCCATTTCGTAGCACGTCTGAAACAAAATAAAAGCATTAATATTATATCAGTTAGTAAGAGTATTGATAGCATCCAAAAAAATCACTGTAGTCAAAAAACACATAAAAAATGCCGAATATGACATAATAGTTTTGCACCTGAATGTACAGATATGAAATTAGCTCTTTCGGTATAGTCTAGAATAGATGATGAAAAAATGTTATAAAAAACTTCTTAGGAGCATAGGAAGTACACCACTTTGGATCCAGGTAAGTGACGAAGCAAGGATATATTTCTTTATTGTTATCACACAATAAAAGAATCTTTTAAAGACAGAGTGTGAAATCTTTTCTATAAGCCTGATCCAAAAAATGGTTGTTAATAAGCGCGAATAAAAAAATTTAATAAAAAAAAATAAAGACATAATCAAACATAAATGTGTTGTAAAACATTTCAAGCAGGGTATAAAACAATGGCCACGGCGAGTTTGTCATGAGACAACTGACCGCCTGGAAAATGGTCACAAGCCAACTGAACACGATACTACTACTAAGCCCCGACACACACCAAAATATAGTTAGTCAGAGAGCGCTTTTAAAACCTCATATATGGAACGTGCCTTGAATTGAGTAGTTTGTAACAAATATCACGACCGGCTTGCACTGCCGCAACCCATTAATCAGACTCCATATTTTAGAACTATTTACACCTAGCCTGATTTATCAACAGGATGCTTCATCGTAATTGTTGGTACAACATTGTAAATCCTACATATCATTTAGAAACATCTGTTGACATTGTTCAGCCAGCAGCCATTTTGTCGGGGCGGCCAGTTTTGATCCATTCCTTTCCAAACATCAAACTTCCTTCGAGTTTTTCATTTCAAATACCACAGAATTTAAAAAAAAAGTCACATTAGATCTTTCTATTGTAGAATTGGCATTGTACACACTTTTTAAACGTGCTCCTCCGGTCGTAGGTATGTCCTTCTAAGGTACTAATCGATATTTCAGGTAATAATCGATCATTTTTACAACAAAGTTTGACAAACGCCACTTTTTCGACGTGAGACTTTGAACCTTCCTATATCGACAAATTGTGCACTTTCTACAAAAAATTTGGTCGCTGTGCATGTCAATTGAACCTTTGACCTGGTGTCTTCGTTATCTATATTCACCTTCCGGTGAGGTAGAGTTAAAAATAACGGTCTAAAATTACATGTATGGTTGACGTTATGTCCAAACCTGTGAGGACTTTATCGAGGCTAAAATTTTTATTAAAAATTAGAACAATGTAATACATTTATAAAAATTCTATAGTTTTTTTTACAAATTTGTTTTTCTTTTCTTAAGTCTTACTGCTAAGATCCGGTAGGTTTCATCCCTACGATCCACTCTACGACATTGGAGCTACGGGTAGGTTTCTGAACTGCTTTCTCAATATTAAACTTTTTTTGTTTTCTTTTATACTTCAACAACAAACCTGTAACAAATTATTGCAGATTGGTTCTTTATGATTCTGTAACGGTGTCGAAGAGGTCTCCAAATTTTTTATATAATGAGACTAACCGAGATGAAATGTAAAATAAACGGACAGCTTTTCCTTAGATTTGGTCAACATTCACCCCGAACTGCTGTTATTAGCGGGATGACATTACATTTTGTTAAATTTGGCCAGAATGTATAAAGAAGCTAGTAATAGAGAGAACATTTCCTATTTATTATACAAGCAAATATTTAAATCAAAAAATTTCAAATATGCAAAGATACGAGATCGCAGTTATAAATATGAAGTTAACTAGATATTATAACATTGAGTAATTAAGTAAGATACATAAAACAGTTAATTACTTTTAATTAAATTGAATTATTTTTTAAGTTATATTTAAAACTAGTTAAACCATCACATTGAAGACATCGTAGTTTAATGTAAAATGCATTAAATAATGAAGACAGGCACATAATACCAGTTGTGAGAAAATGGCGACTTCAGGGGATTGTCACTTCATTAATTAAAGAATAGAAATATAAATACCCTAACCAAAATAGTTTTTGGTCTTAGATATAGGTAATTACATACCAGGAAGTCAATGCTTTCCACCGCACATTAGTTTACTCGTGCAGGCTGACAAAGAATGACCCCGGTTAAAGCGTGCTTGCGCAGACAGAAAATGTTTACGTGTCACATTCCACGGCGTATGATAAATATAAAAATGTACAAGTGAAATGTGTCTCAACGACATCTCGTGTATAAAGAAAGCGTAAGTAATAGTATAAACTAAGAAATGCCAAAAGTTAACTGTAAAAGCAATTGATATTCGCAATATCGTCATGAAAATGATAACTTCAAATGCGAAACAATCGTGCAGGTAACAATTTAGAACACACGCACGAAAGAACACAAAAACTATGTACCGAGTGAATCAAAATTAATATTTAGTTTTGACAACAAGTTATGAACATTAAATTATTTAATGTCATAGGAGAAAGTTCTATATTTACTTGTGTACCATGCCGATGCAAGCGCCCCATGTTGGGCGCCAAATTTACTCGGATTATTTATTTTACACATATTTAATTTCTTTTGCATTTCATATTAATTAATTAATGTAATTGCGGCAAAGTGACCTTAAATTCTTTTATATCGTTCAAATATTCTTTATTTGTTCCAGAGCAGATGATTCAAATCGAAAATTCAAATAAAAGGTAGAATCTCCTTAATAAATTAAAGGTAATATCTGATTGCTTATCAGCGAGTTGGATAATTTCGGTTAAATTATGGAATGGGAAAGTTCCCCGAGAGATTCGTTAATGGCCCAATACTCAAACCCTTGCCGTTTCCAATTGTCTATCGTATAATTCGGGCAGCTCTAAGAAATTTTCAACACGGGCTTAATTAAGACGTGTTGAACTAGTTCGGTTTGAGAAATCAGAACTGATTTTCAAATCAACGCGACACGACGGGATATAAAGGAAAGTTATAATTACTAAAATCGAGAAGTAAATCATGAACCAATAAACCGACATAATACGGCTCTTAAAACAAATGGTTAAGAAGTAAGATCGTGCCTTATCAGTAAAGCGGGTATCCACCCTAGAAACTTTATAATATAATGTAACAAAGTTATACTATTTCGGAAATCTTCGTAAGCCGTTTAATATTATAAAATTTATGCCGAAAAGAAGCGACGAAATCGACGAAAACGTTGCTGCATAAAATAATCAAAGCAAACATGCCGAAATGCGGCTTTTTGAAGTACTAGGCACGCACCTTCTGTTAGTTTCCTGATTATTGTTTATGTTAAACGTTTTTAACCGTCAAATTTTATATACGACATAAACGATTTTTCTTTCTAAACAAAATTACCCAACGTTTTTGACGAAATAAAGATAAATGTCTTTTCATTTCCCTTAATTTTCCACCCCACAGGTTATACGGAATTACAACGATAAGAATTATTATTGTATTCTTGCAAATATATATCGTTTAGGACGAAAGAGGATTACATTTCGAGCTTATAATATCGTACTATACAGTTACGAGACATGAATCATTGATCAAACACGATGCTGGATTACTTGATAAAATCCGGGATGGTACGTAAAATTCGATCACTTACGAGGTGTGTTCAACTAATTCTTACCCCAAAATCGTAAATCAGAACAAATGATACACTGGTCGGCAATTTAAATTTCGTGATTTCATATCTATAAAATATTTGATTACTTGTACTCGATTTTGAAAATTTCTATCCATTTTTTTACGTCGATTCATCCATTGCTATGGAGTTCTAACGTTTACTCACAATATTCAAAGTGCAGAGCACGATGTTTGAGAAGTTCTCATCAGTTTTGAAATTTCCCATCGTCGAGGATGAATTTCTTTTGCGATTTCTTTTATAGATTCTCAGGCGTTCTAACGATTACTCTAAACGCTCGAGGACCACTAACCAATACTTACAAAGTTCTCGTCACTTGCTCATACCGGTTTGAAAAGTTCTATATCCACAAGGAAAAAAAACTTTGTCTCCGTATCCGTTTCTATGGAGGTACCCCTCAAGAATCCTTACGTTTGTAACGGTAGTTACAAAAAAAGAAAAGCGACGGCTCTAGAGGAACAACCTAAAAAAAAACAACCAAAGGAAATTCGACTAGATGTAGCGCACTAAGTTCGTGGAGGATAAACTATTAATAGCTTCGTCGTAGAGTGGGGGGTCCTTAAAGAATTCTAAAAATTAGACTGCTGTCTAACAAGGCCCCACCTGCTGGGTAAAAGAAAGAAATAAAACCGACCAACAAGAGATCAACAGGTTTTACTTAAGGCCTAATACGCTAAATCGAACACAAACAAAAGAGAAAGACAGACAATTCAATAAAACAACAAACAAATCTTAAAGTACTAGGAGAATGTGAAAGAAATAGAGAGACTGTCGCATATACTTACGTGCGTTAGCAGCAGCCTCGCTTAACAATAAATAAGGCTCGCAATTAATGTGTCGGATTTCAGGTAAGCTTTAGTTCCACCCAAGTTAAAGTTATCATTCCAATTGAGGATTGGCTACTAACTAGGCTCTGCGTACACATATCACTTACACACGACGATTTAAACTAAACTTAAACTAGAGTTAAAGGGGTAAGTACCTTACGTAAACCCAAAAGGTGTTTTTGCGTCAACCGCTCTAAGTAAAGCGCCCGAGCCCGTATTGAGCTGGTTAAAAAAACGTTCGGTTGTGGAGTGTACACCGAATAAAATTTACTTAAATACTAGAGATCAAAGCGTTCTATGTCATATGTACTTGAACTTCATTCGCATTATCACTGAATAAGTTGCTTGAATAAATAAAACTGAGCTGTAATCGGTAGGATGCAGTTCCGAGAATGAAGGTTTCCTGCTAGCGACGGTATCGACAGTTCGGGAAGTTAAGTAACCCCAGGATTCCTCTTAAGGGAGGTGTGCGAAGAAGAACGAAAGGCGATAGGCTCCCTCGATGAAGTTATGAAGCATAACCAACCCCTGTAGACGTAGTATTCACCGGTTGTCTGCAGCTTAACTAATGTGAAACCGTGGTGTAGTCTTTAATTGATAGGGAAAAACTTATACACTAATTTGAATTGGAAATCTTGAATCACACATTAATAATTTTTGTGAAAATTTCAACTTCAAGATGTACGTCAAGTCACCCGCACGTACGGAAAGAAAAGAAGATGTCCGCTGTTCGTCTAGGAAATTTAATCGGAATTTATTTTTCACCAATAGAAAATTAGCAAATGCGCCTCAAATACGACTTTTGTCGTAACTCGCGACACACGTTTTAAGACGACTCTCGACATACGTCCTACATTTGAAAAATAAAACCGTAACACGTTTACTCTTAATACTCCCGAACTGATATTCTAACCATTACTCTAAACGCTTGAAGACCAAAAACCATTCTTAAACAGTTATCGTCACGTAAAACGATTTGAAAGGTTTTATATACCAAAGAAAACATTCCTTGTCACCGCATCCAATTCTATGGAGGTACCCATAAGAATTCTAACGTTTACTCTTAATACTCACACCTCACGAACTCATATTTAAGAAGTACTCTTAGATTTTGAAAATGATAATTTTTTTTACAAAAATGCATCCATTTTATGAAGATTTAGGTACTACTTGCATACTCTAATAATTACTCTTAACACCAAAGAAAGATATTGTTTACATCAATGCATCCATTTCTAAGGATTTTTTCTAATTCTAACAATTACTATTAACGTTTAAGGATCACACATATTTTAAAAATTCTGGTCGTTTTCCGCACATTGATTTGAGCAATTCTGTACCTCAAAGAAAAAAGTATCATGGCATCCATTTCTATGGAATTTTGGTATTCAAGAAAGTTCTCGTCAGGTTTCGTACATCATTTTAAAATTTTCTGTTCCGAAGCGTTCTAACAATTACTCTTAATCCACTTTAAAAAGTCTTTTTCCGTACTACATTCCAAATCCAAAGAAAAACATTTTTATACGTTAATGCATCTATTTCTAGAAAGTTTTGAGTAACATCTCAAAAGTTCTAACGTTTAGTGAAATATTCAAAATACACAGACCGATATTTAAAAAGTTTTCCTCGAACATCCTTTTCGAAATACATCCATTTTTATAGATTCTTGTAAACGTTCAATGTGTACAAAACAATACTTAAAATGATCCCAACGCTTTCGTATAACGACTTAAAAAGTTCTATATTCCAAAAAAAAATTATCACTGCATTCATTTCTATCAAATCTTGTGAATCGACATTTAAAAAGTTCTCGTCGGTATTTGTACACTAATTTTGAAATTTTTAGTTCCAAACGATATTTTTTTTTAGGATTAGACCCATATTTATGGATTCTGCGTAGCACCTCAACAATTAGCCTTAATGGTTGGGGAGTAAAAAGTTCTTATGGATTTCCGAACATTCATTGATTTGAAAGTTTTTAGATCCCCAAAATCTTTATTTTCGATAATGCATCCATTTCTTGGGAGTTCAAGGTAGTACCCCAATTACATACCACAAATTCTAAACGAGCAAACCAATAATTAAAAAGTTCTCACACTTTCCTGTACATCAATGTTGAAATTTTTTGTTACGATTGCATCCATTTTTGCAGATTCTGAGTAGTTGGTCAAAATTCTCACCCATTAATCGTAATACCCAAAGCGCATAATCTAATACTTAAAAAGTTCGTACCACTTTTCAAATTCAATCAATTTTGAAATTAATTTTTTTTAAGTCGACGCATCCATTTTTTATTTTAGGTAGTACCGTTTTCCCATTTGAAAAGTTCTCTTCGATTTTCGCACGTGGATTTTCAAATTTCCTGATAACAAAGATGACAATTTTTTACGGTAAATGCATCCAATTGCATTGAGTTCAAGGATCGTTCTTTGTACATCGATTTTGAACATTTTCGTCCAGAATAATCATTTTTTTTACGATTGCATCCATTTTTATGAAGTTCCAGGTAACGCGTCAATAGTTCCAACAATTACTTTTGGTGATCGAAGCGCACAAACCAAAAGATTTTGATTTTTGTACGTCGATTTTGAAAATGTTTGTCCAGAAGTTTCAAGTAGTTATTTGAAGAATTCTAATAATTACTCTTAACACTGAAAGCGCACAGACCCGCCGTTTTCTGTTTATTTGAAAATAATAAAAAAATTTTGTACGTCAATGCATTTTTGGATACCACATTAAGACTTCCAATAGACACAGGAACCGTACAAACCAATTACTTACGAAGTTTTCGCTGTTTTCCGTGCATCAATTTGAAAAACTCAATCTCCCATGCACTTAAATTTTTCACAATAATGCATCCATTTCTATCGAGTTCTGGTACTATTACAAAACTTAAAGTGTCCAAGCCAGTATTTAAAAAACAATACTTAAAATATACTTCGAATTTACTTATATAAACGTTACAATATTTTTTTGCTGCTTTTCGTACATCGACTTTCATTATTTTAGTTCAGAGGAATGATTTTTTATCATTGCATCAATTCTGTGGAGTTCCATACAGAATCCTCATGAGGTCTAACGATTAACCCCCATTTATAAAGTTCTCGATTTGAGAAGTACTATATTCCAAAGAAAGATTGTTTATCTCAACCCATCCATTTCTATAGAGTTTTGGATACCACCTCAGTGTTACGGTAGTGCCTCAATATTATTCACAAAACTCAGAACACCTTAAACAGTATTTAAAAATGTGCCTTCCTTATTCAAAAAGATACATTTTTTAAAAAATAATTCGTCCATTTCTATGGAATTCTTAGTAGTACCTCATAGAGTTCTGACAAAATGGTCTTTAAAAACTACTTAATGCATCCAATTTTATGAACAAACCAATAATTGAAAAATTCTCACAGTTTTCCGTACAACTATTGAACCAATAACTTTTTCCAATGTATACATTTCTATGGAGTACTAGGTAGCAGCTCAATAGTTCTAATAAATATTCGGGAAGTTCTTTCTCCAGAAGAATGAAAATTCTTTCACAATAGTGCATCCATTTCTATGGAGTTATAATAGTACCTCAATATTACTCACAAAATTCAAAGCACCTAGCCAGTATTTAAAAATTTGTCTTCACTTTACCAAAATCGATTTTGAAAGTTATCGTCCCGAAAAATTAATTTAAGAATACATCAATTTTTATGGAATTCTGAGTAGTATCTCAAGAGTTCTAACAAGCGGATATTTAAAAACTGCTCGTAGATTTTGGAACATAGATTTTGAAATAAGAAAATCAAGTTTCTTAAGATATATCCTAGTTTATTCTGACACCTCAAGAATTCAAAGATTCAGTCTGAACATTTCTGTCCCAAAAAATATTTTTTTTATTATTGCATGCATTTTTATAGAGTTCTAGGCAACATTTCAACATTTCTAATGGTTATTGTTAGTGGTCGGAAAACACCCTCCAACATTTACAAGATTCTCGTTGTTTTATGTACATTGATTTTCAAAAATTTACATCGTAAAGGATCACTTTTTTTTACGATAATGCATCCATTTCTATAGAGTTCTGAGTAGTACCTCAAGAGTTCTAACAAATCAATATTTTAAACATTTTCGCAGTTTTCTCAACATCGATTGAAGATTTCCTACAAAAAAAAATTCAGGTCAATGCGTCCATTGCCATGTAGTTCTGGGTAGCAGATTCTAAAAAATATTCGAGAAGTTCTATCTCCTGAAGAATGAAAATTCTTTCACAGTAGTGCATCCATTTATATGGAGTTATAATAGTACCTCAATATCACTCACAAAATTCAAAGCATCTGAAGCAGTCTTTAAAAATTTGTCTTCAATTTTCGAAAATTGATTTTGAAAATTACCGTCCCGAAAAATATTTTTTTTAAATAATACTTCCATTTCTATGGAGTTCTGGGTAGTATCTCAAGAGTTCTGACAAACTGATATTTAAAAACTGCTTGTAGATTTTGGATGACTTTTTGACAATAGTGCATGGATTTCTATGGAGTTCTGGGTACTACTACCTCAAGAGTTCTAACAAACCAATATTTTAAACATTTTCACAATTTTCTGTACATCGATTGAACATGTTTTATATCCTAAAAATATTTTTCAGGTCAATGTATCCATTTCTATCGAGTTCAGGATAGCAGCTCAATAGTTCTAATAAATATTCAAGAAGTTCTTCCAGAAGAATAAAAATTCTTTCACAATAGTTCATCCATTTCTATACAGTTATAGTAGTACCTCAATACTACTTACAAAATTCAAAGCATCTTAACCAGTATTTAAAATTTGTCTTCACTTTCGAAATTCGATTTTGAAAATTACCGTCCCGAAAAATTTTTTTTTCCTTTTCTAAAACAATATATCCATTTCTATGGAGTTCTAAATAGTACCTCAAGAGTTTTGAAAAGCCGTAGATTTTGGAACATAAATTTTGAAATTAGAAATTCAACTTTTTTAAGATAATGCATCCAATGTTATAAAGCTTTGGTATCTCAAGAATTCTACGATTACTTTTAGTACTTAAAGCGCATAAATCTATCTAAGAAACTTTCGTTCTTTTTCTACAGCGGTTTTGAATATTTCTGTCCGTTCTAGGTAACATTTCAACGGTTTTTCTTAGTGATTCAAAAACGCAAGCCAACATTTGCAAGATTCTCGTCGTTTATCGTACAGTAGTTTTTAAAATGTGTGTCCCAAAGGATAATTGTTTACGATAACGCATCCATTTCTATGGGAGTTCTTAGTTGTACCACAAGCATCTGAACAACCAATACTTGAAAAATTCTCGCAGTTTTCCGTACATCAATTTTATATCCTGTTTTTCAGGTCAATGCTACCAGCTCAATAGTTCTAATAAATATTCGAAAAGTTCTATCTCTCGAAGAATAAAAGTTCCAAAAAATAATTTTTTTAAAAATAATTTATCCATTTCTATGGAGTTCTGAATAGTACCTCAAGAGTTCTGAAAAAACCTTAGGAAAAAAAAAGATATTTAAAAGCTACTCGTCCATTTTGGTACATGGATTTTCAAATAAGGATAATTCATCCAACTTTATGAAGTTCTGGCACCTCTAATGATTACATTTAGTATTCAGAGCGCATAAATCTATCAAAGAAGCTTTCGCTCTTCAGCGATGTTAAACATTTCGGTATCAAACAATATTTGTTTACGATTGGATGCACTTCTATAGAGTTCTAGGTACCATTTGAACAGTTCTAACAATGACTTTTACTAATAGAAGAACACAAGTCAACATTAACAAGATACTCGACGTTTTCCGAAGAATAATTTTTTTTAATGATATGCATCCATTTCTATAGAATTCTGGGTATTACCCTAAGAGTTTTAAAAATCCAAAATTTAACAAAATTCTCGCAGTGTTCTGTACATCGATTGAAGAAGTTCTATATCATAAACAATAATTTTCTTAAGTCAATCCATCCTGTTCTAAAAAGTTCTGAGTAGTAAGCTCAATAGTTCTAACAATTCCTCATAATATTGAAAAACTTATTACCGTTTTTCGTATATCGATTTTAAAAGTTCTACCTCACAAAGACAATTTTTTTCACAATAATGCATCCATTTCTATGGAGTTCTGGTACTTACAAAACTCGAAGCGTCCACAAACCAGAAATTAAAAAGTTGTCTTCATTTTTCGAAAATCGATTTTGAAAATTACTATCCCGAAAGATGAATTTTTAAAAAAATAATTCATCCAATTTTATGGTGTAGTACCTCAAGAGTTCTGACTAACCATTGTTTATTATTGGCATGTTTAGATTTTAGTGGTTTTTCTAAACCTTGAAGCAAATGCTTTGCCAAGACGAACTAATCCACTATTGCACACGGTTTCGTCACCACACTATACAGGTTTATACTGATCTTCTGGAGCACCATACATAACACTTACATCACAATACAATATTTAAAATGTACCATACGAATAAATAAATAAATAAACCATTATTTAAAAACTACTCTTTGACTTTGGTACATGGATTTTGAAATAAAAAAATCTACTTGTTTAAGATGATGCGTCCAATTTTATAAAAATCTCTCAAGAATTCTAAAGATTATTTTTCGTACCCGAAGTGCATAAATACATACATAAAAAGTTTTTGCTTTTTTTCGTTCAGCGATTTTGACCAGTTTTATGATTTCATGGATTTCTATGGAGTAGGTACTACGTAGCATTTCAACAATTCGATTAGACACTCTTAGTGGTAGAAGAACACAATCCAAAATTTACAAGATTCTCGTTGTTTGTCGTACATTGATTTTCAAAAATGTATGTCTTAAAGAATTACTTTTTTTAGGATGATGCATTTCTATGGAATTCTGAGCAGAATTCTAAAAATTCAATGTATCCACTTCTATGGAATTCTGGATAGCAGTAAATAGTTCTAACGCGGTACTCTAAACGCGCAAACCAGTAGTGAAAAAATCATACATCGATTTCTAAAGTTCTACATCACAAAGAATAATTTTTTTCACTATGTGACGGTATTATTTCGCAAATAATTGATTTATAGACCAATTTCTCCCTACGTATAGACAGCCGTGTTCACACTCATGCGTTTGAATATGAATTTTTGTATTAAAAAAATCTTCTGGGGATTTTAGTTACTTGAAATTGCCAGTACCGATAATTTATCTTCTTTTGCTCGCAAAAGTTATAACATTTGCTGACCGTCGTGAAAAGGTGTACATGGAGAATGCTGTAAAAATCATCCCATTCAAATTAGGGAATAAGTCTTCGACTACTGTTCCTGTGTAAGTACCTTTTTTACTTTCCTTTGTTTTAATAAAATATTTGCTATCACGGGTTCTATCAATTGCAGGCACCTTTTTTTTATTGCTTTTCTTATTTGGCTTTTTCTGCTGGTCACTTCAGACGTACTCCGTTTTAATTAATCAATGGATCTTTAATTATAGTTATGCTGGCAAGAATAATAATCCGAAAATTATAGAATATCGAAGTGATCACCAACGTTGGAATTTCAACCTACCTTGGAACCTCCTTCTGGTCAAGGACACCACCCAAGATAAGCCTGTTATCTGCTTCTTTGTAAACAGCCCAGCAACTGTTATCAACGGAGTCCATTTTGGTTTTTGCTTTTCTTCGTTGGATAATAACATACTAGATTTGGATATAAAAGCTGTCACATCTGACGATTAACTGTCGAACACCGAAGACGTATTTATACAAGCTAAGTTAATTCTTTTATGCATGTCATTCATAAATTTTATCGCGTTCTATGTATACGTACCGCAGCCGTGAGTTTGGCAACGTATCTTTTTGTGAACTAGAAAGATCTTTCCAAGTACCTGAATAATTTTGTGCGCTTTAAACCTATTTAAATAATCGGCCAAGATCCGGTACTCTCCGTAATTCTTGTCAAATACATTCCGAATAATATTTGCCACGTGAACTCGGTGAATCGCTTGCATTGTATAATCGGTGCTACGACTATCAAAAGTTTATAATACTAATAACCTTATTCATATATGTCTTATAATACTAACCTATTTGTGGCGTTCGTTCCTCGAATTATTACTCGCGCCTTAACTCGCTCTCGTGAATTATGATTATTTTATTACTATATTTTGCTATTAATTCTTAATGATATTATCTATTGTTGTGTCTATGTGTTTCTATGTGTGTTAATAATAATATACATATTTCTATCAACGTGCAGTTTGTTTCTGTATCTACGAGTTCCTAGTGTCTCTAGAATATCTCTTATAAGAAACCATAGGTGGCGCCTTATAAATTCTTCGTGCAGTGTAGAAGCCTTCATTTCGAACGATTCTCAATAAGCCCACGACCACTTCCAACCAAGAGGAGCTGCCGGCCCGGCCTTCTAGCCTGCTATATTTTTTTGGAGTTTGTTTACAAATAAACCGTAACAACTATAACCCACCTATGGAGTTCTAGGTAGTACCTCAATGTTTCTCACAAAACTCAAAGCGTTTTAAACCATTATTTTTCGAAAATCGATTTTGAAAATTACTTTCGGAAAAAATAAATTTTATTTGAACATAAGTCTTATACATAAAACAAGAATCAAAGTCAAGAGATCATCAACTAATTTATGTTTAATTTTTAATCCGTCCGCATTCAGAATGTAACGTAGAGATGTAGTCGAAACATCTTGACATTCCAGCACTCAAACCTCTAATTGTGATAGAATCCTGAAATTGAAGTAGGCTTCAGTTTTAACGACGTCACAGTTTCAATTAAATATTTTCATGCGAGCGACATCGTTTCAATAATTGCCAAAGCTGGTGGTTATGAAGGAATTTTCTTGGAAATTTTTAAGTAAGGTATGCAATTAGAAACCAAATATAAAAACTTTCGACTGCGAAGTTTTCAAAAAGTAATTGGAAAGTTACAATTACATCAACCGACTGCAACTTCCGGTAGATTCTCAACTACCTTTAATTTCGAAGATAGTTTACAAACTCGATTTTTTTCTATCGGAACGAATAGATATAAAACTTTTGCTGAAAGAACAAAAAAGAAATCAATCAGTTCGCTAATTAAGTCGAAGTTTCCGTTTTAATTAAAATACGTACGTAGCTGCTCCAATTAAAATTTGGTATCGATTGGTGCAGTAATGAATAATTAACAGTTCTTCTTAACAAAAATAATTTTTTTTGTGACACTTTTAACGGTTGAAACTTGAAAACAAACTGGAAGTTTAATCAGTAATCGTTCCGCGTTTTCTGAACAATACCGAGGACCATCCAATGCACCTATCCGATGATGAAGAAAAACGAATTGTCAATCGAACTTTGAAAAAGTCAATCGAATCTCGTATTGTTTGGCGAGCGTGAGCACCAAGTTTTAATTTCAAATTCTCGGAGAAAAGTTCGTAATATAACAACCACTTAAATTTTCTTTTTTTTGTATTCTCCCCAAGATATTTATTTGCTTTCAGCTACATAATTTTAAATCGGATTACGTTTACAACAAAAAAAAAGACTCTTAAGATAAGATGTTAATTGAAAGCTTCGAAATGTTTTTGTTAAACAAACTCGAGAATTTGCATAAGATTTCCTTTTGAATATTCGATGAAAATTTTCAAGTTTAATCACCTTCAGTGGATTCATTTGTAAAACTGGAAAACTTCAATAAAAGTAAGTGAGTGATGGTGGTAAATGAAAATTGTATTTTCTGTAACCTAATACGCCATTGTTTTCAAAACAAGGAAGAAGAAAACTGTCCAAACCCGCCCGATTCTTTGTCTTTTAGCTGGGATCACTCCGGAAACTGTTTGGGATTTAAATTGATTTCGTCAGTGTTTATGTGCGAGAGAGAATAATTTTATTAATTTCAAAAACGTTTAATTGAAAGCGAAGTTTAACGGTTTAAATATAATTACGAGTTTTATTAAAGCCTATTGTTTGGGCGTAATTTTGTTAGCAACAGACACGGGGAGATTTAGGTTGTAACAACGTTAAACAAGGTGTTCCCTTTACAATGTTACAAGTTATAACATTGTAAGGGTAATGTTTTATAGATTGATAATAAAACAGATTCATATAACACTTAATGTAAAGTTTTATTACAACCGCCAATGATAAAACGGTGGAGGTTTTATTCAATAAACCTCGGAGATATTTGAACCCGACGACTGCAATTTCTCATTCTAATACATTTTTCAATACTGAAAACTTTTTATGGACTAAATATGAACCATCCACGTTGTAAAAAGAAAATCGACTGAGAAAAATAAAGTTTGTCGACTGAAAAACCTTCCTCTGTTATGCTGTTCTCTTTTACAGCAATGAAACGGTATTATTCTCATTACAAAAACGTAATTTCGCCACCGTTTTCCTCATTTTGAGTGTTTGCACTTGGAAAACATTTTATCTATTATTTTCATGAATACATTTAGTTTACTTTCGACACGACTGTAAACTTCAAACTAAAAATCCTCTTGATCTTTTTTCTTCTGTTCTCTTCTTTCAAAATGCATTCTCGACTAAATTGGTCGCAATTTTGCGCTTTCAAAATGAAGTAAATTAACATCTCTCGACGAATTCATAATTAACTTCCTTGAAAAAATTAAATAACGTTATAAATTACAATTTCTTTCGTATTAAACTAGTAAGAAAATTAATTTACGATCGAACAAAAAGAAAATCCTCCCTTTTTTTCATTTCTTACTAAGTAACCCCACCAGCCAAACGATCTCTTAAGCATATTAATTTGGTTTAATTTTATCTTTCGTGTAAAAATTCAATTTAACATATTTTTTCTTAAATTAAACTTAAATAGTGATTAAGCATAAAGAATTGAAATTATTGACGCCATAAATAATTTATTTAAAATAGAATTATTTTATAACAACATTGATTTAGTACAAATTATTGACCCTTATTAGTTAAATTTAATAATTTAATCAAATATAATCAAATACATATTTGGCAGATACTAACAATGCAGTAATTTATTTAAACATAATTATAAACATAAAATTTTTAATTTTAATTCATTAACTTATATTTGACCGTTGAAATTGTATATATGTTGAATATTTATGTATTCAAATTCAACTAAAATAATTTTAATTATATGTCTAAATAAATAGTATCTACAGTAATCCGCACTAACTTTCTCCCATGTTCACATTCTTAATTAATGTATTGACATGTACCAATTTTCAAGAAATTTCTTCAAGCCGATATCGAGTACAAACTCGAATTATATCGAAATTCCGTTCCAGTCGTTTTTGAAAAAAACTTAAGGGATGAAATTCTTCCTTACTTGAGTTTTTCTGGAAAAGCCTATAAGTTTGAAAATTGTTAGAGCCGTTTTCAAAAAGTCGACGTTTATATCTTATACCCTTAAGTATAGAGGTAGAAAAAATATATCTGAAAAAAAAATATTCAAGGAACATCGTTCCAGCCATTTTTGAAAAAAAAATTAAAACCAGTTTTTCTAAAAAAAAAAGGACATTAGATATTTTGTAGACATTGTGTGTACGATAAACTCGATTTTTTCCATTTTAGGCCTTAACATTACGAGTAGGAAAAAGCACCTCTAAAAAACTTCTCGAAAATTCAATCAAATTGTTCCATTCTAAGGAAATTGAAAACTTTTCGAGGTCAGTATGTCAAAATAAAATTTATTTTCATCATGAAATTTTTATTGAAAAGTTTTAATTGATTCAAATAGATTCATTTTTCGCAAATTATTATACATATTTTCTTTCAATTCCAAAGATCATTCTAAAATAATTGCAAAGTTTGAATAAAATTTTGTTTTATCACGAAATTTTATTGAAATATTTACCCTGCTTTTGAATTAAACTTCGAAAATATTGATTCAAATAGAATTATATTTCGCAAATTATTATATTATTTTCATCATAATTTTGAAAATTGAAAAATTTGTATTGTTTCAATAATATTGCTTAAAACAGAATATTTTTTCGCAAATTAATATATTTTCTTACAATTCCAAAAACATTCTAAGAAAATTGATAAACTTCTCAATGCAGTAGATATGTCAGAACCAAAGTTGTTTTCATCATGAAATTTTTATTAAAAAATTATCCTGTCTTTGAATTAAGCTTCAAAAATAATGATTCAAATAGAATCATTTTCTGCAAATTATTATATTTTCTTTTAAAACAAAAACATTCTAAAAGAATTGAAAAAAATTTCAAGGTCAGTAGCCAGAATAAAATTTGTTTTCATCACAAAATTATTATTGAAAAATTATTCTGTCTTTGAATTAATGTTCAAAATATTGATTAAAAAAATAATTTTTCGCAAATGATTATATTTTCTTTTAATCCCAAAAACATTCTAAAATAATTGAATAACTTCTCAAGGGGAGTGTGTCAAAGTAAAATTTATTTTCATCTTGAAATTATTATTGAGAAATTACCCCACCCCCTTTGAATTAAGCTTCACAACTATTGGTTCAAATATAATCATTTTTTGGAAATGATTATAGTTTCTTTTAATTCTAAAAACATTATAAAAGAATTGATAAACTTTTCAGGGTCAGTATTTCAGAATAAAATTTGTTTTTATCATGAAATTATTATTGAAAAATTACCTCGCCTTCGAATTAAGCTTCACAAATATTGATTCAAATAGAATAATTTTTCAGAATTTATTATAGTTTCTTTAAATTCTAAAAACATTCTAAGGGAATTGATCGACTTTTCAGGATCAGTATGTGAGTATAAAATTTGTTTTTATGATAAAATTATTATTGAAAAATTATCCCGTCTTTGAATTTAACTTCACAAATATTGATTAAAAAAACATTTTTCGCAAAATTATTATACTCTTATTCAATTCCAAAACATTCTAAAATAATTTAATAACTTCTCAGGGTCAGTGTGTCAAAATAAAATTTGTTCTCATCTTGAAATTATTATTGAGAAATTACCCCTCTTTGAATTAAGCTTCACAAATATTGGTTCAAGTGGAATCATTTTTCGGAAATTATTATAGTTTCTTTCAATTCTAAAAACATTATAAGGAAATTGATAAATTTTTCAAGATCAGTATGTAAGAATAATATTAGTTTTCATCATGAAATTATTATTGAAAAAATTACCCCGCCTTTGGATTAAGCTCCAAAAATATTCAATGAAATAGAATCATTTTTCGCAAATTAGTGATTTTCTTCCAATTCCAAAAAACATTCTATGAGAATTGAAAATCGTTTTAGGGTCAGTATGTTAAAATAAAATTTATTTTCCTGATGAAATTGTTATTGAAAAAATTATCCTGTCTGTGAATTAATCTTCAAAAATGTTTTAATGTTTTAATTCTAAAAACATTATAAGTCAAAATAAAATTAGTTTTCATCATTAAATTATTATTTTCAAAAGTATTGATTCAAATAAAATCATTTCCCGCAAATTATTATAGTTTCTTTCAAAACATTCTAAGGGAATTGAAAAAATGTCAGAGGTCGGTATGTCAGAATAAAATTTGTTTTCATCATGAAATTATTATTGAAAAATTATCCTGTCTTTGAATTAATTTTCAAAAATATTGATTAAAAAAACATTTTTCGCAAAATTATTACATTTTCTTTCAATCCCCAAAACATTCTAAAATAATTTAACAACTTCTCAGGGTCAGTGTGTCAAAATAAAATTTGTTTTCATCTTGAAATTATTATTGAGAAATTACCCCTCTTTGAATTAAGCTTCACAAATATTGGTTCAAGTGGAATCATTTTTCGGAAATTATTAGTTTCTTTCAATTCTAAAAACATTATAAGGAAATTGATAAATTTTCAAGATCAGTATGTAAGAATAATATTTGTCTTCATCATGAAATTATTATTGAAAAATTACCCCGCCTTTGGATTAAGCTCCAAAAATATTCAATGAAATAGAATCATTTTTCGCAAATTAGTGATTTTCTTCCAATTCCAAAAACATTCTATGAGAATTGAAAATCGTTTTAGGGTCAGTATGTTAAAATAAAATTTATTTTCCTGATGAAATTGTTATTGAAAAATTATCCTGTCTGTGAATTAATCTTCAAAAATGTTTTAATGTTTTAATTCTAAAAACATTATAAGTCAAAATAAAATTAGTTTTCATCATTAAATTATTATTTTCAAAAGTATTGATTCAAATAGAATCATTTCCAGCAAATTATTACAGTTTCTTTCAAAACATTCTAAGGGAATTGAAAAAATGTCAGGGTCGGTATGTCAGAATAAAATTTGTTTTCATCATGAAATTATTATTGAAAAATTATCCTGTCTTTGAATTAATTTTCAAAAATATTGATTAAAAAAACATTTTTCGCAAATTATTATATTTTCTTTCAATCCCCAAAACATTCTAAAATAATTTAACAACTTCTCAGGGTCAGTGTCTCAAAATAAAATTTGTTTTCATCTTGAAATTATGATCAAAAAATTACCCTGCCTTTGAATTAAGCTTCACAAATATTGATTCAAACAGATTCATTTCTCGCCAATTGTTATATTTTCTATCAATTCCAAAAATATTCTAAGAGAATTGAAACAGTTTTTAGGGTCGGTATGTCAGAATAAAATTTGTTTTCACCTTGAAATTATTATTGAAAAATTACCTCGCCTTTGAAATTGCTTCACAAATATTGATTCAAATAGAATCATTTTTCACAAATTATTATAGTTTCTTTCAATTCTAAAAACATTATAAAAGAATTGATAAACTTTCTTCTGGCTTTGAACTTATCTTCTAAAATATCGATTAAAAAAACATTTTTCGCAAATTATTATATTTTCTTTCAATCCCCAAAACATTCTAAAATAACTTAACAACTTCTTAGGGGCAGTGTCAGAATAAAATTTGTTTTCATCTTAAAATTATTATTGAAAAATTACCCTGCCTTTAAATTGAGCTTCACAAATATTGGTTCAAATCGAATCATTTTTCGGAAATTATTATAGTTTCTTTCAATTTTAAGAACATTATAAGGGAATTGATACTCTTTTCAGGGTCAGTATGTCAGAATAAAATTTGTTTTCATCATGAAATTATGATTGAAAAATTAAGCTTCAAAAATATTGAATTAAATAGAATCATTTTTCGCAAATTAGTAGATTTTCTTCCAATTCCAAAGACATTCTAAGAGAATTAAAAAACCTTTTTGGGTCAGTAGTCAAAATAAAATTTATTTCCATGATGAAATTATTATTGAAAATTACTCTGTCCTTGAATTAAGCTTCAAATAGAATCATTATTTGCAAATCATTATATTCAAAATAATTTCCAAAACTGATTAAGAAATTTTATAAAGCAATGCGAGAGGGACTTGCACGCACTAACATTTTCATTGCCGTTGGGGCAAACTAAAAGAGTTGAGTGTTGTCCATTTATTTATGTATACTTGTTGTTTATTGTGTTTATGCAACTACAAGGGTGTCATTTCTAAATAATACGATTGCAACCTTCTACTATGCTGTCTAAACCCGCAACTAGGACGACAGTACCTTCGGACAAAAAAAATCGCTCATTAACTTTTTCAAGTTTGATTTGGAATTGCATGTAAACATATTAAACATAAAATAAAAATAAAACGAAACTATGTGGTTTGGGAAACCCTTTCCACTATACGATCCGTGCAAACCTGAAGAAACCAACACCGCAACCCCAATCAATATTATTCGTATTGCGGCTAAAGTAAACCGTTTGCTTAATTTTATGAGGCACAATAAAACAAAAGTTCCCCCGAGCTTCATAAATTCTCTTCTAATTTTAGAATAAAGGTAAATGCTTGACCGAGATGTGTTAAAATGGGTGGAACATACGATTGCGATTAGAATGACTCACTCAACAATAAAGAAGACCGCACACAGCACCGATAACATTGTTTGCAAACTGTATGCAATATCTAGCACTACATCCACCCCAGTTTTATGTAAGCAAAAGCGTACTATTTTAACATTTGATACAATTGAAAAGCTAACATACCGACAGAAACGATACCAACAATAACATTCACGACCACTTCATATAACTTGGAAAATAGATATTCAAAACTAAATTCGAGGATTTTGAATCCATAATTAACAATGCCTGGATATCAAACTATTGTTTACCCAAATTAGTATTCCCAAGTTGAAACCTTCAGATTAAAATCGTTATCAATTCGCTTTGATCATATCGCATTTTACGGAAATGCAACTCTAGTAATTTATAAAACAATTTGTACATCAAAGCAGATGTATGATCCTTAGATTAATTAAAACGTATTTACAGGAGGTTAAGCAAATGCCCATTCAATTTTAAATCGACGAACAAAACGAAAATTCATAACTCTTTTTTCATACATTTATCAATCTGGCGATTGTTACTTTTTTTTGTTTTCAAAAATGTTAATAATGAGCAATACCAGAAACATAAATTCCTACTTAGTAGGGTCTGATAAGAAAAAAATTTTGTATCGACGAGCCAGATTTTATCGTTTTTAAAAAGAATTTTTTTGATGCGATTTCTCGTCTTCATTTTCATCGTCGTCCGTTCTGCCATAACAACCTCTGGTATATCTCAAACCCGGATTCAACGTCAGCCGTTAATGTTTTTGTTGACGTAAATATATGAACAGTTCGAAATAAAAAAGTGATTTGAAACTCGTGTTGTAAATTATAAACTATCACGCAGTGTTTTCGTAATTACGTGCATATTAACTTACGGTGCGATTTTAATTCATTGAAAAGAATTTTGTGCGTAACTTAAGTTTTAATGAAAGACACGCAAAGTTAGGATTTTGTAATAGACATTTTGGATTTGTATGAGGGCTGAAAACATTTAAATAAATAAGTTGTTTTGTTAATAAAAATAAGCGGTCAGGTGATGAATTTTAATTTTCACTATTTCAGTAATGTTAATCTCGTACAAACTTTCTTTATTTGGTAAGTTTATGTTATGTTTCAAATATAATCAATCTTGTGGATTTCTTTTGTAGAAGTATTTCCAAATGACCTTCAAAAAACCTGCGCAAACTTCTCTACTCTAGAAATGAAATAAAAACTAAAAACATTTACTTTCTCATTGGTTAAATGCTTCTCAAATAATTCGAAATTTAACGTTTAAAAAGGTATTATGAATAGTTTTATTTTATAAGCAAAGTTTGTTGTTTCCTGTTATTTTCCACAATACTAACATATAAAAACATTTTAATCAAAATTGTAAACATTGTATTTCATTGATACATATTAAGATATTTAAAATAATTTGTAAACGTAAATTTATGTGATTTATAAAGTAATATTGTTATTTATCTAGACTTTCACACCCTAAGTCTTTCTCATCGGACCCAAAAAAACATCCCGAGTCATCGGAATCGTGTTGATTAATAGGTATAATAAAATCTTCGATATCATCGATAATGTACTCCATTTCAATGTATTCTTCCTCAATCATTTAACAAATCATTTAATTCATTAAATACTTTAATATAAATTACTTATCTTTCATCAAAGAATGATTATTAAATTAGCCTTTAAAAAGATTGATTCAGCGCAAAATAGTAAACAAGCCCCTAACCTTAACGTACTTTAAAATAATACTGTCACGTCGCAGTAGACAATTGAAATGATGACGTTTTTATAAAAGTTGGTACAACAAAATCCCGACCTATTTTCGTCTTTCGCGCATATGAAGGTCATAGCTCGCAACATTTGGAAACACTTCTAACGAGCCTTTTTTATCTATATTTTATTTGTGTGTGTTATGTTAACCTTTACCTGATTTGGGACGGTACTTTCTTAAGGTAACTCAACTGGAAAATATCCTACTAGACAGGCTTTTAGTAAACAAAGGCTGAAGTTATATAAGTCGTAACCTCCTTGTTTGGCGCCCTCTCGACTTTGATTTCCAACAATTTACTACGATCTTACCATTTCACAAAGGCAAATCATCGCGCGACCCTCCCCGCCCACTGAGCTATGGAGCAACGCCTATTTATGTTACGTTTTATTTCTTCTTGCATGTAACACATATCTGAAGACCATGAAAACAGACTAAACAAAAGACAAAAGCAAAGGAGAAAGAAAGAAATAAAGATCAGACAGGAGGGAAAGTCACCAAGAAAAATTAAACTACGGGGCTCACCCAAAAAAAATCAATAACCAAATACAAGGGGTCAACGATCAAAGCGAGGGACTAAAACAGCTCTCCACATACGAGACCTCGATGAAATTACGACGGAGGAGGAGGTAGCTATACAGCAACTCCTACATCTCTACAATAATGAAGAATTTAAAGTAAACTACGCCAAGGTTAGGCGGTAGCCAAACTGTAACAGACAAAAACGAAGCGGCGGATAAATTAATAGAAATCAGAAAACTAAGAATAAGCCTAACACAGTGCCGAATAACTGAGAGGGTTGAAGTGGACGAAGATCACAGATACTGGGGAGTAGGGAACACTATACAACATTCCATGCCCGTGTTTCACGTCTGGTAAGAGGGACACAATAAATAATGTTGTAAAATGAAAAACGGCGCCCTATCCGCAAGACTGATGGACAGCACGTGGACTATGCAACTCCCCCTTTACATGTTCGCAATAAATAAGAAGACATGGCAACAAAATCGCGCAGTTCATGGGTTATAAGTTCTATAACATCCTACAAATAAACCTGGGAAGAAGACGAACTGCACATGACTTGATGTGTGGCACAGCTAAAGTGGGAGGCGTGGATATTTTAATAATAAGAAAGGCAAACGCCAAAATATCTCAAGACAAAGCCTGAAGAAACAGCCTTGGTGGTGGGCCTTTTAAACAGGAACAACCTGGGTAAACATGTGAGGTTTTATATAATTTTGCATTCAGCGGAAATAAACATCTGCAGCGCATACGTTATACATTAGCGAACAAACAAATCCATAGAAAACCTAACAATACAACAAAAGGATGGAGGGAATGATGAAATATAAACAAAGTTGACACAGAGAAACAAATTAGTACCTTCTGAGCTAGACGATAGTTGGTAGCATGCAACGACGCAAAACAGCTCGCGGGAGGAACACAAAAGTAATATACTGGTGGAATGATGAGCTAAATAACCTGAAAAAAAAATGCCACGAACAACAAACCCCTAAGACAAAAGAGTTACTAGCGTGGAGGAGGAATGTTACAATACTACTATAGCTAAATATGGACATGCTATAATAACAACGAAGAGAGAAACCTGGGAAAAAGTACTCGATGAACTTAACACGGATATCTGGGGTCTGGGGTATAGTAATAGTAACTCCTCTGTTCTCAGTCTGACCTGCGAGAACAAAGGAAACCAATTCCGCAAGAAAATAACATCAGCAGTAGACAAAATCGATAACAAGAAAACGCCATGACTGGATAGGATTCCCGCAGAAGGAATCATTGAAATGATTAAAGCTAAAAATAAATTGTTCACCAATTGGAAAAAAAATTCCTTTCCGGTGGAATGGAGAAAAGTAATGTTGGATCTAATACCCAAACCAAAACAACGAGACCACCTAACGGAGTACAGACCCCTGTGTCTTCTATATTGTGTTTAGAAATTGTACGAACATATCCTACAAAAACGACCCGAGGAATGGCGTCGGCTTTCGGCAAAACAATTTGGTTTCACAGAATAACAGAAGCAATAAGCATGACATGGCGGACTCGGAAACTGTGGGCCCTCATCACTCTGGATGTAAAGACTCCTTTTAGTACATTGCCGTAGAACCTTATTTACAAAACATTATCTGAGTACTTATCGGATAGACAACTTTGCATCCGGAATGGCGATGGAGCTTGGTGGATGAGTTCCACAGGGGTCTGTGCCAGGGCCAACACTGTGAAAATGTGTCTTTTTGAATGCTTAATATGGAAACTGGAAGGAACACCGAAATAGTCGCCTTCGCAGACGATCTGGCACTCACAGGTTGCAACGGTAGCACTAAACGTAGTAACGACTACTCGGATGGAGAGACTTTGCCTGAAGGGTAAAGGGGTATAACATCGAAGCCACCCAAACAATAAAGTATCCAGGCATACATATCGACCTTCCACTTGGCCTATCCAAGCTTTGTCAAGGCGTCTTAAAGTACTTTAAGGCCATCTTATCTTTTACCTGTCAATCCTGTCTATTCAAGGTTCAGTATGTAGGCTAAGCGTGATAGTCTGGTTCCTCACTCTATCCCGTCGTACGCCTACAGATACCTCAGTACTGTAGCCTGTACCCTGCAACTTCTGTTGGAGGTGTGAGCCCAAGACTCACAGTCGACAGTCTGCCCGTTGCTACTATTCACGCGTTTAAATCTTTGTCCGGTTTGCCATCGGAGCTCAACACTTCCAACTTGTTTCAGTTCTGTAGTTCCTATCGTACTGCTATGTTGCTTTTGTTCTCTGCTAATAACCGTAGTTTCTATTTTGGAGGTGTTGATTCTCAATCCTCTCCTTATTCTGCAACTGTTCTGCTCATTCAGCTAGCAGTACCAAATCGTTTTCATATGCTAAGACTGCAATTTTAACTGCTGACATGAGCCAATGTCCTATCTTGAACGTGATTTCCCCGTTCTGACGTAGTTGCTGCAGGTCTTATAAAAACTTTGTATTCGCTTGATGAGCATCCCCTGCACTCCATGCTTCCTGAGGACTATTTATAGCTCTGACCACTTCAGACTGTCGAAAGCCTTTTCCAAATCAATGAAGCACGAGTGTATTCATCTTCCACATTGTATGGCTTTTTCTGATGATTGCCGCATCGTAAAGATAAGATCTTGGGTCCCTTGCTAAGTTCTAAAACCACACCTAACTCATGAGACGCTCCGTCAGAATCCTAGAGTAAATTTTGCCTGGTACACTCAGTAAGGAAATGTCTTGGTGGTTTTGGCAGGACCGGTTATCTACCTTTTAAGTATAGGAATTATTACCTAAACCTCCCAGTTCTTAGGTATAGTTACATACTTCCATGCCAGATTTATCACATGTACAAACAGCTTTTCACCCTCCTCTCTCATGTGTCGTAGGAGTTCCGGTGCCACCAAATCATGGCTTGCTCTTTCCTCAGTTTCATTTTAATCAGCGCCACTATCATTTCCTCGAAATCTGTCCTGCTGTTCCGTCTCTTTAGTGTCCGTCGTTTCAGTTTCGCCTTCCTCTCCTTGTACTTCTTCCACTTTCAAGAGCTCGGGCATTCTTTAGTTTTTCTATTTTTACTTTAAATAACTTTTAGTTTTCATTACAATTTTCTTCCAAGGATTGACTAAACTCTTCCTATTGTGTAGAAACGTAAACGTCTTCCGGGATTGGACCATGTCGAAAAGGTAACCGTAATTGCCAACGTTTCGCCACTTATTGTAAAGGGCTTGATGAGGGCGAAAAACTTGAAACAAACAAAAGAAAGTTCACGGTGGACAACTAAAAGTCAACTTTTCAACCAAGTCAGATTCTAGATTAAAAGAAGTCTGAGTAATTAGGAAAATACCTCCGTATATATAGTTAACCCCACGATGGGAATCAACAAAGGCGGTAGCAATTGAAATTATTTGGATGCTTAATGATTTCTAGATTCTCCCTGATTTTCCTATTGAAAAAGAAAGAAGATTTGGCAATCCAAACGGAATGATCAAAATCTATCTTGTGACCAGTATCGAAATGATGCTCAGTCACGGCAAACTTGGAACCGTGTTTGAACGTAACACAGCGGTCATGTTCGAAATACGTGTACTAATAGAACGATCAGTTTTACCTATTATACACTAAACCACATAAAAAAGTAATACGATATACACATAGTTTTTTACCAATGCTTTGTCAAGGCAAAACAATCCTCCATTTTAGATTTAATCAACACAATGTATATCACATCTTACATCATAATAATAAGCTTAAATGCATAAATTCCCCAAGAAAATGTGTCACAAAATCCGTTACTGTTGTCATGGAATCCGGAACCGTTAAGATATTGATTACTATGCATTTTAAATCGGCTCCCATAAAGCATATTAAATGAGAAGACAGTTAAATAGTCCAATTACTCCAGAATGCAGTTTGAAACTTCACTTAGTTAACTCAAAGAACATACATCCGATACCTAATTTATTTTTTAATGCACAATTAAGACGACTTCGCTATTCGACGAAAAAGGAAAATTTAAAAAGAACTCATTAATTTATATAAAGCTGAGAAAAATAAATTTGCAAGATACGGTTTTCCGCAACCGGCGATCAAAAAAACTAAATTTAAATTCAAACAGTAAACACGACTTCAGATGTAATGGAAGATCAAGTACCAGCTTTGAAACGATTTAGGACGAGAAAATTGAGACAACGTATTGTAAACAAGAATTAATTACGTTCTCCAACCAAACCAAGGTATTTTACAGTGATGTGGATTACATTGGCGTTGCATTAAATTGATGCTTTTTGCATACGTAAGTTAAAATCCGTTTAGATATCGTCTGGTGTTTTATTGTTTGATTTCCTCTTTCCTCTTCATCGTCGTATCGCATCTACAAGATCAACGTTTGCACTAGACGGAACCTTCTCAATTATATGCATTCGCTGCAGTTAAACTTTAAATTAAAGCTCCATACACTGTTGAATGTATTAAAGAAGCTTCGGTTTACAGAGGACGAATTGTTTTCGCAACACAAGGAATGAATTGGGGATTGTTACACTAGACGTAAACAGTGGTTGAATTTTTATCTTACTAGCGCAAATCAATCGATTTATTGAATAAAATAATTAAGGCATGTTTACCAGAAAAGCAATTAAAAAACACGCCCAGAAACACATAATTGTTTTTTTTATCGTAAATAAGCCGTACCTTCCGGGGAAAAAAAAACATGCGGAATGAGAAAAATGCGTAAGCGAAACTAAAAGTTTCACGAGAAAAATTCGACTTTCTTTTTATCACAAAGTGAATAGATATGCGAACCACATTCTAAGTAATGAAATTTGTTCATGTTCAAGTTTTCTTTCGAAAATATAAATATTTACAAATTGTGACGAAACATCTTTTATTTACGTTAGGTAAAAAGGAAATTGTTTATTCTGTGGGTTTGCATGAAATTGTATCGCAGGTTGAAATACCCGAACCTATTTCATAAACTAACTACTAACTTGTCGATACAGAATGCAACGACGTGCATTCTTTTGTTCGTCTTTTATTAATCCTCCTTATCGTATTAAACTAATTTTGTTTTGGAAACTATATATTTAACTTCGAATTACCCGGTATATACTTTCGACATTTTTTTATTTCTGTGGAATGCAAGGTATTCATTTTTCCTTTTTGCGCAACGCGCAGACAACTTTAACGCCGACTCAAAAACGATACTCGATTGTAAGATTTTCACAGTAAAATGTAGTGATTTATCGTTTGTGTATTCATTATCACTACCTAAAGGCCCAAAAGTAATTTTGGTAAGCATCATTTGTTGATATTACTTTAAGTAATAGTATTTTATTTTGATTTAGGGCCTTTCACGGTTTTTTTCTTTCTTACTGCGTATTTTCCGGATTATCTTATCTGCCTTCCTTGTTCACTAATGTACAATTGCCGTTTGCTGTTGTCTTTCGCTACTACATGATATAATCCACGTACCTCTCATAAAAGTTTTTGAGGATACAAAAATGATAAATAATCAACGAACCGTTTCTAAATATCTGTATTTGCATGAACAACGCTGATCAGCAATATCGCAACGGAAGGTAACTTGAGTATTCATTTCTGTTTATATTTGCGTTTTAAAATTTAATAAACAATTTTTTTAAAAATTTAATTAATATTTAATGTACCTATCTGGATCCAATTTCAAATCAATTATGTAATTCTTAAAGTATTCTATGTTTCGAAATATTATCTCTACTGTTCGGCAATTTTTACATTCTGGGCAAATAAATGAAAATATAATGGCATCCTTTTAATAACATAAATTCGAAATGAGTGCCGACCAAATTTAAGGTAAGAATTTGTCCATTTGTTTTGCACCTCATCTCGGTAAGAGTGACTCTTATATAAAAAGTTTGGAGACCCCAATCTCAGAAGTGAACGACCCGTATGTTAGTTTTTAAAACTCACTCATCCGTACAATTCATAGATCCAATTACATCATGATTTAAAATTAACGCTGAATGTAAAATTAGTAGCTCTATATCTGTGACCCTTACAAAATTCCACAATAATTATATAAGAAAGTCGTAATTTCTTTATTTTAAAACATTCCTAAAAATGATCGAGACCTCAGTTTCAGACTAGAGAAATGAAATCCTACGTGGTTTAGCATTCAATTACGATTCTAACGACATCTTCCAGTTATTTTATATTTAGAAGTGAATTAAGCACCCTTCGTAATGAATTCAAATTGAATAAAGCATTAAATTAAGTTAATAATACGGAAAATTTCTTTCTATACATTCAGTTGATATTTTTCTTCATGTTAATAGCCGATGACAATTTAATTTAATTAAAGAACAATATTTTCTGTCATCTTTATTAAATTAGAATTAATTGCCGAGTGCTGAGTTCCACAAGGTACTTTTACTTAAGGTTTCTATGTTGGAAAAATTAATCTATCTTAATAAACTGGACTTATTATAACCCAGTTTTATTTTATAATTACCGCAGTGAAAACGATACCGAGTTCAAAAAATCTTTTGACCGCAAAGTGCTTTCAAACGCTTTCATTAAACTTTATGTTTTTGAAAGGGTTAATATTAACGTTTAATTAGAATATAAAGTTCAAAAAGATTAAAAAACCAAAAAGTTTATTGGACTCAGCTTAAGTTTTCTTGAATTTTAAGTTAAAATTTTTTTAAAGGTTAACGTTTAACCGGGATATATAAAGGTGATTAAAACACTAAAATGTTTAGATGTTCCAAAAAGTCTAAAGCTTTCAAACGCTAGCGTTAAATATTATGTTAAAAAATTTTTGAAATAGTTTGGACTTCCTAATAGGCTCAACCTTTCAAACGTTTTAATTAAACTTTTTGTTGCAATTTTTTACGATATAAATGGAATAAAAGTTAATAAAAAACTAAAACGTGTAAGCTTTCTAACGAATTCATAAGCTTTCAAACGTTCTATGAATTTATGTTAATTTTTTAAATTAAAAAGTCAACGTTCATCAGAATAAAAAAATAAAAAGGGTAAGACTTTCTACTGCGATCATAAGGTTACAAACGCTTTCTTTAAAATTTTGTTACAATTTTTATAAGGTTAATGTTATTATTTAACCCGAGTGTAAAGCAAAAAATGGATTAAAAACAAAAATTCGGGCTTTCTAATGTGCTAGTAAATTTTCAAAAAAAGAAGATAAAAAACTAAAAAATATAGGATTCTAAGGGATAAGCTTTCATAAGTTTTCGTTGAATATTATTTTAAATTTTATAGATTGGTTGATGGTACTGTTTTTTTTTTTAAAAAAGATAATAGCAGGTTCATAAGTTTTCAAACGCTTTAATTAAACTTTTTGTTGTTTTTTAGAGAATTGATGTTAAACCCGGATATAAAATAAATGTTATCGTTTAACCAAAAAAAAAACGTTTTGTTAAACTTTTTAAACGGCATTATTAACGTTAAACCCAGATATAATTTGTAAGCTTTCAAACGCTTGCAATAAATTTATTTTAATTTTTAAAAAATTAAATGTTGACGGTTTTTTAGGATATACAATGATTAAAAAACAGTTTTGTCTTTCTAATGTGATCATAAGCTTTCAAACGCTATCACTAACCCATTTTGTTACATTTTTTTAAAAGTTGCCGTCATCGTTTATCCTGGACATAAAGTGATTAAAAAATAAACAGTTTAGTCTTTCTAATGAGCTCATAAGATTTACCAACTCTTTCATTAAATTTTTTGTTACATTTGTTACAAAAAGAAATTTAAAAAACCAAAACTTTCCAATGGGCTTTTAAGCTTTCAAAACCGTAACTAACCAAGTAACCCTTTTTGTTCCCGTTTAAGTCTAGTATACAGGGTGTCCCAAACAAAGTGGCCTATTAGACGTTTATGGAGAACTAATCGTATTTAAATTTTGAAACTGTGATAATATAGTATTCATACTGATCTTTAATTGTAAAATAGTTTCGCTTATATTGCACTTCCGGTTGTGCCGGAAGTCGACATCAACTTCTTTATGTTAAATGGAATGATATGTTTTTTTATGATATTTTTATTAAGGTGTGTAATATCTACTTCGGATAGTTTTTGAAATATCCTTAAATTTTTTAAAAAATATAGGTTTGTAGGATATTTTTTAAAAATTCATATTTTTGAACTTTGTTAAGATAAAAAAGTTATATTCGGTTTCCTTATAACAGAAGTTTAGTTTTATTCATTACTGTGATCAAAATATGTTCAGTGTATTCAGGATGTCCACCATTGATTTTCAAAGTAAGCCAACTTCAAATAGCAACAAGTCAATTTTTTTTATGGAACATACTAAATATTATTTAACAGGTTGATTCAGAATTTTTTTTGTGATCGATTGATATAAGCATTACCTGTACTTATCTCATAAACGTCTAATAGGCCACTTTGTTTGGTACACCCTGTATAATTAAAAAAAAGATAAAGCTTTCTAATAGAATCACAAGCTTTTAAACGCTATCTTTAAAATTGTATAGGGTTGGTGATAACATTTAACCAGAGTATAAGAAAAAACATGATTAAAAAACAAAAGGTTTCGGTCTTCTCGTAAACTTTCATCCTCTTTCATTGAACTTTAGACAATTGTTTTGTATTAATTAAAGTTTAATCCTGATAGATGATGAAAAAAAATTAATAAAAATACTAAAAGGATATGCCTTATAATAGGTTCATAAGCTTTTTTCGAGAACACCCTGTAAACTCAATAGTAATTTTTTAATATTTATTAAAATATTTCTTGACTATTTAACTTTACTAGCTACTAGTGTTACAATCTACCTTTTGTTTTCTACTTTTATAATGTGCCACATACACATTCTCCGTCTGCGCAAGTACGCTTTAACCGAGAAAAGCAATTCTGTTGTGGACCTACACAAATAAGAATGTACGCGTTACAGTGTTAATCTTCCTTATAATGATTAATTAACTTTATCTAAGGCCCAACAACTATTTTTGGTAAGCGTTTTATATATCAATTCTTTAAATAATCGTGTTTATTTTAATTTAGAGCCTTCGTCTTCTCTTTTCCTTAGTCTTTTGTCTAGGTCTTTCTTTCTCTTACGAATATTTCATGAGTATTTCGCACGTATTGGTTATCGCATGGAAAGATGATTTAAGAGTCAATCAAGAAACCGTTTTTCTGTTGGTTATATCTTCCTGATAATGAAAAACGCTGGACAACGCCCTGAAACCGCAATCTTCTTACAACTGGTAATATGCAACTGCTTTCTTTATTAAAAAAAACGTCATATACGTCAATATTCGTTAGAGTTTTTCGTGTGTGTGTTTTTTTAAATACACATAAGAAATATAGAAGGTGATCAGTAATTCACAGTACTCCATGATCAACAAGCAAATCATGTTGTTCCCGAGAATCGCCACTTTGGTTTCCGGGCGTTGTCTTGATCCTCCCGGACAATAACAAAAAACAGCATAACAGACATTCCAAATTTTATATTAAACAACAATATCTTGCCTGTCAATTATTTTAGTCAAATTTAATTAAAATATAATGACATGCAATTAGTAACATCAATTCGGGGTGAATGTCAAGCAAATCAAAAGAAAATTTGTCCATTTGTTTTACATCCCATCTCGGTAATTCTTAGTTAAGTCTAAATAAATTAACCTTATTTACATTGACTGATGACGTAATGGGTGCAACCTTCTGTGACTTTGAACGATGATCACTATGACCTGGGTTTTTCATACAAATGTGCTTTGTTCGTTGATAACCTTGATGCTTACTTTCTCCATACTCTTCATATTTACTTTCCATTAATGATTTATTTATTTTTTATTTCGTGATGCACTTTTGTGCATTGGTTTTATTTACAATAGAATTTGAAGCGGGTATACTCATATGTATCAGTTTTATTTATAATATTACTCATTTTAAGGATCTTCAAGGTAGAGATTAAAAAAAAAGCTGCCTTTTTAATGTAGAATTTCCTGACGTTTCGCCCTTAACAACTTTTCATTGATAACATTGCCTAAAAGACAGTTTTAGCCTCCGAAAAAGCCCAATTTTTTAAGTGCGAAACGTCAATAATTCTGCACTAAAAAAGCAGTGTTTTCATCTTTAACATCCACATTAAAAATCCTTAAAGGGAGTAATATTATAAATTATAGAACCATATTTTCAAAAGGTTAACAACAATTTTAAGACATTCATTGTTTGATGCACCATCTTAATTGTATACCCACCATCGTTCACTGCTCAAAACCGTCTCCTTCCTACTTTCATTTCGTTTTAGAACGTACACCTCATACTATACAATTCACAACTTTATCGTAATAGTAGACAATACACATAATTACAAATTCATACACAGCAACGATCTTGCGATCACTGCACTATGTATCTACATGGTGATTTTTTTAAAGTATTGGATTCTACGAAAACGATTAAATTTTTTTGTAATTTTGGCAAAGCGAAAAGCATAAATTTTTAATTTTATTATATAGATATCTAAATCAAAATCAGTCCAAATCTCAAAATAGGAAGATGGCGTAAATGGGAAAGCTATGTTTAGTGTCTCCCTGCTTAATTATTACTTCATCAAAAGTTAACAAAAAAATTTACATTGTTTTCAAAAAGACACTCACTGTGTATAATAAATTTTATGAATATTTATTAATAGCACATAAACAATACTAGATATACATAAATTTCAAAAACAAACGATATGAAATTGGTCCTTAGGTTTTTTCAATCTGATTTATTCTTAATTAGTATTAATATTTTATGAGCCCCCCAAATTTATCTATGTTTTGCATAAAGTTTTGAAAACACGCAGTTATTTCTTTGCAAAATTTGTCCATCCATACCATTTTTTTACTTTATTTTTCAGATTGGGTCTTGGAAGTTGATTAATTGGATCCATACGATAAATAAGAGGATGACTTTGATGTCCGCTCCACTAGCTCGTTGAGATTGTCAGTTATCAGTCAATTTATGTTTTTAGAATGTTTTCAGGCACAAAAGTACCTCTTGAATATGAAATTGCCCTTGTACTTTTATATCATGTACAAAACTGGTAAACAAATCAGGTTGAGGTTTTATTTGAATTACCTTTAACAATAAAATGGTATCTTCAGCTTCCATGACACACTGGTACAATCAATAAAAGTAAAGTTGTATATACGATTTTTATGGTAACGCGTTCAGTTTTTTTGACGTTATTCTGTTCGTCCCATGAACCGTATTTATCTGTAGATAGAGGTTTTTGCCAGTTCTTAGACATATTAAAAAGAATCATTATAATTCAATCATTTCTTCTTTGCTTTTACCGACGCACCGTTATACAACTCCACCATCTGACCCACGATTGCAGCCTAGATTCAGAGACCGCCGGTAATCGTCAAGTATTTATAAAAGTTTTTCGTAAAGTTTTATCAAACAAACTTAAAGGTTTTAAATTAATAAATTTTGAGTAAGTTCAATAACCTTTCTGTGAATCTGATTCATCATATCAATCGAACGTACTAGTGAGCGAGGGCTGGAAGCTATTTCAACGTCATGTCCTTGTTCGGCGCCCTACCGATTTTTGACGAATTGTTTTATTGAGGTTTATTAAGACACTGTACTTTGACGAAAGCAATCCCTCTTTATGTTAATTTCTAGTTAAAAATTGGCGTTAACGTCTTTTTGCACGTAACATCGTTTCATTTTATTTGTTTATTTAATATTATCGTACATTATAATTTTATTATTAAATTGTGATGTAATGTAATGCATGGTGCCCTAGAAGATCAGTATTTCACGTGTTTTTTTATCACTTCCCTAATATTCAATTCTTCGTATTTTCTTAATGTTTCTGCTGTCTTTATTAGATTTACATATAATTCGGCGTGCCTCGGTAAAATCCCAAGCACTGCTAAACAATTCCTCACAAAAATTCCACTAGAAAATAAAACCAATAATCCTTTAAAAAGTGATTACATACAAAACACGCCACAAATAGTAAGACGAACAAACAACCAATATGTTCCCGATAAGAATAAATCTATTTATACGACGGATATAAAAAGAAAAAAAAAACATAATCACCGACACCAAACATTTAGTGTTTCCTCTATTGTACCCTCGTTTAAAATCAAACGCAACTTACATTCGAACATCAGTTTTCAACTCCATAAAGGAGATGTATTTTTTTTGTCACGACAACGATAAAAATAATAATGAATAAGGACAATAACCGTAACAATTTATGTCCGCTCTTTAATTTTGCAAAATCTTTTCGAAAAGTGATCGCATTATTATTACGAGTATTAAATTGCCATCGTTTTTACAGTAAAAAAAAAGTTATTATAAATTTCGCAAAGATAAGAAAGCAAATTGCGGGGTGGCCCCACATTTATAACTTTTATTCTCTTTGCGTTCCATTATCGTTCTAAAAATATAATCGTAAATATTTCATATTTAATGGTAAGAGCTTTAGCGTATGTCACCCCGCTCGCAACATTATTGTTTTAGACCCCTCCACCCCAAGTTTCTTTTCAAACTTACGCGTGTGCAAAGCTGATAGCGAACCGTGACAAGCAAAATATTGAAAGTGTAGGTAAGTATGGACAAACAGAAATTTATGTAACTTTGTACCAGTTGCGATTGAACGAGGGCGAATACCTAAGGGAGGAATTACGAAATACTGGTAATACAATCACGCACGTCTACTAATGAGATTTCAATTCTTCTTTTGTTGGGGTGTACGTAATGTATGATCAACTCACGAACTTAATTTAAGAGAAAATTTGTTCCTTTTGTCCGATGCTATTTCCCTTAACACCAGCACAACCCTAACATCAGCAGCAGCATCAACAATAACAACAACCGTTTAGTTTCCTTTATTATTTATAAATATTACATGCCAGGAACACCGAAGACATTTTAATTTATCTTACCCTTCTAATAAAGTACAAGTGGTTCCACAATGCATACACGATGAGGCGCTTGTGCCTTCTGCTTTATAATGAAAAATTGTTGAAATATGACTTGTATGAGCCTTGATGGACGGAAAACGAGTTATGAATACCGACATCATTTCCTAAGACTTCTCCCTTGTTGTAGTGCGTGTTTTGCATGTCATTTCAACCTCCTTAAATCGGGTCGTACATCATGCTTTCGAGGTTGTCTTACAATGTTAATGTGGAGACTAATGAATTCGCTTCGCTGTGCTAGAGACATCTCGGGAATTATACATTAAATCTATATACAATAACTACATTTCATTCAGTACACTATGTGCGGATTACCACGTACAATGTAACGATAATGAATGAGTCGCTCCCAAATTTAAATACCACTAAAATTTAGGGAGCTTTCGTATAAACCTCCTACTCCTCTTCACACCATACGGTCGCTATTAAATGGAAACGGTTTTGAAAAGGTGATATTACAATGGTAAACATTCGCCTACTAAGATCAATAATCTTCAAATGCACAGAAATGGAGAAACATACAATTGGTTTATGTATGTTTGTGACTTT
The DNA here is from genome assembly GCA_030710515.1 of Abscondita cerata. Taxonomy (NCBI): domain Eukaryota; kingdom Metazoa; phylum Arthropoda; class Insecta; order Coleoptera; family Lampyridae; genus Abscondita; species Abscondita cerata. Next base: position 276,549 of record JALBCR010000932.1, read on the forward strand.
CTTATTATTTAGATAATAATAGTTTGGTTAATAAAAAAACGTACAACCAATCCCGTTAAAGCCATAATTTTCGAAAAAGGTAATGCAAGGTACCACGCTAAGCATACCTATACATTTGATTCAGTTAAAGACCTCGTCTGAAATTGATGATAATATAACGACATTTGACAGTAGACCAACGAAATTTATAATATATATTGAGTTAAACTTTGGGTAAATTAGTAGAAAAATAGTTTGCAAATTGCTTTAACATTTAATGAGTTTGAAAATTTTTTAATAAAATCATAATTTTTAAAGAATTTATTTTCAATTTGTATATGATTCCCTGATTCACAAATCCACTTTTATTTACACCAAAATATATACAGGGTATACGAAACGGAATATTACAGCCAAACTATTTAATAAAATTGGGAAAATATATCTGGAATTGATAGAGAGGAATATTTTAAAATTACATTCGAAATATACAGGTGTCCCAAAATACGCAGAACGTATCAAAGTTGTGTTTTTTCTTATGGAATGCCCTGTATATTAATACATTTTCAGTTTCTACGTTCAAAATAAAAATGGATTTTATAAAGGTTTGCCTTACTTAAGAACCTAACAGTTTTTGAGATATTTTGTATTTTATGAAAAAGTCGTCACAATTTTACCGATTCATATCTCAGCAACTAATACCTTTTTCTAAACTAAATTCGCACTGGAGTCTATGAGTTGATCAGATTTTATGTAGAACTTGTGAAAAATCCACTATCATATACAGGATGTGTACAAAATAAGAATAATTAATGACATGTTTTAAACCGCAATAACTTACTTATTTTAAATAGAACACCCTGTATTTTATATCAACAACAAATGTAAAATGTAATTACCTATCAAACAATACTATAGAGTCCTACAGCTAAATGTTCAGGTTGTTATGAAAAATGCAAATTTTCATAATAAAAACTGATTTGTAACAATTTTAATATTTATCAAGTAAACTATACAACTTTGACAGGTGAATATTATGTATTTGTAAGAAGGAGAAGATTTGCATTGTGTACATTTCATCAACTGTATTAAATTTTGAGAGTAATAAATAAGTATAGAGTTTACAAGAATTTATTAAACGTACAAATTTACTTCACAATAATATCTCTTCTAATGAATTATCTGCTCCACAGATCAATTCCTAAGCTGTTTACAATATTGTAAAATATACTGGTAAAATACAAATAAAATAAAGCGCCTATTTTTTTCATGTCTGTCTCCGAAATTAAACGGGTACTTCCAGACGTCGTAGAGACTTGAAATTCGGCATGCCGATGGGTCTTGCCTTCAAACCAACGGGAAAAATCCGAAAATCGAAAAATTTCATACAGGGGCGGGGTCAAGGAGTCTTCGTCGGCCATATGTTTAACATTATTCAAAGAATACTGGGATCATCCTACATGCACGCGGAGTCTAACATTATTAAATTCATGCATTAAAATTTGCCCGTCAATCAACGGGCTTCTTACAATTACATAATATTTACCTGTCAAAGTTGTATAGCTTACTTGATAAATATTAAATGTGTTACAAATCAGACAAATGACAACCTAAACATTTAGCTATATGACACTACTATAGCATTGTTTGATAGGTAATTACATTTTACATTTGTTGTTGATATAAAATACAGGGTGTTCAATTTAAAATAAGCAAGTTATTGCGGTTCAAAACATGTCTTTAATTAATCTTATTTTGTACACATCCTATATATGATAATGGTTTTTCACAAGTTCTACATAAAATCTGATCAATTGATAGACTTTAGTGCGAATTTAGTTTGGAGAAAGAGAATTGTTGCTGAGATACGAATCGGCAAAATTGTAACGACTTTTTCATATTCCTCCGATAGGCCTCTATCTATCCCAGATATATTTTTCCAATTTTATCAAATAGTTTGGCTGTAATATTCCGTGTTGTATACCGTGAATAACCTTGTATAATCAATAAAACTTGAATCAACAGCTTCAAGGTTACGAGATTAAAATTTTGCTAATTTGCATGACAATGGCATAATCACTGAACTGTTTAGAAACTCAAACAATTTTTAATCATGATCAAGTAAACAAATGAAAATTGAGTCAATGTCCTTAACAAAGGATCATGATCAGAATGCAAATTAAATCCACAAAATTTCAGTCAATGGCCTAAAGACTACGTTAAATAAATTCTATTGACTTGCATGGAAGGAAAGTAATCACTGAAGATGGATAAATTTTTAAGCGACACCACAGTTTCGTAAACAGCTAGTCCCATCACATTTTTCAAAACTAAAAAAGGAATAATGAAGAAATTGTATCAAATGAACATATAAAAATTAAATCAAAGAAATTTAAGTCCATGGTCTCAGGACTACATCAATAAATTTCTAAAAATTTGCAGGAGAAAGAACTAATCACTGCAGGTATTTTAAAACTATAGAGAAATAGATCAGTGACCCCAAAACATTTTTAAATAAATTATTTAAAAATATTTTTTGAACGTAAATTATTTCAAGCTAAATTGTTTTTAATTTAATTTTACACAAGTTTATTTTCAAAATTTTTGATTTTACGAATTGTTTCTATTTTGGTCACAAACCGGGCATTTATAAGGGCATTGATTTTTGAATACAATTTTCAAGAATATTTTTTGAACATAATTTTTCAAGTTAAATTGTTTTAAATTTAATTTTACGCATGTTTAATTTAAAATTTTTTTTTACGAATTGCTTTCATTTTGGATTCAAACGGTTGTGAAAAGGGCACTTAAAAGAAATGTCATCATATTTGATTTTATAATACAATTTTAAATATAAATTGTTCCAAGCTAGATTGTTTTTAATTAAATTTAACTTAAGTTTATTTTGAATTTTTTTGTTTTTACGAATTGTTTTCATTTTGGACACAAACCCTTGTGAAAAAGGGCAATTAAAAAAGAGGTCGTCTTTGATTTTTGAATACAATTTCACGAAAATATTTTTTGAACGTAAATTATTTCAAGCTAAATTGTTTTTAATTTAATTTTACACAAGTTTATTTTCAAAATTTTTGTTTTTACGAATTTTTTCCATTTTGGACGCAAACGGTTGTAAAAAAGAGCACTTAAAAAAGAGGTCATCTTTGATTTTTCAATACAATTTTCAAAAATATTTTTAACATAAATAGTTCCAAGCTAATTTTTTTTAAGTTTAATCTTAGAAAAGTTTAATTGAATATTTTGGTTTTTACGAGTTTTGATTTTCTATTTTGAACATAAATGGTTGTGAAATAGAGGTCATCTTTGGTTTTTAAGATGATTTAAAAATATTTTCTAAACATAAATAGTTTCAAGCTAAATTGATCTTTAATTTAATTATATACAAGTTTAATTTTAATAATTTTTGATTTTTTTAAGAAGTACAAATTGTTTCTATTTCGGACATAAACGGTTGTGAAGAAGAAGATGTCATTTTTGATTTTTCAAAATATTTTTGCACGTCAATTGCAATTTAAAATTGTTTTTAATTTATTTTAATGTAAACAAATTTTATTTTTCAAAAACAAATACAATTAATTTTTTCTTTTGGCATAATCGAACTTAAAATGGAATTTACAATATTTAGAAAAAAGATAATTTAAATAATTAAAAACGTTGCTAATTTAATGTTTGTTTGTCGGTAAGAGGACATCTTACAAGTAAACACTCTTGAATGTAAATACTAAATTATAAATAATAGCGTGTGACCGTGAAGCAAGAACTGGTAACACCCTTCCACAAGCCTGAAATCCAATTAGCAGATTCTACACTAATGCCCCGTTATACGTCGTACTCATGGTGTCGCGTTTCAAACCCAAATTTCAACAAGAAAACAAAACTGCTGATTATAATTTCTTTTAGGGATTTCATCAAGCATGAATAATCCTTATTAAGACAGGAAAATGTATACTTATTGTTTCAAATATAAGTATAAATACAATACCGAGTTTTACAAACACTTTCAGCGTTCTAAGCAAAAAGTTTGTTTTCCCCTTAAAAGCCAAACAAATGAAATAGATAAAGACGTGATAGTAACGTTGGAGATAACTCGTACATAACGTCGATGTTCGTGAAAGCGTAGAGATCGCAGATTAGATTGACAAGCACTAACGGTAACCTTACTTTATCTAACGCATAGATTAATGTGCTTTATTTGTGCGTCGCAAAGTTTTTTTTTCGTCCCGAGAATTTCCATTTAAAATATGTTTTTAAAATGCATTGAAAATAAATGAATCGGCAACAAACGTTCGCTTTTGGTCAAATTCTGACAATAGGTTGTACACTTTTAGGTTAACAAAAGAAGGAAAAATTGTCACCTTTGTGTGCTTTAACACAACCGTACACCCTTTTCCCAAAATCTTCTAGTAAAGTTTACTAGTCGTACGAATTCCCAACGCTAACGTAATTCTCCCGTCCTCGCACCCGATATCCTAAGGGACGCGTGGGCTACTAATACGGCAGCCAAGGTAAAGACCCTAACATAATGCGTCCTATATATGCAGTGGGACCAAAACGAAGTTCCGTTATTCGGAAAGCGTGTTTGAAAAGTGCGCTGTTTATAATGTCGGTATCCTTTGAAAAGATATTGAAAAACTGATTTACACAATAACAAAAAACAAATACATAGTGTACTAATTTGAAATTTTCCATTAAACGATGACATGATAAATGCAAGAACAAGTCCGATCTCGCATTCATAAAAACAAGAAGAATATTCTTTCGTTTCAAGCACATAATTTGAAGTGTGATTAATGTGTAAGCATTCAGAATTTTCGAATTGCGCTTTTCAAAGTGTTGCGCAATAACAACGTACCCAATTCTAAACGTTTTCTTCTTCATCAGATGGATAAATCCATGACAAAAAAATTTCAGATAATTTTGGGTTGAGTAAAGGTTTTAGTTGGAGACGAGAGGTGTTGAATGAAGCTCTAGTTAAAAATGAGTGTAATTGTTTCGTGCCGGAGAAAGAATGCCTGGGTGTCTTCTTAAGCATAGAAAAACTTCGAATGCACCCTGATTCAAATTTTTTATAAAGAAAAATTGAATTCAACGCGAATGTTGCTAAATTGAATTTGTTTAACTGTCGAGTGACTTTTGAGAGTACGTAAACGGTCGTTGAGAAATGTAAATAAGGAGTAAAAAACATCATTTTGACGATTAGTTTTTCTTTTTAGGAGATACGATTATGTAGCTTTACTGATCACTTCTGTATTCATAACCACCACAAGGACATGTAACACGCAAACAATCTTGAATACGCAGAATACCGTACCATAACCTAGCTATCGCATACGGTTAAACTAATTTTTAAACTTAAAAACTCGTACATATTATTTCTAACTAAATTATACCTAACTCGTAACTCAACTTAATTAAACCGTCACATTTCGTACGTGGTCAAACAGTGTTTGACTTGTCCGTTTCTGTATGGCAAAACCTTTGACAAGTCAAGCTTGTTATTCACAACAAACTCATAGAAATTAACGTACCTCATGTTTCGAGTATAAGACTTCCGTTACACAAAGCATAGTTTACATTGCCTTTATTGCTCTCTAAACCGAACGACAGTAAAATAATACACATATGCGCGTTTAAATTTTGTACGACTCTATAATTGGCAATTTGTCGGAGATAGACGCCATAAAAGAGAACGCTAACAGTAGCAACGCGAAATAATAACCAAATAATGAGATAAACGTTATTAAATTATTAATCTCCGACTCTTGAATTAAGTTTTTCTAATCCACTTACTTTAATAGTTCTTCTTCGGTTAAATTACATTTGCGAGAAGCTATTCAGCCCTAACAATGTTCAATTCGGGGCTGTAACAAACTTTAAAGCATGAACCGCGACGGTGCGTCGATTAAACTTAAATAAAATATAGAACCAATGCGAAACATTTTTCGATTTTCTCATTCTGCGACAGTACCACGCACAGAATCAAAGAAAAGCACTTTTTCTTACCCTTATTCTTTTGTAATTCGTATTCGAAAAAAAGCAATATGTATTTTCTTAGAAGTTTCTCCAAAAAATAATACGTCGGTATTTTGTTGAAGTTAGTGGATGAAAATTCGTTATAAGACGTAGAACTCCCTCGTCACGTTCGTGCCGGTGGCATGCACTCCTCAAATCCCAAGAGTAACTACAAAAGTTATTATTCTCCTACAGCTTATAACTCGCTCATGATTGTATGGTAAAACTAAAATAGCCAATAACAAATTTTATATTAACTTCATACTAATATAAAAACTTTGGCGCGGAACCAAATCCAATTTCAATTATTATCTGATAAAAGGAAAATTTTTCCAAATAGATAATTATCTCACGTTAACATTTTCAAATTATGTTTGGCGATATAATAAACGTTAATAATAGATATTAAGTAAACGCGAAAACCAAATAATTCTGTTTAAATTACAGAAATAACGCAAGGCATGGAGAAAATCAAATGCTAACGTCATAAGAAACGGTATGATTATAATTTATTTATATCAGTTTAAAATTCAATTTTTTTTGCTCAACAAAATTAATTCTCTAACTAGATTTCTAAAATGTAGGCGTGGTGTAAAATGAGATAATAAAACACAAGAACCTGCAAGATTTCAACATCAACAATCGAACAAAAAGTTTTGAAAAATGCCAACGCTGCAACGTCCTAGAGTAACCATGCAACATCAACAACCAAATGAAATGTATGTAAATAAGACAAACAACCCCCTCCTCACTGAGTTACGGATTCCATGATATGTATTTTGCCATGTTTGAAACTGTGCCGGAACAGCTTTTTTTTACCTCCAATATTTTCAATACATACATATCTATAATTTTCTTGAGTATCTCCTCTAATATTATTGCAGTATTAGTGCCATCAAAGTTTTTCGATTCCCAAGAAGACACCCAGACATTCTTTCTCCGGCACAGAAAAATTACACTCATTTGGACTATCACTATCTCTCTTTCTTTCTCGTTCCGTTTCCAATTCTTCTTATTCTTCATTTTCTGTTAAATTTTCTTTTCGTTCTAGTTATTTGCTCCTCTTCCATCTCTGTTCTGTTTTAATTTTTGTTTTAATTCCAATTGTTACATGTTTTGTTACTTACGGATTTCTTTTATGGTGAAATCTCGTATTTGCTGTAATCACTTCATTTTCTATACTAATTTTAATAGTTCTCTCGTCATTATTATTATCTTCCTCTGTTATGAATCACTACACTTTCATTTAATATCATTTGTTTTTCTTTCTACATTCACAACCGGAAGATAAACGCAGCCGGGATCGTATTACTCTATTTATTTTAACACGTACGTTCTGATCAATATACAACAATTAATATCACACATAATAATTATATCAACTCGCATTTAATGACAACTTGAACTCATGAATAGCCCGTTGAAGCTAAATAGTCTGGAACGATCAGAAATACGAAAGTTCCAGAACCGCCAATTATTCTAACTCCAGTGGCGTAACAATATGCAATCATGGTTATTTTTCCGTCTACTCCTTGTCTATTTTAATAGGCAAACTTTTCTTGGTGCTTTTATTTTGTTTGTATTAAGCATACTTATTTTATCATTTTTATCATTATAAATATTTACTTTACTTCCCTTGTATTGTAACATTATTGTTTATAATTAAAATATTTCTTTTCAAATGCTATTTGACATTTTCGTATTTTCCCTGTACCTTGCACCCCGTTTTCAAATTTTCAATATTAATTTCGATGATGTCTGTTTAGTTTTCCGCTTTTCCTTTTTGCTTCCAGTTTTTATTTTCTTATGTTTTTTTTATATTTTCTTTCATGTCATCCACCTATATCATATAGTTTTAAAATTTTAAATTTATACATGTTCTCGCTACTCTCTTCTTTTTTTTCAATAATTACATTATCGTTTTATGCATTTTCCTTATATTTTTTCTTATACGTACTGGTATTAGTAGTAGTTAATGTAGAACCATACTGATACACGCAATAATAATTGAGTTCGCGTAATCAAGTGCCTTCTACCTCAAATCAGCCTTAATTTCCCAAGGAGCAATCCACCATTACACTATACAGGTTTATACTGATCTTCTGGGGTACCATACATAACACTTACATCACAATAAAATATTTAAAATTACCGTACGAATAAATAAATGATTTGTTTGAACAAAACCCAATGATATAAAACCATTACTACAAAATGCGGGAAGAAAAACTATTGAAAAAATTAACCTACATTTAATTGAGCTTCAAAAATAACACCAAGTTAGCCCTCATCTTTAAATTTTAAAAAATAATAATAAAGTTCTGAATACACCCTGTTATTTTGTTGACAGTTCTGATATCTCCTAAATAGTTCATTTAAGAAAATTGTTAGCAAATTGTTGAATTCTAAAATACTTAAAACAAAATTAAAAAACCATATTTTTCTGTGTGGATCATTCAGTTAATAAAAAAAAAAGTTTCTCTCGAGGACTATTTTAAAATGTTTAACCTATTGAACTTAATTCAAGCTTCAGAAATAGTAGTAGTTCATTAAGCATCTTTTTTTTCGCAAATGTTTTCAAACAAATTTGAAAATGCAAAAATTTTTGAGAACTATCTTTCTTTTATGGTTCATTCAGTAAATTAAAAAAACTGTTTTTATCGAGAACTATTTTTAAATTGTAAACCTATTTAACTTAAATGAAGAAGCTTCAAAAATAGTAGTTCATACAGAATCATTTTGTATTCACAAATAGTTACGTTTTCAAAAATTTCTTTCCCTTTAGGGTTCATTTCGTAAATTAAAAATCTGTTTTCAACAAGAACTATTTTGAAATTTGTAACCTATTGAAGTTAAACCAAGCTTCATAAATAGTAGTTAACACAGAATCATTTATTTTGAATTTGAAAATTCAGACATTTTTGAGAAGTTTTTTTTCTTTATGGTTCATTCCATAAATTATAAATTTGTTTTTATAGAGAAGTATTGAACCTATTAAACTTAATCAAGTTTTAAACAAATTTAAAAACTCAAAATTTTGGAAACTATTAATTCTTACAATTACAAATCTTTAAAAAAAATAAGAACTATGTTTCCTTTATGGTTCATACAGTAAATTAAAATTTGTTGTTCTCTAGAACTTTTTATTTCATTTAAATCAAGCTTTAAAAATAGTTCATATATATAACTTCCACAAAATGGGAGAATAAAAATGTTTTAAGAACTACCTTTTCCTTTTGAATTAAAACGTAGAGTCTTTTATGAAGTTTATTGGAATTAACAGTGACCAGTAATTACTTCAGATTATATCCGAACACCTACATACTTGTGCTTCGCCCATATATAGCTATTAAAAATCATTACCGGGACATCCAGAAACAGTTTAAAATATGAAAATATGAGGATCAAAGTATACAACGGAAAAAGAATGTCTGGTGGTATTATTGAACACTGAGATCAGATGCACCACTAACGGCATAATTTACTACACATAATTGTTGTTGTATAGAAATTATTCACACTGCGTTTTAAAGTGCCCAAGCAATAAATTCACAATGCTCCACGAGAAAACTTTAGAAGTCATATTTTTATAACCCTCTTAAATATTTGCAAATTGCATTCAAGCCAAATAAAACATCATATAAGTAGGTTTCCGTATCCATCACGTAACGCAAATGGTTTCATCTATAAAATATATACTTGAGATGATGGATAGGGTAACATTCAGGTAACTAAGATTATCCATTACCAAATATAAGCGAAATAGAAGTTCGCATGTGGGTGATACTTCCACAAATGGAATTTTTACGACCTACTGCATCAGGAGCAGTAGTAGTAATAATATTATTCTAAATGTAACTACTTGAGTAATTTTCTGCGTACCACCAAAATAAATATGTTCCGTAGAAAGGCTTTTACATTTTTAAGTGCGTAATTAATGATTACCTTTTACGAAACGAAGTAGAATGAGAAAATGTGTTAGATTAAGAAATAATAAAATTTCAGACACTTTCGTAAATCTATTGTTTTCTCCCAAGATATTAAATATCATCAACGCTTTCACAGTTGACAAAACAGCCTAATATTAGAGAGTATTAAGAGACAACAATGAGCTTCAATGGTGTCAATTGTAGCGAGGATGCGAGATCCACTTAAACTGTTTCTAAAAAAGATTGATGAAGGATATTCTACGTCTTTTGATTCACAACAGATATTAATATTTTGCAAGCAGATTTTTTATATTAATAATAAAACCGCAGAATTTTCTAGTTTAGCGTAAAAAACGTTGTAGTATAAAACGTATCGTATTGTCTATTAGCAGAATACGTCAGTCGCTAATAATCCAGTTATAAGTGCCACCAATTTTATTTTTCATAGTTCCGTTCGACTGTAGATTTCCTAATAAGAACGAAGAAATTAAAAAAAAATTAAACTATTTATTTTTGGTTATTTAACATTTGACGAGTTGTAATATGAATTTGCTGTACGTGGTTTATTTCTTTCTTCCATTTGCTACTTGTTTGGTTTTAAGAATTACTTTTAATAAATTTCTCGTTTATAATTTTGCTGCTAAATATATTTCTTCTTTATATATTTTTGTTGTCTATTCTTAGTGTGGCGTTCCTCTTTCGTTTTGATTATTTCTGCGTCTAAAGGCTAAATTCGACTCGTTGATATTAATTATATATTGGATAGAAGTTTTTAATGTTACTAGGAGGGAGTTTGTAAAGCTAATTTTTTTTAATTAGAATTCGAACAAAAACATTTTTAAAATTATGTTCAGAAAATAAATGAAATTTCTCTAATACACAAACTATGTATCATTTCTTCCGTAGAGATTTAGATAAAATTTAATTTACTGAACAAAATCACAAACTATTAATCAAAAATAGTTAATCACAAGAACGTGAAAACATGCCGAAAAACAAAGACCTTATGTATATAACACAACTAAGCACAACCATTGATAATTCAAATGAATTTATAACGACCCCTAGTAAGCAAGATAATACTACCGACCCTTTTTTCAAGGCAACCCCACGCAATAATTTACGATCAAACAATTCGCGAACAAAAATCGGTAACTTAAGGTTATTAACGTCCATATGTTGTTCACAATCATTTAACAGAACAATTGGGTATGATACACATTGGATTTTACATTAGGAGCGTTTAAGCGTTCGAAAGATACAATCAAAATTAATATTTAATTCGCGAAGATAATACCGTTTACATCAATCAATTTCCCTCAATTCTACATAAATAAAGGTACAATAAGGTTCACCGGCATTTAACAATTCCAGTGATGCATACACTATAAAAAACCGATTAAGTACATTTAATTTACATGCAAGAGACAAACTAAAAATCCTCAAAATGGTTCAATTCAATAAAATCCATCTATCACGCAGTAGGAAACCTACCGCAAATCCTTACAAAAATTTCTATAAATTTCGTTTCTTGACTTTCTGTTTATAAATAATAAAATCGATACATATTGTATTTGAATAAACTCACTGTTCCGAGCAGATCTCGCACCAAAGTCGTCGAAGCTCTTACCTGAAAAAAAAACAAATGTTAATTTCGTTGAATATTCTATGTAGCAAAATGGAATAAGATGTAAAATATGCACATGTCACTAGAGAGATCAAAGAGAAAATTTTAGATGAGTAGGTGTTGCATGATTGATTGGAATTTCTGAGACGTTTTAGGGTTGCGGAAACCCATGTGTGATTGTTTCTAAAGCCATAAAGACGGTGGAAGTTGCAAGTAAAATGCAGCTGTGCGCAAAACTGATATCTTTTACGCTTGTTCGAAGTATTTATCTTCGCGTTGCGTTATTTCAACTATACAGTTACGAAAAAATACGTACATCAATTTTGTAAAATTCCACTTTTATAGTCGTTTGGTTAGCAATCCGGTGAGATATTAGGGGGCACAGGTTCGAGTCCCTTTGAGGACTTAAATATTTTTGATTGCGTGCTTTGGCCCTAATACTAATTATAATGAAGCAGGTTTATAGGAAATATTTCATTTTCATTCTGGACGTTTTTAATGTTTAATTTTGTAATTAATTAAATTAATTAAATGTCAAAAATTCATACAGGAATTGTTTGAGTGTCACTGACGTACTTTGCTTTTTAACCATCTGTGTTATTTTTTATTATAACGATCAGCAGAATTTCGTTTACATAGATCTTGGTTCAATTCCCCATATTTCGACGATTCAATGTCCACTTGTTTACTTATTACGTAAAATTGATTGTAAAACCACCTAAAAGTGTAGTAAGTTAAATAAATGCAGTAGGCAACTGTCATCATGGTATCACAAGTAATCAATGTTGTGGTAATGTCAATCAACCATAGACTTCTCAGAAGAATTTCCCGTACGAACTGTGGCAAAGAAAAGACAAAGCGGGCAATGCAGTGAACACCACTTCCTCACTGATCTCATCTTCGCAGATGACAACGCAAAGATCGATGCTGAGGCCACTGACATCCTGTACAAAATCTCACAGACTGCTGACTGTATGACCTCAAAATCAACGTAGACAGAACTACAGATGGGTCAATGACAGCTGTATACTTAAGATGACAGCCGAATTGAGCAGATCCTAGAACTCAAATACCTTTGTTTCATAGTAGAGTAGATGAAGGTGACCACATCGTAGAAGTGCACAGCAGAATAGGCCAAGCCACGAATTCTTTTGGTTCTTTTAGCTGATGCCTATGGAAGAAATCAAATATAAATATCTCCGTGCACACAAAAATACGCTTGTTCAGATCACCAATCAATCTAATCCTGCTCTATGGGTCCGAGACTTAAGACTTTGCTAAAAACCATAGAAACCAAATTGGAAATCTTCCAGATGCGTTACCGGCGGTGTATATTAGGCATCAACCACTGCGATCGCATCCAAAATGACGACATCAGGACCAGGTGCAATGACCAACCAACCATCAGTGAAGAAATCCAGGAACGCAGGCTAAGGTGGTTTGGCCAAAAACACCACCTACCATACAGAGCCCTATAGAGAAAGCGCTGGTCACAGTCCAAAAGTCAACACCAAAAGAGATCTGGATAAAGTAAAGTCGAGGGCAACCTCACTAACCAAAGACTAAATGTGAACGAGGCGAAACAGTTTGCTCAAGATCGAAAAGCATGAAAGGACATCATTAGAAACGTCCATCGACCAGTGGCTCCCAAAGCAACGTAATGGGTTTAGAAACACCCACAGCCAAACGTCATCTAAGGCATCAAAAGAAAAAGAAGAATGTTGTGGTAATTTAATATGAAGCAACGATTAAATGTTGAGGATCAATTCACATTGTTACGGTTCAAAATACTCGAATCCGAACGTAGGTCGCGAGAGTTGCGACAAAAATCTAACTCACCGCGCACGCTACGATTTTTCTCATTGGTGGATCGATTTATTCTTGATATTAATCGAGACAACAGGCGGACATCTTGTGACTTTCTCTTTTCTATTGGGCGATTGTCGGCGCTTCACAAAGCTAAAAATTACACGTAAAATATCAATGTGGCTTCAATAATTCTAAGTTAAATTAGTGTGGAAATATAAATCCGACCGATTTCGCCGTAAGTGATTTCTTTTGCTATTTCTTTTGTTGTCTCGTTGTTGTGTTAATTTCTAATTACAATGTATGATTTAGCACGTGTCTTGGCCTCATACTCTACTCGTATATTACTGTCTAGATAATTCGTGGGGGTGCTGGAACGAGCAATTGGGAATCCTTCGCTATACAAAACGTGCCGACCACCACGGTGTCGCCGATCTCGAAGCTGCCACGGCCGATTATACGCCACCGGTTGAGGGTCGCGCCCGCTGCGTTCCTGCTATTTCGAAGGAAACGATCTGCTTTCCGAGCTTCGTCGTCTCGTCCTCCTCAGAGAAATCCTACCGATCTTCTAATAGCTGTCAACTGCTGTCGTTAGCAAGAACCTTCCTTATCGGAACTACATGCATCAGTACACAGCTAAATTTATTGTTTAAGGTTTAAGTTAAACGGTTTGAATCCCTAGTGTATAACCAAATTGTTATTCGGGGTAGCCTCCACCCATCGACGGTCGGTTTTGTTTTCACTAGCTCCATCAGAGCTGTGACGTTTTCAATAAAGTGGGTGAAGCTAAAACAAAAGACCTTTGGGTTGGCGGGAGCTACGTACCGTATTAGTCCGAGTTTAATCCTAGTTTTTAAGTCACCGTGTGTAAGTGACGTGTGTACGTCGAGTTTCCTTAATCAACAATCTTAAATTGGTATGCTCACTTTAATTTGGGGTGTAACAAACAAAAACTTACCTGAATTTAGACATATTTGATTGCGAACTCTAATTTTTTTGTTGTTGCTAATGCACGCAAGTTTCATGCGACAGAATCTCTCACTTCTCCCAGATTCTTCTAATATTTTAAGTTGTATTTACTATATTTACATGTCTTTTTTTCTCTCTGATTTGTGTTCGTTGTAGCATAGTAGACCTTAAGTAAAACCTATTAAATTCCTGTTGGTCGGTTTTATATCTCTCTGTTATCCAGTAGGTGGCGCCTCGTTACGCAGCAGTTTATTTCTTTCAGTTCCCTCAAGAACCTCCCCAACTCACCGACTAAGCCGGACACTGCTGTGTTAACTCCTACAAATACGGGATCTTCCACGAATTTAGTGCGCTATTTCAAGCCAAATATTATTGTTTCTTTTTCTAGGTTGTATCGCTAGAGTCGTCACTTACTTTTTATTTTTATATATTTTTATTTGTGAACTACAACCGTTACAACATACAGTAATACAAAGAATGTAAAAATAAAATTTTGACGAAATGCAAATCTCGTATTTTATTATCATTAATTTTTTTGCATTTTTATTGCAAAAATACTACAAATTGTGGGATGTAATTTGATGTGCAGAACCATTTTCTGCAAATGCTACACAGATTTTGCACGAAACAAAAAATACCGTTAGTCTGTACCATGGACCAACAAATGGCTTTCTGCAAAAAACAAAGCAGTACGAAAGTAAACCTTGAGGCTCTCAAACAACTTTGCCGTGTCCAGCTTAACCCGATCTTCATATACTGGTGTTTTACCACACCCGTATCGGTAACCCTTAACATTTGGACTCCGTTAAACGCATATACACTTTAGATAGTTCTTGCATCGCGTAACCGCCTTTACAGTTAGAAATTCCGTCCCGTTTACATATCTTTACATAATAAACCAACCACAATAAGAAGTAAGTCGCAAATACAATCATTATTTTAATCATTTGAAGTGTAATTTTTTGATCATAACAATCAGCAGAATATTGACACAATTTTTTGGATTGTTTGCTGGATGCCCATCTTAACCTGTAAATTTTCTATCTTTGTCATAAGATTACAAGTACAAACTTCAACAAAAAAGAAGACATCTTGAAGCTCAACCAGATCTGGAATCCAATCCTCAAGAACACCGAACGGCAAAAAAGCAAACATGCGGGTTTCATTCCTTTTGAAGAGAGGAGAGACGACACGCTTGCTTCCCCTCTCGTCTAGGGACGGGCTGCTCCAGCATTTGGTAGCTATTTTAGCCAGAAAGAGATGCACGTGTTGTACATACACCGGGACCGTACCGGAAATATTGAGAGATTAAGGAGTGGATGAGGAACAGAGGAAGTTACTACTACGTTACTAAGTGCATATTTATAATTGCTGCCAGAAAACCTCTGGAAACTCTCAGCAACCAGCCGACGAAGGGATCGTAACCAAATCTACCTAATGGTACCTATTCATTGGGGAATGTGGCAAGGGAATTATACCACTTGGCAACAAGCCTGGGACGACATCTTACGCAAGCCCCGCCCCTCAGAATTAGTATATATACAAGCTGAGATGCAGAAATCATCTGAAGATGATCGAGATGACCACGCGGAAGGTTAGGAAGAACTTCCCAGCAAAGGCGGCTTTGGATGTTATCAAAGACAATTGTGAAACAGTTTGAAACTCAAGCTCTAATTAACGTTGATATTTTATGATTGTGAACCTGCCACCTTACATGAAATCAATGACAAACAAATCCAATTGTACGGTGACAGATTCGCAATCACCTGTTAATTCAACACTTTGCCCCATAATTAAAAACGGGTATTTTTTTGTCTCCGTCAGAGTTATGATCGTGAACCGCACTAGAATTTGATTCTTTTGACATCCAAATATTAAACAGGATTTAAAAAAATACCCTTTATTAATTTTTGTGAAAAAAGTCCGGCATTTTAGACTTAACTAAACATCGTGTCTTTCATCTATGTAATTACAGTACGTTGGCTTTATTCTAAAATATTGGTTTTTGACCCAAAGTGTTTTTTATACTACGTCAAACTTGGCGTTGACATTTTGTGATTGTGAACTCGTCCCCACACAATCACATTTTTTTGACGCCCAAATCTAAATTGTCATTCAACGGGATTTTAAAAATCACACGTTATTAATTATGGGGAATACAAAATTTTAGAATAAAGTCTTTTATCAAATTGTGACTTGTCACCACAGAACGATTGAATTTGTTTAATACCCAAATCTGAATTGCCATTTTATTTTAAAAAACACCCGTTATTACAGAATTTCAGAATAAAGTAAATATCGCGTCTTTGGCGTTTGAATAAGCTCTGTATTAAGGATTGACTTTCCTTGATACGACGACAGCGGTACAGTACATTTACTTAACTTACTACTAACTACTAGATGAATAAATTAGTGTTAGTTCGCTTCAACTATGAAACCAAGGAACGCTACTAAACCATTTTTTTAATAATTATTATCGAGTATCAATATATGTGTTTTGACCCGAATCAACTGACAATTATTTTCAATACTCCATGGAAACTGGTTAAGTACTAATTCGGCGTTCAATTTTTTTAATAAAGTAATAGTAACCGTCATGAACAGATGAAAATTGAATCAATAACCCCATGACAATAAAATTGCGCTGATAATTATCCAAACCACAATAAAATAATATAAAATGATTTAGAATTCACGTTTCATCGTCACAAAAAGTAGGAGAAGACACGAGACACAAGACTAATTGTTACAAGTAACTAAACTTGGCCTATTTAGTTTCGCCTACAACAAAAGACGCATTAACTGCGCAAATTTGCGAAATTAAGTTACAAGTTCTGCATGACTGATGAAACCTCAAAAACTATTGCAGTGTTTGCCAACCATTAGCGACGGCAATAAAAAATTCAAATAGCAACTGCGTGTTTTCAACAATAAAAATAATAATTGTGCAAACGTCGAATATTTACATTTCGTTTCTTGCGCATCGGGCATAATTGGCATCGTAAGATATTGAGCTTCTCTACTTGAATATGTCACTGCAAATAACCCTAACAATCGTAAAAAATATATAAACGTCTAGGAAACTACCGGGTCGGATAATTTATGTAAGGGTAACATCAGGTTAGGTTTCGGTTGTAAAGAAAAAGCGGTTTATCACCGAGATGCATTGCAAACGTTCACGCAACTTACTTGAAATAAGAAGTTCTTGAGGAAAAAAATTGTATGGATTAAGTAGAAAAACCAACATCTAACCACCTATTACTCAAATAACCCCTGTTTCGAAGAAGTCGACATGGCGTGAGTAATAAGAAGGGGGTGTTTTGCACCCTATCTTTACTCAGCACGGGTCTGTGTGACGCATTACTTGTCAAGGTGATGGAGTATCTACACACGGTGCAATAAAATTATTTACATCGACACGTGGTGGTAAATACAACTTTCCAAGATTAAAATTTACGTAAAGAACGTTCAAGTTCTAGTTTCGTTCAAATAATTGCATTAGAAAGTTTGTTTAGGATCTCGTTAAAGTTCAAGTTTGCAAGTATCCATTTATCAGACGCCTTTAGACGCCCTTGGTCCTTCCATCAATATTCTTAATTATGTAACTGATTAAAAATTGACGTTTTCAATTATTAGAAATCAGACATGAATCTGAATACTACAGCACCTGTTGAGATTTTGAGAAGAAATCATGACGCTCTTGTATGATTAGATTTTCTTTAGCCGTGGTACAGAATAAAAAAGTTTCACGTTCGCAATACTGAAAACTTTAGACAATGGTCTTAATCCTTCCGTTTCGATTAGGGTAGTGTTTGTCACATTACGCTCTATTTTACTCTACTGTAGGTGGTGAAAATAAAGGTTCACGTTCGGATTCTTAAGTGTTTTATTTTCTATGTCGGAAACAAAATCATTTACATATTTATCGCCAATTGATTTTATGATTAAAGTAAAACACAAGCTTATCTTCGGCCTCGCTATCTAATCTTAAGCATTCGCGATATTAAATAAATACACAAAATGCGTTTTCTGAATTTATTTATACAATGCTTACACGTAAAATTTGTATGGTAACGGCCATGACAATTGTGTAAGTGCACAAAACACAAGTAAATTAACTAATTAATTGTTCAATCCGAGTTCCTATATTTACAAACTGTTAGAACTGTTCATTGAAACGCGACAGAATGCACATGACTTACCTATTTCCAAAAAAGACCGAAAAAGTTATGACCGATAATCAAAATCGCAAGATTATCCATTTCGCCCTGTATAGCAAAGAGGTAAAAAATATGAAAATAAGATATTAACAAATAAGCTTAACTCTAAAAAATAAATATAACCTTCCATAAGATAACGTCAAAAATGAGACCCTGTACACCCATGAAAACCATCGTGGTGCTAATTAACAAAATTCTCTTACGGTGGGGTGTCAGGCGTATCACATGTTTTTAGTTCTCCCCGTCGTAATCGCTAATTCAGTATATACAGGGTGAAGAATCTACAAAGAAGTGTGCCGTGAAGTCGGGAAACTTGTTCAGTACCAAAAATAACAGTTGGTGGTTGTAGTATAATGCGGGAAATACATCGTTATTAATTCGCTCCTTCGTACTTCTATTAGTAGTCTGCAAAAAATAAATTGAATAACATTTCTAGGTATTCGGGTTTTGTAATTCCTATAGTCTGTTCAACCAACAGAAATAGTTAATTGATTGAGAAACACATTTCGCATTCATTTATTTATCTAAACAAAGAATATAGAAAACGTGCAACGACATAAAACTTTTCTCCCAAATATTTTTTTTTACATAATTATTTTAAACAAAAGTTGTTTCTGTTTAAAAAATAAATGTGTAAAATGAATATTTTTTAAAGAAGAAAAGACAAGAAAAGCACGGTACATGTCCAAAATATAATAAAATCTCCAGTTTTATAAGTAACACCTAGATACCAAGTTTCATAAAAAATTGATCAATGGTTTTTCCTTATCGCATATACAGGGTGTTCGCCGAAATTAAATTCTCTATTTAATGTCGGCAATTATGTATGGAATACAATATCAGATAAATGTCCGCCTCTGTTAGCCTCACAAATGTGAGCCTTTTTGAGCACATTTTTCATTACATTCTCACACATTTCACGCGGTATTTCATTAATTTCATCACGAATATTTTGATTGAGTTGCTCCAGCGTTTCTGGTTTGTTTGCATAAACCTTGCTTTTCAGATATCCCCATAAAAGAAGTCCGGAGCAGTCAAATCAGGCGACCGTGAAGGCCAATTAACATCACCATTTCTTGAAATAACTTGTTGTGGAAAGAGGTCTCGCAGTAATTCCATTGTAATCCTGGCTATATGCAATGTGGCACCTTGTTGATACCACATGTTAATCAATCCCAAAGCATGCAGTTGTGGCGTTAAAAGTTTTCAATCATATCACGATATCGCTCCCCATTGACAGTTACCGTTACGCCGTTTTCAGTTTCAAAGAAGTAAAGTGCAATGATTCCTCCTGACCAAATTGCACACCAGACTGTTACTTTTAATAGATGCAAAATGAATAATGTGAGGGTTTTCCAGAACCGACTATTCTGTTTATTCACACATTCAAATGAAAATGTGTCTCGTCACTCATTATGATTTTTTCATAAAAATCGAGGTTGTCATGGGCGAGTTGTAACATCTTATTGGCATATGTACGGCGGCGTAAATGGTCTTCTGGAAGAAGCTCTTGTGTCAACTGAATCTTAAATTGAAACACATGCAAATCCTTGTGCAACATTGTGGCCAAAGTTGTTCTTTGAAGACCAACCTCCTGAGCACGGCGTCGAATTGAGGTTGATGAATTGTTTTGAACACTTTCTTGAGCAGCAGTAATTTTTTCAGCCGATCTTGCAGTACGTTGTGCTCCATCCCTCTTTCTTCGAAATCATTCACTACACGATAAATAGTACGTCTTGTTGGCACGTTCTTTCTCCCAAAAATTTCACGTAACTTTCTCACCGTCACACTAATCGATGATTGATTTTAATAACATGTTTTAACGATTAAAACCCGTTGGTTTACCGAATATTTTTCCATAATAAATTTGCCAGGTCTCTACTTCACGACTGCCAAATATGAACTGTCAAGACTAATGTTTGCCAAAATGGGGGCAAAACAAAGAAGTATACCTTCCCGGCGGACAACCGGTACATACGGACAGCAGCCCTAGAAACATAAATTGGTTTTTGCTTTGCAAAGAGGAACAAATTCAGCAAGAAAGTAGCCCAGCAGAAACCTCCAATCACTCTAAAAAAAATTGCACCATCTGCCTTAAGACAGACTAAATGTGTGGCGAATTTATCTTTGTATTTATAAAACATCGTTTCCATATGAGAAATATATTTTAAAAATCTGACAAGTTCAAAAGTTCACACTTAGTAAGGGTGCATAAAGACTAGAAAAGGATGGTAGTCTCAAGTTCAATCGCTTGGGCAGGACCTTACTGAATAGGAGACGTCATATCCTCCGCTTCTCTCTTAAAGAGACGATATGAGCAGAGACTTCCTAGTTGAAGCCGGCATTAGGCAACAAAGAAGATTCTATGAGCCCACAGGCAAGTTCACCACTATCTTTCACGCAATTGAATATTGCACGCAGTTCAACCTGGATCGGGGATATGTCAGCAGACACATCAATAATATGCCCGATAGCTAAGTGACCATCTCAGCGCTGAGCAGCCGTGTCATCATTTGTACACCCCCAAGACATTCTGAGATTACTAGCAACAAGCAGGCCGATGACCTCACCAGGAAAGAAACGGACACGCCGTTCGTAGGGTCAGAGCTCTTCTGTGATACTGTCAAGCACATAATATGTAAAGTACTCCGAGTTGGGGAAGGCCAAAACTCTACTAAGCGACTTTACCGGGATTACTTAGCAGTCAGCAGGAACCATCTAAAAAATTCAAACTGATTTCCTGACGGGACATTGCCGACTTGGCGGACATCTTGCCAAGACATGTAGACTCTGATTCATTCTTACGGAATATTAAGTCACGGTTTCCAGAAGGTGGAAGTGTTTCGAGAAACGTTTCCTCGAACTGGAGAAGATTATTCCTCTCAATTCAAGGTCAGTCCAGAAATTCATCAGGGAACTGAACCAACTGAAGGTGCTGTAAGTTCAGAAAGAGAAGCACAATAATCAATACTGATTCAGTACTAAATTATATCTATACAAAGGGTGCATACAAGATTTTTTAAATTCAAAAAAAATAAGCAATAAAGAAATTTATTATTATTACTAGTTGACAGTAAATCATACCGTTTCTGCAAGCCACAACACGTAAATTTTATTCGTATGCTAATGATTCGGGTTTAAAAAAGAGGAAAGTAAAATAGCAGTTGTTCGTATATTTTTGAAGTAACCCGGTTAATTTCAAATATAGCGGCTCGTAGAAGACTATCTCACGAGCAAATAAAAAAAGTGTGTTCGTACCTCAAATGACCTGACTTTTAGCGGCTAAGGCGAATTTTAAGGTGAGTTTTGTTCAAAAATTCTGTACGTAAGCAAGTGTTGTGGTGAAGAGAGCATGAAGAAATCATTCAACAGTATTATACGATGTTAATTAATAATCCTCCAATAAGATTTTGTAAACAATACTGCACAATATCATAACGGAAAATGAAGTTAGTTGCTACAGAAGAAAATAGATGAGTTAGGTATATGCATTCTGTTGAGTGCCAAAGAAATCATTCTAGCATATGGCGGAGTTTTCTATACTCATTCTATCTAATAGTATATAAATACAGGAACACTGATTAAACAGTTCGTAGCCTACAGTGAGAGGGATTATAATATTAGGCAAGATAGGGAAAAAAAGTTTATTAAATGTCTCGATTTCATAATTTTATATAGAGGATGTCCTCGTTTTCATTTTCAAAAATAATATGCCGTCGAAAAAACGTCATAATCTTATCATTCAAAAATACACAAAGTTCTATTTAAAACTTGTACTATCAATCTTATTTTATTTGTGGTGCTTTTTATCGCCCAACCCTGTACATCAGACCGCAATCCAGTTATAGAGAAAATAAAACCTATAATAAACAAGAAAGTAACCAAAAAATAAACTAGAAATATTGAAAATGAGTATTTAGAGAAACAATACAAGAGTATGATAAGTTAAAAATTCGATAATAGAAGTATATGAAGAGAAAGTACGTGATAGAAAGACAAAATAATATTAAATAAAATTGTCAACACTAAAACAGATTAGAACATTTATAAACGGATTGTTATATTATAGAAATGTGATTGATTATCTTAAAGCTCGATTAGTGGTATAATTTATAAAGAGAAACAGACATATATTTAAATAAATGTCATGTGCATTATAAATTTAATGCTTGTTATCCAAGAATTAAAACTACGCCAAAGATTGAAGCTTACAAAAATTGCAGATTGTAGATATAATAAAACAGATTACTAAATCAATTATATACAAATTTTAATATCAACTATCAATTGTAATGCTAAATTTAATTCGTAATTAAAATTATGTACCTAGAAAATTCGATTTGTCTTCTCACACTTTTTGTGAAACTAAAAGTACGGTATAATGTGTATAGTAATCACTAACAAGTTTTTAACAGTTTTTCCAACTAAATTTATCATTATATTCCAAGAAGATTGACTTTTCTACACATACAAATGTCCCATGGTTCCTCAATACCAAAATTGACGATATTTTCATGTTAAGAATTAAAATTCATTTTTTAATCTTGAATACAAATGAGTTGCATTTCCATTATGTTAATAAATTTAATTCTAAAAATAAAAATAAATTGATTTTCCATGATGTACATAAATTTAATTCTTAAACAAAAATGAAATAAATTTCTATTACGTACATAATTTTAATTCTCAACATGAAAACACCGTCATTAAATTTATCACTAGGATATAGTGATAAATTTAATTCGGAATAAAATTATGTACATAATGGAATTTTGATTTGGCTTTCCAATTCTTTTATCATTGAAACCAAAAGTTTACTGTTATAATATTATATAATAAAGATTTTATGTTAGAATTAAAAGTTTTATAATCATTTTAATTAATCAAAGATTTAAATTATGTTTATAATTTAATTCTTAAACAAAAAATGAAATAAATTTCAATTATGTACATAATATTAATTATCAACATGAAAACACCGTCATTAAATTTATCACTACAATCTAGTGCTAAATTAAATTAAATTAAATTTATCACTACCATCTAGTGGTATATTTAATTGGAATTAAAATTATGTACATAATGGAAATTCGATTTGGTTCCCAACCTTTTTATTCATCTATAAATTGACACATTTTAACAACTTATAACTCGAGAAAGAAAGATGCGAGAGTTTCATTAAAGAAATATCGGACATTTGCCACTTATTTTTTTGGAAATTGACTAAAAAAATAAGTTTTTCCATTAAACTTCATAAATATTTACTTTTTTAAACCATGCCAATGTCAATAATCCGATGGACCAATTTGTAATTATAGAAATAGTTTCGGCAAATTAAAAAATTACAATGATGTTAATGTCAACATGTCAATATAATAATACAGTAAAATTGATCAATCTGTTGATAGACTATTATGCAACCTAAAAACATTTAAATTTAATTTAATGAGAACTAATACAATTCAACAAAAAAACAGTAAATGACTTACGAAATAATGAGAAAACTCAAGAAGTACAACAAACAAATAAGATCGCGGATAGTAGTGTAATGTTTTAGAATGTAGTAAGTATGATGTATATTCTGTAGACGAGCAACAAGAATACTACCCCGACAATTTACAAAAAATCCAATCATACTGATATTATTGAAAAAAAGTTTTATTTTTGTTAAATTTTTGTAAAAATTGATATAAATACTTGATTCAATGAGAAAAGGTTTAGTACGCCACTGTCATGGAAAAATATTATCTTAGGTAAACATGTTAATCGGTGATGCAACCTCGTGTTAACGTACACTTTCCAAATGTATTGATGGAGCAAATAGAAAAAATTAATCGCTTTAAAATATGCAAACACACATCAAGAGCACACTGTTAGCATATCGTTCTTTTGGGACTCGTCAGAAGTTTGAATAATCGTTCCCTACAAGAATTAATTGATTCTTAATTTTTATTATTATTGTTTTATAAAATAATAATTTATAATAAATTTATTTGGCAAAAATATATAAATAAAGAGATATTATTGAAAATATCCAAAGAAACTAAAAATTGCCCTTTCTAAAGTGCTACTTCTTGACTGATTATGTGCCAATGTTAATGAAACCTGGAGTATAACATAAAAATTCCAAGTATCAAGTGAAAATCGCCGAGTAGGGAAAAAACAATTTGCATGACAACTATAGGTAGCAGACGTTATGGTGTGGTTATTTATTTTTCGGTGGCAGTTAAACATTTTATTGAAATTTCCGCCGGTAAACGGAGCAAAAGTAGTAACCCTCTAAATTAATACGATTAACATAGAGAAGTCAACTCAACGGAATCGTTATGTAAACAGAAAAACTACACAAGAAGAAATTACGTTATAAAAACAAATTACAATTGTGTGTGTAATTTATAAGCTAATAGTGTTTACTTTTCAGTTTTCTTTCATACAGAAAACAATAAAATCCGATGCGTTTAGAGGAGGGACGCAATTTCCGTTATTTTTTTTCAAGCAGTTTATGCACCTAAGATTCGACGTAATTTATTTAGTAATAAATAAATTTATTATTTAGTGAAGAGTAACCAGAAACTTTATCCATAAAACTAATATAGAGAAATCAATAGATAACAATCAAATTAATGAGATGAAGTTTATTACACGTTACTGTTTTCATGGAAGACAAGTCATGGACTTATGACCTATGCTGTTTTAATATTGCTAGATAACTGAAATATTCGTCTAGAGTAAGTTTACCGTGGTACCATGCATTTACTTTCCACGGAAATTACGATAATTTTTACTTTATTGTATATAACGAAAACAACGGAGGGGCGGCAGAATCCTTAATATTCCAAAATCTTTGTAAGTTTTCCTAAGACTTTACTTCAATTTTAAAAAAGCATAAAAATACACATGAACAATTGAACTGGGAATAAACTTGTTGATGCTTAAATTTTTTTAAGCATAATAAAACGCACACGGTACTGAACTATGTACATTTTATTCAGGATATGAGTTATTAGTTTCACGACTAATTCTTAACTGACTAAACTATTATAAAAAATGAAGAAGGTAATTAGCTGGTGAGGGTAGAAACCGCCCTCAACGTAAGCATTGACCAATACAAAAAATCTAGTGGAACAATACGAAAAGCATATTACAAAACGCTTCTTAGAAGCTAGATTAGTACACCTGCAAAAAACAAGGTTTTGTCTAAAATGTCGTGGCTTGACTAAACTGGGGCCCATCACGTCGCACTACTGTAGAGATAAATCCAAATCCTTATTTACAATACGTCATACTTATAAGTTACTAAGAAGCACTTAACAAAACTGAAACTGAAAAATTACTCAGTATGTAACCGAATATAATTAGCACGCGATAACCACACATGAAATTGAAATTAACAAATTAGATTAAAAATGTTATTTAGAAAAAAAAACAATCTTAATTGTTTTAATGTCCAAAACAAACCCGAGAGTGTCCGTAATAATCCTTTTCGCGATCAAATTAAAAACTAATTAAAATTTTTAATTAAAACAGTTTGATTACAACGGAAAATACAATGGTGGCTGTAAATAAAGTATAATTTTCATCACGGATCGAGGAAAGATCATCTGGTATCATCTGTTACATCAAATATTTCAAACACAGTGCGGCGCCGAAGACCGCACAATATAAGAACCCCAACTGGCCCCCACTACACTTCATATTAAATAAATAAATTTTTTGTGCGGAATAAACGTTTTTAGTTTTAAATCGCAAAACAATTAATCAATGCGTAAAGCTCTAAACAATGCTGTAATCACATCAAAATAATAACTTGAGCGAAGCATCCTGTCGGGTGTTCAGTGAACATCAAAGAACCTTTTAATTTACTGTAACCATACGAGTAAATAATTGAATGGACAGATTTGCATACACCATAATAAATACATTCGCCAAAGGAAAAAAAGCTAAAAGAACGGAGAGCTTAATTTCGTGTTCATGACAGAAGCGAACTGATTCAGATATTACGACGAGATTTTACAATTTCCCGGTAGAATGAAACGCATTGTACGTCCAAGGAAGATAAGCAGACAATCCAATGTGAAAGGTCCTGTACTCCTACACTATTATCCTAAAAGAGAATAAAGGATAAGACCGGTAGTGTCACGATATGGCCATCTCTTCGAGACTACCATTTCGCACGTCTTCCCGGGAATTTATTTGGCTCGTATAAAAGAACCGACAATTCCCAGAAAACGTTAGGAAAATATATCAGCTATATATCTGGGAAAGCGAGGAATAATGCTTCGCACATTGACTTAAGTCCTAATGTTTCAAAACTACGAACAGTAACATATAAAACCTTTCAAAACGCGTAGCTTTATTAATTTTAAGCTTAAAAAATCCGTCTTTAAGGAAAAGCTGTGTAATCACACTCAAGAATTACTTGAAAGCAATTTCCGAATCATACTGTGCTTTAGAGACAACTGTACTGTATATTTCTCAACTCGGTGCGTTTACATGCCTCCGAGCTTTTGAGTTAGTTATGTTAGGGTAAAAGGGATAAATGGGGTAAATATATTAGGTCCATTGTTTACTAATGTAATGAAAACCCAATAAGAGCGCGCACTAATAAATTTAGCATAAATTTGTTGCAATTGACAATGTACATTAGGTTCGTGTTTTATATAGCAAACGTACAAAATCACTTATTAAATTACACATTCGAAAAATATTATTGTCTCGCAATATTACCCCCCAATAAAATATTAACATATTGAAATTTATTGCTTCTTGTGCTAATAATAGCTAACAGTATTTCAAGTTTATTGATATTAGTATTCGAAAGGCCAAAATAAATCTTACTCGAATAAAAATATTCGTTTCGATAAATCACTAAAATAAAGCGCGACTGAAACTGAAAAACGGTTCCAGCATTCGTTTTTAACCAAAATTCGCAAAAATAAATAATTGCGTAAAATTAATAATCTTTTGATTAGAAAACATCAAAAGAAAACTTATTTCAAATTCCTAATATAGATTTTCAACCCGATTTTTACACCAAAAAAATTATCAGGATAACAAATTTTCATTCAATTACAATATTTAATTTAATTTAATTGAAAAAAGTGAAATAAGAGTGTTTCTTTCCAATGTACAAAGGTCTGGCATAATATTATCCGGATATAAAAATTATATAAGTAAAAAAAAATAAACACACAACCATTTTTACTCCAAAAATTATCAGACAACAAATCTTTACTCAATTGCAATCCTTATTTTAATTTCATCGAAAAAAGTGAAATAAAAATGTTTCTCTCCAATGTATACATGTCTGGCATAATATTATCCGGATATGCAGGGTATTGCTATATTCGACCGACAACGCTCTACTCCAGGGAGGTCTCGTAAGTTGGTGAATTTTATATATAACATAAACCCTTAAACGGCTTAGTTGCTGAGATACAGGGTGTTGAAAGTTTAAAATAAAAATTAAAAATTTGCAATAAATCAAAAATGACTTTTTTTCAAATTTGGTGACCAATATGCTCTTCAAGAAAGTCATATTTGACATCAACTAACTTTTCAAAAATTTAACCAGTGGCGCGCTATAAGGGTTAGTGAAAACTTTAACCCTCCTATTTTTACGTCATTGGAGCAAATAATTTTTTTAAATTCTCTACTTATTTTGGGTCGAAACAGTAACAACATTTTATGCTGCTAAAGTGAACAGTCTTGAAGATATTTGCTTCTAAACAAAAGTCTGCAAGTATTGACATATTCCAAATTATTATGTGCAGTGCAATTTGCCCGTCGGAATTTTGCTAAACAATTTCATACTCTTAATTCGATTTTGAAAAAAAGGTTAAGCGTAAATTGTTCAAGAAGTAATACAAACAATTTGAAAGATTTTTAATTTATTGTGAAATTATTATCACGAGCACCGCCAATTGAATGTTAAATTTTACTGAAGGTAAAATCCCGAAAATCGTTTCTTTTCTTTTGTGCCAGAATCGTAAAGATGGCCGTTAGCTATTAAAATGGTAGTAAGCCATTTATTCTGAAGTCATCATCATAAGGCAAAATTTCTTCATAAAGGTAAAGATTTCGTTTTCTTCACATTGTGGTAGCGGTTATATAAATGTATATGTCTTTTAATTACATTTTCTACGTGTGGTTCATTTCTTCCGCCTACTCTCTATACGATAACCAACGTATAATTATTAGACGTCTAATCAAGATGAAAGCCTCTTTGGGAATAATTTCGTATTACGAATGGTGTACACTCCTACCTCAAGATCTCAACAACTACCCCTCTAGAAAGATACGAGCACAAACCAGATGTACGAGTAATAACTCGGTGTAGGACATTTTATAACGTCACCTCAAGTAGCCTGTTATAGAAGATAATAAAAGCAGGACGTTAAATCTGTGCATCTTTCTTATGCTTTTTAGGAACTCCCATCAAACCCGAATTGAGACATTTGAATCAGAGTAAACATTTTCCAGTTTGTGAATTTTAAATAGTAAGGCTATTCACGCCAGAGTTATTATTAAGAAATTAAAGAATTATTATGCCTTCATTATCGGAATTGTCTCTTTTGTTATTTCTTTATCAACTTCCATAGTAACTTTAACTACGATTGGATAATTATTAGTTATTGATTAAAGTAGCCCTTGCTATAAACTTTTGTTAATTTTGCGTACCTACACGCTTATTAATATCTCGTGGTTAGTCGTTTTCACCTCAGAATAAAGAACAAAGGAAATATTGTCTCCAGCGTTATATGATAGTTAACTATGATTGTTTAACTGTCTATTTGGGCATATTGATTTAATTTCGATTTGTGATTGTATTTATCTACATATATTGTTATTGACGGTATGTCTTGAAAGGGAGGTGTTATTTACAAAGATACAAAAAATATGTTTAATTCTATCTAAATGGCAGCACAACAGTCAATCAAAATCAATTTTCGCCGAACGAAAAGAACGATATTTATAACGTATTTATCGATGACAGATACTTTGCGGGTAAGCTATAAAGATCGTACACAGGTCTGGTCTATTATTAGGAAATAAAACGAAGAAAGAAACCATTATTAGCAGATAGGAAAAGAAAATTCATATTTGGTTTGGTTGGTATGAATGACTCGACGATGTTTATTTCGCGGTTAGGTCAAAATAAATCGGCTATTGTTGTTTTCATTTGTCCGAAAAAAGTGAAAACATCAACAATTTGTTGTCATGGATCATAGTTAAAATGTAGTATATTTTGCCCAAATTTTGTTTACTGTTTATTGATGTATGCACTCATACATGCATATACAGTGACCAGCAAAGAGTTTGCATCAAATGGGAAACATTTTGTAATTGAGATATCCAAAAATTTCTTTTGGCAAATGAATTCAGCATATCGAAAGCAACACTTTGACAAATGTCATGTGACCACTGTCGTGGCGGCAAATTTAAAAAATATCCCTTAAATATGTAAAAAGTGAGGTTAAATGGCAAGATATTGAAAAATGCCTAAGAGAAAAGTTGTTCAGAATTAGATTATCGTCTATGTGCAAATTTTCAAAAGAAAACAACGACTTTTCAAAAATATCAGTCTACCAATGGACGGTAAAGAGCAAAAACATTGTTTTTTAGGACGGACTTTGTTGCAAACTCTTTGCTGGTCACTGTATAATAGAAAAGTGTATTGGTATTATTAAGTCTCTAGAGAAAATTGATGACATGTACATTCCGTTGGGTTTTCGAGAGGTCATCTATTCTCTTTAGTAAACACCGACCGGTTTCCAGCATAGTTGGCAATACAACCACACGTTATGAAATAAGAAAAAAATAATAAGAATACGTAGAAACCTAGAAACCGATATATAATTTAGTAATAAGAGAAAAATTTCATCAAGAACCATTGAACTTTCATGCAACCATCAGAACTCGTCTTTTTGTATAGACATTCAGCAATTAGTAAACAAATAAAACTTGCAACGAATGAAGTACAGATTATCGTTTTCGTTGACATATGTCGATTGGATTTGTTCTTTAGTTGTAACCCTGAATACGCGGGGTCAAATCTTGACCAACGCGTTATTTTTTTATACAATACTAGATTAAAAGCCGGTTAGTATGACACAATTAATTAATACAAATTGCAAATTTTCCCTGAAGGGATGCAATTTACTTGAAAAGAATTTTTGAAAAAATTTTGTCATGCATATTTAAAACCGTCTTGGTCAGTCCGTCATTTTAAGGTATCACTCGATGGGTGGTCGTATTTAAAAAACAGCCCCCCTTCCCCCCAATCACCACCCACATGAGTGGACAAAAGTGTTTTTTTATTAGATGTCGTTCGGCCCGGAAGCATGCCCAAGAAATCTAGCTATCATAACTTGAGGTCAGGCACACCCCACGGTGTGTATAGAAGGAGAACACCAGGAGAATTAACTCAATTATTTTTTGAAAAAATATTTTTTGAAAAAATTTTGTCATGCATATTTGAAACCGTCTTGATCAGCCAGTCATTTTAAGGTATCACTCGATGGGTGGTCGTATTTAAAAAACAGGCGCCCTTTCCAGGCCCCACCCACATGAGTGAGGAAAAGTGTTTTTTTGTTAGACGTCGTTCGGCCCGGGGGCATGCCCAAGAAATTTAGCTATCACAACTTGAGGTCAGGCACACCCCCACGGTGTGTATAGAAGGAGAACACCAGGAGAATTACCTCAATTATTAATATAGATTTTCGTGTTGAAAATGTCCTAATATTTATTTTATAAACCTTTCTAAATTACGGGGTGTTGGAAAAATCTAATTTTTGTGTTTTTTTTAATTAAACTTCAACACGCTGTAGATAACGAAGTGTTTGCAGACCTATGTTTATAGGAAGTTTTTTTTGTATAAATTGACCCGGGCAATCACCCTCTTTAATACATCATTTGTTTTTAATAGTCATTTTATCATGTGTGATGAAATGAGTGGACTGTAGTTATAGCAGAAACGTGGAAACGCAGCAATTCAAAACGTTTGGCGGATGTGCAGTCTCCCATTAACGAACTAGTACTTTATGATCGCTATTCATCATTTGTTTTGATACCATTAGGAAGTTTTTTAATTGCAAAAAATAATCAAAAATATAATAAATATAATAATAAAATTATTAGCATAGGTTCCTGGATAATTACTTTTTAGACAAAAAAATGTTTAAACAAACTTATTCACATTCAAACAATAAGCGTTTCGCACAGACCTCCACATCGCCCTAATACTAACAAACGTGTAAAAGCTTATAGAAACTATAATACAGCGACAAAAAACAAATAAAATAAACGTGCAAAGCAAAGCATCGTACACAATTTTTGTTAAAAAATGTGAAGAAATCAATGCGGTAAATATACGTAACTGTTTTAACTAAGCATAACGCCTAATAAAGAAAGAACATTAATTTATTTTGTAATGAACTCAATCTTTATTTTCCAATAATCGACATATTTTCATTATTGAAATGTAAGTTTATGATCGTGAAAAATGCTCCAAAAAATAGAAAAATAAAAATTGAATTATGTCAAGTAATTGAAAACGTAATTCCAATATTTTTCGTTCAAGAATTTTTTTGTGTATGTTAAGATTATGAAAGCAAGTGGGGGTAAGTGTTTGGTTGAAAATTAAATTAGGTCGGTTTTTTTTTCGCTCGGTCGCGCGCTACTGTATATGGCCACGTACAAAATTATAAAATAAATTAAAATCGATCGCGGCAAATATATTTAAATTAGAAAGCTTGAAAATCCCAGCCTCTATATTTGTTTGAAAATATCCCCACTTTATACCATTTATAACACGTTATTGATTGCGAAAACCGAGGGCGAATTAAATTTGAATTACATCAGATTACAAAAGTAAAATTGATTCGTTAGTATTACGAAAGTAAGAAGACACGTAAACACGTGGTCGTAATACAAATAAACTCTCAGACTCAAATTAAAATGTATCACATTGATTAAACTTCTCTATTTTATAGCATTTTTATGTTGCGCTCGTGCTCTCGTGCTCGTACACAAAGTACCGACCATAAAAACGGTTCAATCGTTTCCACAGATTGAGAAAATGTGGATATTTCGACCCACAAAAACTGTTTTTCGTGATGGAACCCGGACAATCTACAACTTTGACCTTTTATAGGGTGTAGAGGCGAAGTTGAACTCTATGAGAGAAAAAGAACGACTTTACGAGGGTACTGGCAAAAAGCGGCGTTCCGCACCGGAAATTCACAATGGTCTTGTATAATAGTGCTGCTAACTTCCGTTTACCTATGTTATTTCCGTTGCAAGTTTTACAGTTGTTGCGAATTTACTATTAAACTACCGTAATGCTTTTAAACGGATTGATTGTGGAAATTGAACTTTCGCATTGATTTATTCAGACCAGGAAACCGGCATTGCAGACAGTAAGCTGGATCCAATAAAAAACCATAAGAAAAACAATCTTCAAGAAGTTTCTTAGTTAAAAAAGAGCGCACGCTAAGAAATTTCAAATTAATTCCGATGCCAAAGTGAACATTAAAACGTATGTCTGGTAATTGAATTGAATTACGTAAACTTCTAAAACTCCACACTGAAGAGGAAAGTTCACAAAGCTTAAGTTCGAGTAATGGCAATTTCATTACCTATACGAGATACGATTTGTTATCATACTAGGTTACGTCTCAACAGAAATCGCAACGCTAAAACTAAAATCTTCATTGTGACAATCGCGGATAGAAAAAACTTAAATGCATTTTGAGACGATTTAATTGAAACTGCCACGGTTTAAGATGTAGTTGAAATGTTGAAGCGCGAGTCAATCTCAAGCTTGAGTGCCAACAACTTTAATTGGGTTTCTGACCGAATGAGTTTTACCGAAATTTAGATTGCAATGCTTGCAACATTTCTATGTATTTAATACTACAGTATTAGGGAATTGTGTCCTAATTTTAAAAAGTCGCGTTACAGCAAGGAAACACTTTGCGGTTGTTATTGTCAGTTTTTTTTTGACGATCTCGAGCTGCTTCAGAGAATATTAAAGAAAATTTTTCGCCTTCAATTTTGATCGAAGTAAAGCAACAAGAATTACTAGATCAAAATTCTACTCCAAGATCTATAGAAATAAAAACAAAATTTGGATTCAGATGTACCAGGGTGTCTGACTAAGAGAGGTAAATCCACTGTATCTCAGAAACTATTTACCATACAACTTAATTATACAACTTACAATTTTTTTTACGTAATATACTAATAAAAAGCGCATATTTTTTAAATTCGGATTAATTTTTATTCCTTCTATTTTTTGCAATGACGTCATCAATCCTTTTTTAAATGGCACTACCTAATTTCATTGTAGTTTTGGGTAGACGTAAGCATTCTAAGTTCAAATATGTGTCATTTTTGACATCAACATTGACATGTTAGAAAAATGACTTAAAAATTTTTATTACTTGTTTCCAAAAACAAAATATCTAATAGATTTTGATTTAGTTTAAAAATCAATTTCTTGGGAACTGTTAACCTCCATGCCAAAAGTGATACATGTCTGAACTCAGAATGCTAAAATCTACCCAAAACTTCAAAAATGTAGGTAGTGTTATTTACAAAAATTATCGATGACATCATTGCAAAAAGTAAAGGAGACAAAAAATTCAGGAAATATGTGCTTTAAAAACAAAATTGACTTGTCCGCAGGTTTTTGTAGTAAACTATCTGGAACTTATACGAGGATGTATTGATATCTAGTTAGCCTAGACCAGTTCCTTGCATAAACAAAATATTGTGTTACCATAGCAACGAACAATAACTTATTAGAAGTGTCAGTGTAAAGTTTGACGTCAAAAAGTAAACCAGAGTCACGCAATAAATTAAATGAAAAAGATGTCCACCGAAATTGTGAAAATCGAAAAATTGGAGTATCGAGTTATCATCAAGTACCTGTATTTAAAAGGGTTAAGAGGTAAGCAGATTTACGAAGATATGCTTAATACCCTTGGTGATCAATGTCCTTCGTATGCGACCGTCAAAAATTGGAATGCAAGCTTCAAAAGAGGTAAATTTTCCATTGAAGATGATGACCGATCGGGAAGGCCAGTTTCTGTGTCAGTTCCCGAAAATATCGATGCAGTTCATGACATGATTTTATCAGACCGTCGAATTGGGCTAAAACGGATATCTGAAGCACTGAATATTTCATACGAACGCGTTCATCATATGGTTCACGTCAATTTGGACATGAGAAAAATTGCTGCAAAATGGATCCCCAAATGTTTGAATGTTGACCAAAAGCGTGCAAGGGTAGAAGCATCGCGTTCGATCTGTGCTCGATTTGAAAACGATGTAGACTTCTTAAACCGAATTGTTACTATGGATGAGACTTGGGTACATTTCTACGATCCAGAAACAAAGCAACAATCGATGGAATGGCGACACTCTGGTTCTCCAAGACCTAAGAAGTTTCGTGTCCAAAAATCTGCTGGAAAAGTTCTTGCTTCAGTTTTTGGGATTGCCATGGAGTAATCATGATTGATTTTTGGATAAGGGTAGAACAATAACTGGAGATTACTATTCGACATTACTGACCACTCTACGGGAAAATATTAAAGAGAAAAGACGCGGAAAGCTATCCAAAGGTGTTTTGTTTTTGCAGGACAACGCCCTTGCACACAAATCTCATGTTGCCATGCAAAAAATTCGTGATTTAGGGTTTGAATTACTAGAACACCCCCCTTATTCACCCGATTTGGCTCCGTCCGACTATCACCTCTTTCCTCAACTGAAAAAAGTTTAAAAGGTCGTACATTTTCTTCCAACAAGGAGGTAATACAAGCTGTGGAGGTCAGGTTTGCAGAGCAAGAAGAAACATTTTTTTTGAAAGGTCTAGAGACGTTGCAGGTTCGCTGTAATAAATGTATCCAATTAAGAGGAGAATATGTTGAGTAATAAAATATTTTGACATTGAAATTTTGTTTGGTTCTATAGTAGGCTAAGAATTTTACAATATATCCTCGTACATATCAATTATTTCAGACTAAACGTTCGTACTACAATGCTGCTCTCTGCATTAAGCCTCACCTTTCACTATTGTAACATACATGTAACATTGGGTACGTTCTCACTATATGTAACCGCTACTAGAAATATTTATTTATGTGTTCGTGAGTTTTCAAGAGTTCATATTTAGGCTGAAAAAAAATATTTAAATTTTAAACGTTTGTGTATTACAAAGATAAGATATTGTGTAAGGTCAAAGAGTAAATAATTTATTGCGTCGTTGGTGGTCATTTTTATCAGTTTTTTCATGTCGTCCTCAAATGAGTAGGATAGGCAACGCCGTATCAAAATGTTTGTATTTATTTATAGTGACACCACACGTTGTTATAATGGATCCCAAGTTATTTTATCAGCAAGGAATATTCAAGCCTCGAAGAAGCCATTGAAGACATTGAAAATCAGGAATCTGTTGATGTTAAACTTGATGTGTGCATATTACCGAGGACGAGCTACGGATTGTGAAGAATATGATGACGATGATGATCAGATAATTCTGATGAGGACGATTTTGAAGTAGAAACTAAAATTGCTCGTAGCACCTCAACATCGTACTTTGATTTTCCTGAAACGCAACGGAAGAAACAACATCCTGATTACCCTTTGTCTGGTAATGAACATTTTACTAGTGAGTTTGATGTAGTAGAAGCTGAAGGAAAGGGTTTGACTTCCCGAAAAGTTTTTGAAAAACTCATGATCGATTCTATTATCAACAATATATGTCTAGAATCAATATTATACGCTCAACAAAAAAACAACCATAGATTTACAGTTTCAAATAAGGAAATGCGACCGTTTGTTGCAATTTTATTATACTAACAAGATATAATACCCTACCACAAGAAAGGATGTACTAGTGTTTAGATGAAGATTTAATCGTTGCATATGTGTGTATAACGCAATGTCTAGAGATCGATACCTCGAAATATAACATTTACCAAATAATAATGACATCGGTGATTCGAAATAAGACCTCTAGTAAATATGCTTATAAAAGAATTTTCCCAGTGGGGAGTTTTTCACAAAGATTTATCTGTAGATGAGTCAATGGTGAAATATTTTGGACATAATCTATGCAAATAATTTATTTGGGGAAAGACTGTAAGATTCGGCTACAAGAACTGGATGCTAAGTAGTTCTACAGGATATTGCTAAGCTATTGAGGTATATTGTGGAAAACAAATTTAACAAGATATTACTTTGAAGAAAATTCCAGTTTGTGCAAGAGTAGTTATTGATTTACTAAAGCACGTACCAAATGCATCAAACTATGTATCACATTTGTGTTGATAGTTTATTTGAAAAAAAAAATGGATAAAAGCTACAGGAACCGTAAGAGACAACAGGGTACAGAAATGTCCCATACGACTATAGGTATGATAAAAATAACGAGATACTACTTATAAAATGGAAGGACAATAATGTATGCTCAATTTTAACCAATTATGATTTTGTAGAACCCTTGCAGTATGTGAAACGTTGGTCAAAAACGGAAAATTCCAAAGTGAATGACCACAACCTGCCTCTTTTTCGTCATACAATAAAGGAATGGGTAGAGTAGATATCCATGATCAATGTATCTCCTGTAGAGAATTGTGATTCAAAGAAAAAAGGAGTGGTGGGTTTTATTTTCATACATGCTAGATATGAGGACAACTAACGCCTGGAAATTGCACCAAATAACATCCGAGAATAAAATCACCCAATGGGAATTTCGTCGAAGCATATTAGAACTTATTTACAGGAAGCTGCATCATCAAGAAACAAAAAAACGCAAAACGGGAAGTTCGGTTGAAATTGTTAAATGAAATCATGTTCCACAAAAATTAGACAGACAGTTAAAGTGTTGAAAAGTCTATGTGCGTAGAAAACGGGTGTTTTGAGTGAGTGGGTGAGTTATACAGATTTTTTTTCCCTAACTCGTACATAAATAGTTTCTGAGATACAGCGGGTTACTTTTCTTAGTCAAACACCTGGGTGGTGATTCTGTAACTTATTTCGACTGTCGGAGGGCTGTCAACGGTTGTAATACGACTTTGCTACATCTATCGAATCCGGTTTGAACATGGCAAGACGTCATCACTTTTGAAGGTCGCCCTACGAGAGCAGAAATAAATTACAACCAGTCCGGACTGGTTGTAATTTTTGTCAACAGTATAAATCGGTGTCTTTTGAGGCTGTGTTTTGAGGTTAAAGTGGTGATAGAGTCTGAAACACAAGGTGTCGTGTTTGTGTGAATAATCTTTTACTACGGAAAAACTACGGTATGTAAAGAAATTACACTATAATAATTAGTGTAAATTATGAAAATAATAAAATTAATTGG
Organism: Abscondita cerata; assembly: GCA_030710515.1. NCBI lineage: Eukaryota > Metazoa > Arthropoda > Insecta > Coleoptera > Lampyridae > Abscondita > Abscondita cerata. The sequence goes on from JALBCR010000932.1 coordinate 314,481, forward strand.
TAGGTAGAATAAAATTGGTAATTTATTTATAGAAACATAAAAAATCGCAATGTTCTTGGGTCTGCTATTGATATTGTAAGAGATAGAGATGGATCAACGTGATGTCCACCAACAAGCTCGTTTGTTGAGGAGAAACTTGAGGGATACTCAAGATCCCTTCCAAATTTCCGATGTGGAGTTCATACGCAATTTTAGATTAAATAAGGAAGCCTGCCAAGAATTTTTTAATCTTGTTGAACCTCACATCGATCTTGGACGTCGGGTTTCAAGGATCCCAAAGTTGTGTCAAGCGAGTAAGTTTGTTTTTGATATATAGTTGTATACATTTGAGTGATTATTAACATTGTAGGTACTAGGAGCTTACAATTTTTTTGCCTGTGAAAGCTACCAGCGCAACGTGCCGAGTAATTTGTTGGCGTGTTCGAGCCAGAGCACCGAAAGCCGAAGCATTCAGGAAATTTGCGTCATTGTTCTTCGACATGTCCAAAGATTGTGGGTGCGTTTTCCTCGAAACAACAGGGAAAGGAAAGCCATCAAGTATGAGTACCTAATATTTTTTAGTTTGGGTGAGATTTCCTCCAAGGTTTTTTAAATTAATGGTTTAGGATTAGGTCTGAGACCTCTTCTGGGTGGAATTGAAGTATAAAAACCAACTCAAATGGTTGAAATTGCCGACGTTTCGCTCTCTATGTGAGAGCTTTATCAAGGCTTAATCAATAATGAGTTGATGGTCATCAAGGAAGTTAATCATAAAAAAAGGATGACGTCAAGAGATTAAAAATTGAAATATGAATAATTAAAATATTATTAACAATGATAAAAAGGAATACAAATTTTAATAAAATTATTATTCCTTTTTATCATATAAATAAACTGTTTCATAAACTTACTCGTTAAATAACATTGTATATAATTACCTAAAGACAAGAGACAGCCCCTAACGTTACTAAAGTTGGACGAAACCAGTGAAATGAGGTGGTCACCTTAACTAACACTGCACAAGATGTCGTCAACGTATGAAAACACAGTGTGACCAAAAGGAAAAAAACCAAATATATATTATGAACTTTGGGAAATAATTTTTAACTAAAAAACAGAAAAACACTCAAATGTGAGGTTATGCACGTTGACTCGAATAACAACAACCTATGACAACAACTAATAAAATAGTTTTCAAATGGTGTTCAGCAGAATACCAACCTTTAGTGACTTCATTTTCCCCCAACATAAGAAATGTAAATTTACTAGAATAACCAGTAGTCGAAATTTACAGAATGTCGATGTGACGTCACAACGTTGTTTCAAACCGCCGTTTTTTAACAGGCGACTTGGTTGATACGCTAAGTTTGTTGAGATTTTGCTCATAATATTTGGAGACTACTCGTTTTGAAATGTCTTCCACTTCTAACTTTTAACCGACTGCCATTTTTCCAACTCGTTGATGACAACGCGACTGCAATGTGCGAGCCATTGATGGTTACAACACATTTCATTCAACTGTTGTCATGCTATGTGTTACTACTCCAAAGTCCGCTGTAACTATGTTTGCTATTGCAAAGTTAGTGATCCCTTCTACAGTAAATTTGTTATGGATTTACAGTAAGTATAAAAAGCTCTCAAATTATTGTGGTTGGAACGGGTTCTTAGAAGAAGTCGCCACGATATGGATTGCCAACCTTCCATAAATAGTCCACAAAGTAATCTCGACACGATCTACACTGCTTTGCTAGATAATGTTGAGAACACGCGGGGTTTAGGTCAAGTAACAATCTTTGTCACATTTGACCAACCACTATACCTCCAAGACGTAGTTGGTAGTCGACAAAACGACTTGGGGGATTCCACTTACTAATATATTTTATGGGAGCGGTGGGTTTCATTATGGAAAGGAGTGTTTTAGCTGAACTAAGCAGCAAATAGTACAGAAAAAGTAAAGTCAGGACATGCAAGGGAGGTGATGGCACACCTATTGGCGCACAGAGCTTTGGCTAAACTATCTTTAAAGCAATCGAAATTTCTCCCGATTTTTAACATGGAACAAGGGTTTCAGAGCACAGATCCGTCACAGATTATGACAGCAAGTGATAAAGATTGCGTAAAACCACTCACTCAAAAAATTACTGACCAGCTTCAACATTTCACATCGTTGAGGCCAACCGCCAAGTTGTGGAGTCAGTGCTTCCATATGGTCCTTAATAACAAGACATAGTCGGCCCCCACCTCATGGACAGTTGCCATGTACCCAGATTTATCATAATGTAATATTTGTAGAAATAAATGTTACATTTTGTTCTTAATGACCAAGAGCGCACTATGCCTTCCCAAGAATTTAGATCAGGTAAAAACACTTGATATCTGTTGGAGGACTCAATAAGGGACATAGAAATAGAAAAGTTTGTAATGCTGTGGAACAAATCAACGGAGTCGATTTTGCCTTATATATTTTTGATACCATGAAATGTTGAATTGTTTCCGAACACCCGTTTCTAAATACTACTGGTTAGTTTCCATTAGTACAAGGTAGTTGTAATACCTAATTGGCATGTGTCTAAAGAAGTATCAATGCAATCTTAACAAAATTTGAGAGATAGAGTGAAATCTTTGCGTCCATGAAACCACGCTGTAATTGTAAATTCGAATCCCTTACATCAAAGAATGCGCGTTGCAAAACAATTAGACAACCAAATGGAGGATTTTAACTACAAACTGAGCTTATATCCACGTGGTCTTTTTGAAGAGGGAGGTCTAAGAAAAGGTATAAAGTCATCTTTCTACGAAGTTTTCAAATCCGAATTAGATTTGACAGTATTAGACTGCTGTACCCAATATTTAATACATCGGAGTTTATACATTTGGTCTAAAGGGCAAGCGGTTGTGACTCCACTTCTGCAATTTTTAACAAGAGAAAATCAAGATACTAAGGACTGTTACAAGAAATTCCGACCTCTTACCCTGTATTCGCCGAATTTCCAAGCCTAGAGCAATACCAGAAGAAATCATCACACCATCACTCTAAATAACCTGCGGTTCAAAAGCTATATTACATCAATGTATAAGGTAACTAGTAATTCATAACCTCTATCAACAAAGCGCCAGCGGATCAAGAATGTCTGAGGGTATTTTACCAAGTTCAACAGTGGTTGGGAACGAAGTTGTATTCCGAAGACTGATGCTGCAACCTCCAGATACCCTGTTGATAATAGTAGCATGTTTTTCGTAGATGATGAAGTCGATGAAGATGCCTTGGTTGAGGAAAGAAAACAAATACATATGGAAGGTAAATGTTGCTAATAACTTCATTTCACGATCAATGAAGAAACAACAGTTACTGAATTGTCACTAGGACCATCTTATATGTATGTTTGTCTATTTTCAAAAGAAGGTGGCAGCCACGAATATCCATCAGAAATATTGGAAATAAATCAAAACATGAAAATTGTAGGAAATTTTATCTTCTTCAATTTTGTATAGAATAGTCAACATCAAAAATGCACTGTTCCTCAGTTATAAGCGAAAAACTAAAATAAGTTCTAAAACTTTATGTTTTTTTGCGATTCTTAAAATTTGCTCATCTCTGTCGAGATGGCAAAGTTAAAAATCGGATCCAGCGACTGAAAATACATACAAAACAGCTTGTCAAAAAAACTTCCAGAATTTACGTTTACGTTGTAACCTTTACTTTCTCTTTTATTAAACCTCCCTATTACATTAAACAAATATATTTAACTTCCATTAATGCTTTCTACATTTATTTATATTTGTGGAATGCGAAGGTAATCTTTCTTACTTTTGCGCAATGCACGAAAAACACTCGTGAATGTAACTCCCGAGAGCATTCGATTGTGAGATTTTCACGCTGAAGGTTACGCCTATAATGCGTCTACCGTTTGTATATTAATTATCTTCATTGAAAGGCCCAAATGTAATTTTGCTAAGCACATTTTGTTTGTAATTCTTTAAGTAATATTGTTTATTTTAATTTAAAGCCTTCTTTTTTCTGTCTTTCTTCTTATCTTATAGATCTTACTACCTTCATTGTTCGCCGATGTGCAATTGCCTTTTGCGGTTTTCTCTCGCGGCCGTGTGGCACACCATTCCGTATCTCTCATGAATTTACCTATCTGTAAAAAATCCGGATCCGAATTTAAATTATTCCATCAATGTTTAAAATATTTAGTTATTTCAGATCGTTTGGCATTTTTACATTCTGGCCAGGGAAATTAATATCCCTTTAATAACATCAATTCGGGATCCATTTAATAACATCAATTCGGAGATGGGTGCCGACCAAATTTAAGGTAATAATTTGTTTTGCAAGTCATCTCGATAAGTGTCATTTATGAAAAATTTGGAGACCCCTACCTCAGAAGTGAACGACCCGAACGTTTCAAAATAGTTTCTCTAAGTTGAACGGCATTTGAAGTAAGTAGTTGAAAACCGTTAAGGTTAAGTCGATATAAAAATAACATTTCTAGGAAAAGTTTTGTGGTTGTTCTTGTCCGGTTTCGATAAAAATAAGACGATAAAATCTACTACTCCAAGACCAAAGCACTCATCAAAAAAGGTAGTATTAAAAGATTAGTTTGTATACTTTCGTTGGCGGAAGTAACCCAAAGGTTCACAGAAATTAAAATTTTGTTTGTAAGGTATTTAGTTTTGCGATGGTTCTTGTCCGATTTTTTTTTGCGAAATCTGACAGGATTTGGTAAAAAAGCTGAACATCTCGGGTTTTAAACATAAAAACAAAATTTCTTTCACTTTTTTTTTCTTTTTAAAAAAAAATTTTTTTTTTTTTTTTTTTTTTTATTTTTTTTTTTTTTTTTTTTTAAAAATATATAAATTTTTAATTTTTTAATTTTTTTTTTTTATTTTTTTAAATTTTTTTTTTAATTTTTTTTTTTTTTTTTTTTTATAATAAATTATTTTTTTTTTTTATTATTTTTTTTTTTTTTTAAATTTTAATTTTTTTTTTTTTTTTAATTTTAATTTTTTTTTTTTTTTTTTTTTTTTTATTTTTTTTTAATTTTTTTTTTTTTTTTTTTTTTTTTTATTTTTTTTTTTTTTTTTTTTTTTTTTTTTTTTTTTTTTTTTCCAATATTCGTTAAAAGTACAGTTTTGCAATAATGCGATTATTAAAAGCTTGGTTCTCCAAATCAAAAACTTAACATTAAGCCTGCTGTAAATTCGTAATAAATCACTTGACATATGTTTCTTCCTTTTGGGACTCCTCAGGAGTTTACGTTCACAATTGTCTAAGGTGAGATTGTCGACCGAAAGATGAGTGTACATCCTATATCAGCTAAACAACAATGAACTAAAAAATAAAATTAAAAAAATTTTCAACGATCAAAAATGCAGTGACAACATCAACAAAGATAAGTGACAATCAAAGAAATATCAAATTTTATCCAAAAAAAAGAACTGTAATAATTTTCTAAATCATTACATTTTGGCGCCCAACATGAGGCAGGTAATTGAAAACAGAGATCTATTGATAATTTTAAGTTCAATTATTATTTTCAGTTTTATTGTTCTCATTAAGCAGAAAGTGACCCATGGTGACTCGGTCAAAATCGGAGAAATAATGAAGTATGGAAGTGTAATGCACTTAATAGAAGAAATAAATCAAACAATTAAAAAATTAAATAAAATTCGTTACAAACTATACAATTAATAAAATAATGAAACAAACATAAGTTTAAAATGATAAATAAATACAATACAAACAATACCAATAAGTTATTTCTACTCAAATATGCCGAGACACTGTAATTAAAGAAATCGAAAGAGGCGTTTCACAAAGGAGTGTCTAAAAACTGGCCCAATTTTATTAAACTTATCATAAAGGTGTTATTTATAATACCGGAAATTCGGTTAGATTTTGGGCATAATTCGTTCAGTCAGTAAGGTCCTTAACCTACATGTAAAATTTTTATTTTTAGAATATTTAGCGAATAAAAATACTTAGATTAATTTATACGAAAAAAGTTTATTTTAAATAATTATTTTGATTTTAATTTTAAAAGCGAAAATCCGTTTTCCCCTTTGTGGTCATTACATTATACAGTGCATTCCAAAAGTACGCATCATATGGAAAACTTTTTATTATTAATTATATTATACCTAGATATAATATAAGGGTTAGTTTTGCTTGGTTTAAAACCAAAATAACACTCATTGGCGACGGTGAAGGGATTCTTGGAGTGTTATTTTGGTTTAATCCAATCAAAAACGAACCCCTACATCTAATATAATAATAATAAAAAGTTTTCCATGATGCGTACTTTTGGATAAGTATGAATGCTATAGTGTTTTATGCTATGTATACGCTCGGCAACAAAACAAAAAAAAATTTTCGCATAATAAAATCGCAAACATTATCAAGTTTGGAAACAATAATTTTTCCAGAAAATATTTCTAACAATAACAATTAAAAATTAAATTAGAAATTTTACGAAACGATAAAATTGTTCGAATTCCTCAAATGCAGAGAGACACACACTCTTTAACGTTTAACATGTTTTCTCGTATATTACATTACGTTAGATCCTTATAAAAGCAATTTTAAGGCGTGCGGTTGTTTATAGATTTTATCCCATAAAGGACGAAAGCATTTACTTTGCGATTTAAAAATATTTATGAGAGGTAAAATATTTTACGTCTAACAAGCATGAAAAAGGTTATGTAATCCGTTATTGGAATGTGCGGTTAGAATACACTATATGTCACTTAACGTTTTTTAATTGTCCTTTAAAGTTCGTTATGTGGCATATAAACTTTAAAGAGGAAGTGGATACAAAAAAAAATGTTGTACAACAACGAGCTATTTAAAGGAAGCAAACATGATAAAAATCCTTTTAACTGTATTTGAGTTTTACAAAAGTTCACTTTAGATAACGGTGGAAGTTATTTTAAATCCTATTGTATCGCATCAATGTTTTAGAGATATTTCTCAACGTCAATTTTAGAGATAAGCGCACTCAAATACACAGTAGAAATAAATACTATGATGAATGTAGAGGGGTACTTAAAACTTTCAGACCGTCTATAATTTATAAATGGGTCTTGATGACGAGCGGTAAGTGAATTACAAGAAGGATCCTCGTCGGATTTCCTATATTTTAATTAGGTGAAATGTAGCTGTAACGTCCCTCAGGCATTAAGCCTCAATTACATTACTGATACTGCCAGTAGCTTCCAGATATAAAACTAGATTAAATAATGATGATCCATCTCCGATATATATGCCAGTGTTCTGCACATTTGGCTTTATATCGTCATTTTATTATCAGACTTCCTGGAGCGATGTCGTCTGAGCGTCGCTATGAATCAATGACCATCGACTAGTACGTCTTCAAATGCACACACGGAAATATTACATTGAATTATGGATGTTTTTAATGTTAAACTGGGCCACCAGTCGCAAAACTAACTGGCGCATTCAAAATAGTAACGTGTGTTTCTTAAAATCAGGCGTCGAAGTTGGCGTTGACATTTTGTAATTGTAAACCTTCAACCACATACTACAATAATTTGTGATTTGTTTGACAAATTTTGGCTGTCAAACAAGTAATTATACTTCCCACAACATTTATATGGTACTAACATGAATAGACAATTAAAAAAGTAGGAGGATGAGTATGATCATTATTAAAAAAAAAAATTAACGGTAACCCATAGCCAACACCCTGACTCCCAATATCAATAATAAAAAAAGTTGATAAAATAAATTTCAATAAAATTGCATCTATTTCGAAAATAATAATTATGATTACATTTTCTTTGTCTTCACGCAGTATTTAATCACTACCACAAAAGAAGTAACAAACACCGATTTAGAATAAAGAGTTATATGAAAGAAATAAGAAACATTTAATATCAATACGTTTCCGCAAAGCAAAACGTTTTCAAACAAAAATAAATCGGTTTTAAAAGTAAACTTAATACACTCAACATAAATCCTCAAGAGTGCACGTAATGCCCTAATCGGCTTATATACAAATTTCGAAATTCAAAAGACGTTTAATTATAATCTTCCAATTTATGTTTATGTTTGAACTTAAAGCAAACCAAATTTATACATACTAACAATGTAATAATATTATAAATACTTTTTCTTTTCGAAAACTCGTGTGGTAACTCGGTTATGAAACAAAAAATCTTAATCAAACACTTACATAAAACCCACAATTAATCTAATTAATTCATAAACAACTAAAATTTTATCAAACCGCTTGCTTGACAATTTCAAACTTTCAAATTTTTAATAGTATATGTTTTTAATTCCTTAACAAATTCAAAATAGAAAGGGTACCAGAGACACCATGAAATTTAGTGCAATAACAAATATAGAACAAAAATGTGATACACTAAATTTAATATTTAACTTCGCGGTTGCATAAATCATAATTAGTCCTTAACAAACCGTTAACATCTTGTTAGCCAATCAGAGGACTTAAAATTTAAATTTTAACCAATCAGAACAACAGTTACTTAACAACTGATTTACCTATACAACCGGGCAAAAATAAAACAAGTTTTTATTAAGAAAAAATAAAAATTTTGTTTCAATTGCAACAAAATTGACCCCGTTTCGGAGGAATTAATATTATAATAAAATTCCCCATTGTTCCATGCGTCAATTTTGGAATTGAACGTATTTTTGAGTTTTATTTCAAAATTAGTGTTAGTAAAAAAACGATTCAATTTAACAGCAAAATAAAAAAACTTTTAAACAACTGAATTAATATCGTAGTAAAATTACTTGTAGCTCATTGCATCGATTTTAGAATTAATTAATTTAATTTAATATTTTTCTTGCTATACAATTGTTTTTATTTTACTATATTATTTTTTATTTAAACTGCTTATAATATTTAAAACGGCAATGGTAGCAGACACAACTTGAAAATATAGAACAAATACTAAGTGATGCCCCAAATTTAATTTTTTAAATAAAAAAGTATTCACGAACAAAATTAAAAAATGTTACAGTTGTGGAAAAAAAATGTAAAAAACATTAAAGTTTAACAAACAAAATTGTTAAGAATTAATGTTTTAATATAATTCCTTATTATTCATCGAATCAATTTTATGATTGCACATATTTTCCAAATTTCATACTAACGATGATAATAAAACAGTAAGAATTAAATGACCCAAATTTCACAATAAAATAAATTTTAAAAAAGGGTAAAAGAAGAAAAGCTATATTTTAATAAAATTCTCATTGTTCCTTGCATCAATATTAGAATTACACATATATTTTTTTCAAATTTTATAATATTAATACAAAAATGTTAACAATAAATAAACGACCCCAATTTCATAACAAAAATAATTACGTACATAAACAAAACGACAAAATTTTAGTGCAATAATAAATTAAATAAATTTAAAATGCAAGTTTTAAGAAAAATAAAAGTTAAAAAAAAATATGTATTAAATTCAACCAAATAATTAAAATTATTTAAAAACATAATTTCCATAAAAATTCCTCGTTGTTCTTTGCATCAATTTTAGTATTGTACTGGTTTTAGTGTTTTTTTCAAAATATAATAACAATCAAGTAAAAAGAATATCGTTATTAAATTGAACAAAATTATTATGATTGTTTTAAATTAATTCGTCTTATTCAAATTAATATTTTAATAAAATCCCTGTTGTTCCTTGCATCAATTTTAAAACTGGCTACGTCTTTTTGTGTTTCTTTTTCTAAAATTATTAAAAAATAATAATGAGATAAAATAAAATAAATCGCCATAAATTTGAGGAAATAATTATGATTGATTTAAATTAATACGTCTTATCGGAATTACAATTTTAATAAAATACCCCATTGTTCCTAGCATCAATTTTAGAATTGCACAAGTTTTATGTGCTTTTTTCCAGAATTAATAGAATAAATAAAATATGAAATTTAGCAAAATAATTATAATTGTTTTTTATTAATTAGTCCTACCGGAATTAATATTTTAATAAAATTCCCCATTGTTCTTTACATTAATTTTAACATTGCATATGCTTTTGTGATTCTTATTTCATATTTAATAATAATAATGTTAACGATAAATAAACAGCCCCAATTTCATAACAATAAAATTACAAAAATAAAACAAAAGCGGTAATAGTATCTAACAATTCCAGTGCAATAATTAAATAAATCTAAAATGCAATTTTGTAAGAATGCCAAAAAAGTCATCATAACGGAATTAATATTTTTATTAAATTCCTCATTGATTTTTGTATCAATTTTAGAATTGCACATGTAATTTTCAAAATTAATAAAAATAATAATAATGAGAAAAAAAGAAATACGCTATGAAATTGAATAAATAATGATTGTTTTAAATTAATTAATTCATCTGATCGGAATTAATATTTTCATAACATTACATTCCCCATTGTTCTTAGCATCAATTTTAGAATTTCACAAGTTTTTTGTGTTTTTTTGCAAAAATTAATTAAAAAAAATAATGAGACAAAACAAAACCGCTATAAAATTTAGCAAAATAATTATGAATCGGTTTTAAACTAATTCGTTATACCGGAATTAATATTTAATAAAATTGCCCATTGTTCCTTGCATGAATTTTGGAATTTCACACGTTTTTTTCCAAAACTAATAAAAATTATAGTAATAATTGGACAAAAGAAAATACCTATGAAATTGAACAAAATAATTATGATTGTTTTAAATTAATTCGTCTTATCGGAATTAATATTTAATAAAATTCCCACACGTTTTTGTGTTTTTGCAATTTCTTTCAGGACCAAAGCTACCAGAGTGTCTCAAAATTTGATTAAAAACCACACTAATGATACGCTTTAACAGTTTTCTTTGATTTAAATTGACGTTCTTCACAAAAAGAAGCATATCTTTTATTTCCAAAGAGTTCTATGTATTGACTATTTTTATAATTTCTTTCCGAGCTAAAAGTATCTCACAATTGGATTAAAAAGCACACGTATGATACGCTATCGGATTTTAACGGTTTTGTTGAGTTTAAATGTGTTTTCCGTACAATAAAGAATCGTATCTTTGATTTCTAAAGAGTTCTAAAAATTGACTAAAATTTTACAATTTCTATCAGAGCTAAAATTACCGAAGGGTGTACAAAATTTAGTTAAAAAGCACAGGTATGATACGCTATCAGATTTTTAACGGTTTTGTTTCGTTTAAATGCGCTTTCGCGACAATAAAGAAACGTATCTTTCATTTCCAAAGAGTTCTAGGAGCTGACTAAATTTCACAATTTCTTTCATACTGTGTTCAAAAATTTAGTTGAAAAGCTCAGATATGATCGCTACCAGATTTTTACGGCTTTTTTGGTTTACATTGCGAAATAAAGAAGTGTATCTTTAATTTGGAAAGAGTTTTAGGAATTGACTAAATTTTACAGTTTATTTTAGGGTAAAATTACCAAAGTGTCTCAAAATTCGATTAAAAAGAACACGTATGATACAATTTCTATCAGAGCTAAAATTACCGGAGCGTGTTCAAAATTTAGTTGAAAAGCTCAGGTATGATACGCTACCGGAGTTTTACGGTTTTGTTTGGTTTAAATTTGTTTTTGCAAGAATAAAGAAGTGTATATTTAATTTCCAAAGAGTTCTAGAAATTGACTAAATTTCACAATTTCTTTCGTACCTAAAAATTATCGGAGCGTGTTCAAAATTTAGTTAAAAAACTCAGATATCATACGCTACCAAATTTTTAACGGTTTTATTTGGTTTAAATGAGTTTTCGCGACAATAAAGAAGCGTACCTTTCATTTCCAAAGAATTCTAGGAATTGACTAAATTTATCAAATTCTTGATGAGCGAAAATTAGCGGAGTGTATGAAAATTTGATTTAAAAAAACACGTATATTACGGTATCGGATTTTTAACGGTTTTGTATATTTGTATATTTAATTTCTAACGAGTTCTAGGAATTGACTAAATTTCACAAATTCTTTCGTACCTAAAATTATCGGAGCGTGTTCAAAATTTAGTATTAAAGCTCAGGTATGATACGCAACCGTATTTTTTACGGTTTTTTTTTGGTTTAAAAGCGTTTTTTGCGAGAATAAAAAAGCGTATCTTTCATTTCCAAAGAGTTCTAGGAATTGAATAAATTTTACAAATTCTTTCGTGCCTAAAATTATCGGAGCGTGTTCAAAATTTAGTATTAAAGCTCAGGTATGATACGCAACCGGATTTTTTACGGTTTTTTTTGGTTTAAAGGCGTTTTTTGCGAGAATAAAGAAGTGTATCATTCATTTCCAGAGAGTTCTAGAAATTGACTAAATTTCACAATTTCTTTCGTACCTAAAATTATCGGAGTGTGCTCAAAATTTAGTAAAAAACTCAGATATCATACGCTACCAAATTTTTAACGGTTTTATTTGGTTTAAAATGAGTTTTCGCGACAATAAAGAAGCGTACCTTTCATTTCCAAAGAATTCTAGGAATTGACTAAATTTATCAAATTCTTTGATGAGCGAAAAATTAGCGGAGTGTATGAAAATTTGATTTTAAAAAACACGTATATTACGGTATCGGATTTTAACGGTTTTGTATATTTGTATATTTCATTTCAAACGAGTTCTAGAAATTGAATAAATTTTACAAATACTTTCGTGCCTAAAATTATCGGAGCGTGTTCAAAATTTAATATTAAAGCTCAGGTATAATACGCAACCGGATTTTTTACGTTTTTTTGGTTTAAAGGCGTTTTTTGCGAGAATAAAAGCGTATCTTTCATTTCCAAAAGAATTCTAGGAATTGAATAAATTTTACAAATTCTTTCAAAGCTAAAATTACTGGAGTATCTCAAAATTTTATTAAAGCTCATAATTCGCCATCGATTTTCAACAATTTTGTTTGATTTCAATGCGTTTTCGTGACAATAGAGATGTGTATCTTTGATTCACAAAAAGTTCTAGAAATTGACTAAAATTCTTTTAGAGAAAAAATTACCGGAGTGTCTCAAAATTTAATTAAAAATAAAAAAACACACGTATGATATTTTAAGTCAACAAAAAATAAACACCTCTATTTACTTAAAAAAATTTATTTTTACATTATTTCAAAAAAACGCTAAGAAAATATTAAAACAACCCCAATTTCGCTAACTAAACCGGCGAAAAAAAAACAACGCGAAAACAAAAACAAAATTAATTACAAAATAGAGTTAACAATACTCGTTTAAGCAAATTGTCGGAGAGCTTTTAAAACATCTCGAAAATGAAATACAACAGAAAGGTGTGATCCAAATTTAGATGTAATTATCAACTCTAATTAAACTTTACTGCATCTATAAATAAACTAATTTTCATCTACAAAGTCCAAATTACGTTGTTTATATAGATTTAAATTAGTTTTATCAAGTCGCATTAAAGTTAAATTTACAAATTTATTATTGTCGTCGTTGTTTAACTGTTGTACTAGTTTATATATGTGTATATGATACACATATTATAATTAACATTTGCAATTTGTATGTTAACATAATTTGTTTCAAATTTTAGCCGGTGCCAAATTTAAACTGCACACTCGTGCAAAGTGAACTCGTTAAAGATTACATCGCGCGTCATTAACTGCAGCAATTTATTTATTTTAATTACTTGAGCAAGATGGTGCAAAGATTAAGAGGGGGACTGTAAAAATTAAAACAAGTTTTCTACAACTACAACGATGAATGTTAAGCGACGAAACGACGTATGTGTTTAGAATTAATTTACATGTTGAGGGTTTAAGAACAGTTAAATTATCATGTTAATAAAGGTGATAAAAAATATCTATAGGTGAATAACAACAAAATTATATGTGATTATTTAAATTTCAATAATAGAAATATACAGGGTGTCTAAAAAGCTGATTTTGCAGAAAATAATCGATATAATAAACATTCGGTGTGAGATGTGCTGTCGCACCAATAACAGCAAAAGTATACGGGATTATGATAATAAACAAATCATAAATTTCGAACAAATACAACGTGAAAGAAAAAAATTTTTGGGAAAAGAAGATCTATTGTACCTCAATCAATGATATCACATCAAATAAACTTGGCAACATAATGAAATGCCATTAGAATACGCGTTAATAACCGTTTTTTTTTCAGTATTATTGCTGAAATTATCTTTTTCTTGTACAAAATGTTAAAAATTTAGTAATGAACGTTTGATTAATTACAATGCATTTTGATAGATAGAATAGGCATTTATTAACTATAATATGGTCAGAATATTAGTTTGAAAATAATTAAATAGTAATAATTTTAAACAATAAAACAAGAAATTAAGATACGTTTGTGTAAACGTAATTATGTTACTTCAAAGTTACCGCTACTTCGTGATAAAAAAAAAATTTTTAAGGGTTTGAATGTAGCAAATGACTTATTTTAAAAATTGTTTCAATAAACAGTTGTTCTAATTATAAAGAATATCCGAAAGGTTTATCTCAACAAAATATTTGTTGATTAGGGTTTTAGAAAAAATAGAAATTTACAGTTCTTTAATATATCTAGAAATTGGGAGGCTCATATTTTTTAAAGAGGTGATGTAAAGATAAGTGATTTTTTAGATAAATTATTTCCTTATATAGTTATTTTAATTATAAACAACATATCAGAAATTAAGATGTTAATACTTTCCTAAACGAAAAAATTTACTTGAAAGTTACCACTGCGTTATATGATCCGGAAAGAAATCCCTTCTAAGATTGATTTACTCTTAGATTAATTTTAAAAAAAAATTATGAAAAAATATTTTTATTAAAGATAAAATAGCTACAAATTAAGATATTAATTTTTTGTAACTTATTTTACTTCAAAGTTGCAATACATGATCCGAAAATGGAGTTTATTTGCAAGTGTTTGAGTGATTAAATTTGTATAAAATACTTTCGGTAAATAAATTGTTGTAATAATAAACAACATCACTAGAAATGTTTTACTTCAAAGTTACCGCTACGTTGTATGGTCCGAAAAGGTTTTCTCGTGAATTTATTTGTTAGAAACGTTTGTAATAAACGGGGTCTGTAATTATGAACCATATACCTAGATATTAAGATGCTAACATGTTTTAAACGTAATACATCAAAGTTATAGTACGGAATTAGATTACGATAACAACTTACTTCAAAGTTAACGCTACTCTATCCTGCTCGAAATGAAGAACTTCTAGGGTTGATTTGACAGGTTTCTCGTAGATTGAGAGACTAATATTTTTTAAAGGACAAAATCCTACTTTAAAGCTATCGTTGAGGTACATAAGGAAATGGAGTACCCTCGATACTTTTTGAAACGAAAACAATTTACTTCACAGTTACCGCTACTTTGTATGGGTCTAGAAATAGAGTACTTCGAGGGTTGATTTGAAGGTTTTCCTGTCCATTAATTTTTAGAAAAATTGAAATAAACAACTTTTCTAATTATAAACCATATATCTAGAAATTGAAATGTTAATACTTTTTTAAACGAAACTAACTACTCAAAAGTTACCGCTACTTGATCTGGAAATCAAGTATCTTCAAGGGGTAATTTGAATGCGTTTGAGTTAATTTTAGAAAATTAAATAGTTACCGCTACGTTTAGGGTCCGGAAATATAAGTATCTTCAGGATAGATTTTAATTTAGATGTTTATAATTTTTTTAAATTTAATTTTTTTTTTTAAATTTATTTTTTTTTTAAAAAAAAAAAGAGAAAAAATTTCAAAGTTACCACTCCTTTTTTTTAATTTGAATGCGTTTGAGTTAAAATCGTTTTTAGAAAAATGGAAAATTTTTCATAAAGTATTTTAAAAAAAAAAACAAAAATTTTTAAAAATAAATTTTTAAATAGTTACCGCTACGTTTAGGGTCCGGAAATTAAGTACCTTCGGGGACATAAGTGAATGTATAAAGTGATTGTGGGGAAGAATTCAAAAAAATCAAAATTCTTTTCCTTTTTTTTTTTTGTGATTATAAACAACATATTAAGAATTTGAAGTTAAATGTTAATATTTTTTATACAAAAACAATTTATTTCAAAGTTACTGCTGCGTTGTATAGTCCGGAATCAAAATATCTTCGAGGGTTCATTTGTAGATTTTCTCGTAAATCTATTTTTAGAAAAATGTACACATTAAGATTCGAAAAATTTTTAAACGTTAATATTTTAGTTCAAGAACACATTTGGAGGTGTGCAAGTGTCTAATTTTTGGGAAAGTTATTACAATAAATACTTTTTTTTAATTATAAACACCTAAGTCGAATATTTGGATTTAGCTTTATCATCATAATTAGATGTCTCCGTTTCACAAGTTTGGGCCATACCTTTCTTTCCGGAAACATCGGACTACCGTTAATTATTATTATTGCTGAAGTGTAAATATTCTTTTAAACCAAAACAAATTACTTCAAAGTTACCGCTGATCTATATGATTCGGAAAGGAAGACCTTCAAAGATTGATATAAAGGTTTTTCTCGTGGATTAATTTTGAAAAATTTAAGAAACAAAGAGTACCAAATACCTACAAATTAAGATGCTAATATTTTTTTAAACGAAAATATTTTACTTCAAAGGTACATTACATAATCTGAAAATGGTAAAGGTACACCAGAGCTTATTTGAAAGTGTTTGACTGACTGAATTTTTGAAAAATTATTTCCGTAAATAGCTAGTTGTAATGATAAAAAACATAACTAGAAATTATTTTACTTCAAAGTTACAGCTACATGGTCTAAAAATGGTGTAATTTCGAGAGCTTATTTGAATGTGTTTGAGTGACTTAATTTATAGGAAATTATTTCAGCAAATAGTTGTTATTATAAACAACATATCTGGAATATAACATGTTAATATTTTGCTAAACGAAAACAATTTACTTCAAAGTTACTGTTACGTTGTAGGGTCCGGAAACGAAGTACCTTCGAGGGTTCATTTGTAGGTTTCTCGTGGATCTATTTTTAGAAGAATTTGAAAAAATTAATTTTTAGAAAATAATAATTGAAAAAAAAGTTTTTTAATCAGAAACACCATATCCAAAAATTAAGTGTTAACATTCTTTTAAACGAACACAATTTACTTCAAAGTTACCGCTCCCTTATATGGTAAGAGAATAGGTTCGAAAGTTGAATCAAAGGTTCTTTCGTGAATTAATTTTTAGAAACATTTGAGGAATGCACAGTTTTTTTTATTACACCTAGAAGTTAAGATACTAATATTTTTTAAACGAATTTATTTTAGTTCACAGTAATTATCTCCTTAAACATACACTTAGTAAGTATAAACAACATATCTGAAATTTACGAATTTTGTTTAAACGAAAACAGTTTACTTCATAGTTACCGCTACGTTCGAAGAGTGATTATCGCAAAAATGGGTCAACAATTAGAAATTATTAAACATTTCTGAAAAAATTCCGTTTTTCCTTTTGAAAATACTACCTGTAAATAACACAAATGAACGTTTATCTTAAAAAATTATAGACGATATAAAGCAAAAATCGTTCATGCAAGTTTCCTCCACAACTACTTCAACCAATTTCGGTATCTTACACTAAATTAAACAATAAAGGCGACGCTTTACGGCCCCCGCTTTTTCAAAATAAGAAATCTGAATTCGATAATGCTATAAATAAAAGCTTGAATTCGCACGACGCGACGCTTTTTATAAGAATGATTTCTAAACATATGCAATGGTAAAATTATATCTAGTCTCGAATTACCTATAACTAGACAAAGGCTAAGACCGGATAGTTATAGTCGCATGACGGAACAAACCACACGTTCGGTTTTTTTTACAAGAAAAAAGGACATGCAAGACATATCGGTTTAATATAAAATTATGTCAACGTACTTCGAAAGCAATCAAGCATCGGTCCCGAGAAGTGTGTAAATACGTCGAAAGAAAAAAAAGTTGCGAATTAACTGAAATATGATAATGCTTCGGGTTAAAACCGCCATCTAAGTTCTTTAATTCCGCATCAACTCCACGCACAACTTTCGGACGAAAGTTTTCGACAGTAAAGGTGTTACGTATGGGATAAGCTAGGATATACTTTCGGAAGTTTTGAAGAGAATATTAGAAGTAATCACAGCTCTATTGAGGAGCGTAGTCTGTGGGACTAAAATGAAAGTCGGTAATGAAATTGAAAATTATTTCAGCTAGTTTCCCCAGTGATTTTGAGATACAACTATATACGTGCAGTTTGCTTTGATACTACTAAGTAATTGGATGTCTAGAGTTTTGGAAGAGAAGCTTTTTCGTGGAAATGACCCGAATTACTCTATACGAACCCTTTTAAAGTATCGTAATCACGAAAGAAAGCCGAGAGTGTTTGAATAATATATCAGCAAATATCAGTTTTGTGGATGTTAAGGTAGGAAGTAATAATGTGATGTCTGGTGCAGCAGCCATAGACGAGTTTGCATGAGGAAAGGCGACATATGCTGTAAACATACGTTGACTGATAATGTCGCGTCCCTTACTTTACACATGATTTCTCTACTGGTGCATTCAGCCATAATAGAGATGCATGTAATGTGCTGCAGCTGCTCCAGACATTTTATGTTCGCAACCACCGCACTTACTAAAAACTAGACATTTTAATGAAACGAATTTCGCTAATATTGAAAGCCATTTTTACATTGTATTTGAGTTTTCGGAAGTAATATACGAACAGAATATTGCATTTGTCGTAAGCCGAGCGTGTGTCTTGGGGCTTTGGGTGGATGGGGTCTTATTGAAAAGAGAACTTAGTTGCCAAACTCGATTACGTATTTATTGAGAACTTGAATGCTCCTAAATGAGACGTATTCGTTTCGTCGACTTGGACAAACGTAAACTTTCATACTATTAAAGTTAAATTTTCAAGTAAACAAACTAACCAAATTTTATTTAGTCGCAAATTTTTCCACTTCAACTTTTCTTAAGAAGTATCCCTAACATCATTATCTTCTTAGGTGAACTTTCCGCACATCGTCTGAATCTCTGAATAAATAAACTCGCTGTCGGAATCCTCCTTAAAGATATTATTAAATGAAGGTCACATCGAAACTTTATTCTATAATTAATATTCTTAAAGTTTTTGTTAAAACAAAAAAACGGCACGTGATTCACGTCTCCTCTAATTCATTATCGAATGAAATCGTTTGGTCATTCATACCCGACACCTAATCAGATAAATGTATTAGTCTAAATGTTAAATTTTACGACAAGAGGGGGTCAGTTCTGTCTGACAAAAAAACCTAAAAACAGCAAAAGAAAAGAATAATTAACATCAATTTGTATGTTAGTTTTGGTAAGAGGGAGAGCCGTACTATAGTAGGTAATCAATATCTAAAAGGTACCAGATTCTACGATAGCTACTATTAATAGTTCGAAACGGATTTCTACTCAATCTTTCAATCTGAAAAACTCAAAAAAAATTTTAAGTTGGTTATTGTTTTTTATAAAAATCAAAAGTTTCTTGTCCAGTATAAAATAATGTACATTGAGATATAAAGTCGGTTAAACAAAAAAAAACTGTGCTATTAAGATTACATTTCAGAACCACAAAAAACCTAAAACGTGTTATTTCCGATTTTAGTGAATATATTTAAAGGACCAAAGTTACAGTCATGACTGTAACCAGTGACCATATTCATTATGATGATTTCTAGATATCCCTTTTCTGAATGATAAATCGAAGACGCGATAAGCTTTTGTTCAGAAAATTTGTGATCAATTGGACGATTGTCCAATGTGGATACACCATAGGATGTACTTGAAGTTGTATTTGCATTTTACTTCTCAAGTTTGAAGTTACCAATATGTATTCAAAACCTGATACTTGCCAAATTGCTAGAGGGTTTTAAAAAAACCGACCGCTTTGATTTACGTGATGGCTCAAATAACCAAATGTATTATCTATGACGGTTTCTTTTGAGCCCATAGTAAAAACCACTTGCTAATATTATCAATATCTAAACAGTACCAGATCCTACCTAAGGAGGTATTTATCCTATAATTCTCCGGGCTATTAAGTCGTGGTCTGTTAGAACTTCTTCTTCTTCCAGACATTTCGTTTGCTGCTGCAGCAAACATCCTCAGTGCTATGGTTGTAGAACTTCGTTTTAAAGACCACGCCACTGACGATGTTGACGCAGCAGCAAATGAAACGTCACTGAATGTTTGTTCCTTTCTACGTATAGAGTGTGTGTTTTATTAGAGAAAATTATTTACATTTAATTATTACTTTATTTTGTGTTTGTTGAATATCTATGGGGTTTTTATACTTTTCAAGTGACGGAACACTTTATTTGTTTTAAAGGCCTGAAGAAATGCACATTCGGTGCACGAAACGTTGCCTGAAAAAACGACTTAGTGGTTTTTTGGTGCCCGTTCTCATAGAAGAACAAATCATATAAAGAACACTTATATGGTCACTGAATAACTTTAATCACTTTTAAAAATACATGAAAAGTGTTGTGGTTTAAAATGGTAGGGGGTAGACAACTACTTTTTACCAAAATGTGAGGTTTTCTAAAACTAATGAAATAGCTTTAATTGTAGTTTAAAGAATGAACGAATATTTAGCAACACCGATTTCATTACCAATTTTTTGAAGAACCGAAGGTTTTATTGATTAGATTGCTAGTGATTGCTTGACAAAACAAACATAAGATTTTTTTTTTGATATCACAGCAAAATTCACCTACCAAGGTAATCAACGATACCAGATTCTATGTTAAGTTTCAGTAGAACAACAGTTGTTGATCGAGGTTTAAGGCCAATTCAAATCTTGATGACCTGATTTCATGGTTGGCGGTGATTAGTCAATACTAATGATCTAGTTTTTGTAAGCTTTGTAGTTATAAGTTGTTGTAGAGCATGTGTATTGAATGGTTTCAAGGAACCAAATGTTTGGATCACCTACCAAGGAAATCAAAATCTAGCTATACCTGATTGTATGATACGTGGTAGTGACGAAACTGACAATTACCGAGTTGTAGGTCCGACGTCTTAAACGTTCTCAAAAACCGAATATTTGTATGCTGGGGACCAATGTAAGTTGGTATGATGGCTACTTCACCTATCAAGGTAATCCAAATCTAAACAATGCCTGATTCTATGATGTGTGGTAGTGAAGAAACTGTTGTAAGCTGAACGGTCGATATTTAATTAAGATGAAATATTCTGGCAGCTTAAAATAATTGGACTTGGTGTGGAGATAAGTAACCCCTTTTCTGTACTTCTCCTGTTCTTGTTTATAGGCTTTTATAGGCCTTGTAAAAGTTAACCATTCACATCTCAATAAAATGATGTGATGATTAGTGATTGTAACAAGTTTTGCGTGCGTTTTGTAATTTTCCTTTCGTTGAGAATTTTTTTCCTTCCTATATATAGAAAGTAATGCACGAAAACTTACACCTAGCTCACTATGAAGGGTATCACGTGGTAACGATGCGACTATTTTACGTCCATTATTACGTTCTTAGGACGATTGGTTTGATATGTATTGGATGGTCACTTTCTTTAATAGTGACCTGTATAACATCTAGTCGAAGAACTTTCTATTTCGTGGATTCTTTCCTGTTATCACGTTCTTAGGGCGGTTGGTTGAGCATGTATTAGATGGAAATAGTACAATACGTCACCTCCTTTCATAGTAACTAGCATAACATCTAGCCAAATAACTCTTTCCTTCGCGTAGGTTCTTTCTTTTTATCACGCTCTTTGGGTGGTTGCTAAGGTTACGTAATGGTGGTCAGGTATCTCACCTTGTGAAATCGGCATTTACATCAAGCCGTGTTATGATTTCTGTTATGGTGAACTTCGCTTCTTCTACAGGGACAAGGGTGCAGTTTTCCGTTCTTTATGTTATGCTACATCTATCTCTTCTTTATTCCTCTGGGATTTGCTTCATCTACGGGTCGGAGCATCGGCGTGAAGAAGTGCCGAAGCTCGTGCTTCCGGTAGAGCTTGTGTCCGCCTACGGAAACTGTTAGGCAATTAAGGTACACAACCCAGAGTACAGGTAGTCGGTTCCTGTAAACCTCCGTCGGAGGATTCTCGTGCGAAGCAGACCAGCTTCACTAGTCCTTTTTATTTTAAATTCTGTTGGGCAAAATTATTTTGGGATTTTTCTTTACTTTTCTTCACCTTCTGGGTTGGGATGTTCCGTACGATTTTTAGGGGTCGACCTTTCCAAACTGGTGGAGTAGTTTCCATTAGCTACTAATGCGAAATCTCACCCTGAAGGGAGGGAGTTATCGAGAGCAGAGAAATGTGACGTGTCGCAAGAGCTTTCTGGAGACTTTGGTACTGACATCCAATGTTTGGTCTTTCTCGTTTCTTTGGAGAGAAACTATGAGAACATCTATCCGCGAAAGCGACTAAGTAGTATTCAGTGGATTCAAAGTCTTACTGACGTACCCGATTTAAAAAACTATATGTTACTTACAAACGTGTTCTGGGCTCACACCGAGCTTTTCATCTTGCTAGGAGGGGATTTCTGTCATAAAATTATTGAACCATTTTTATTATCGTTTAGTAACTTTGTTCCATCTTGTATATTATTAATGTAATAATGTTAATATTAAAGCACGAAAATCTTGGTGATTAGTAATACTGATATAAATTTTGTACTGATGATTGTCAAGTTGTTGTTGTAGGGCAGGCATCTGGAATGATTTCGAAGAACCAATGTATGGATGCCGGTGATCACCTATCAAGTTAATCAAAATCTAATCTTTGATACGTGGTAGTCAAGAAAGAGTTACAAGCTGAATGAACTTGGTTGCGGAGACATATTCCTACGTTACCAGTAAGCGCTACATGTGACGCGAAAGCCAACCTTAAGGAGTTGATCAAATTAATTGATTGTAGGGGAGGTGACCATCATATCTCGACGCCACGATTTGATGGTTAGTGGTTATTAAGAACTTGACGGTTGCTAAGTTTTCGTAAGAATCGTGCCTCACTGTTTCACTTGGTAGATCCCTACAATTTTTTGAGACTCCAAATTGAGACGTCGAGTCACAACCCAAACTTTTTATGATTTTCTTGAAGGTTTTTTTTAAGGCCAAATTAAAACGCAAAATCCAGGAAGGTTTCACTTTACTATATAATTTTTTTTAAATTAAATTTTATAATAATCTTTACGCCTTATGGTTTACTTAAGAACACTTTTAATGTTCAAATTGAGAACATTATGGCACGTCTCATTTTGTTATGTTACGTTTTTAACTAAATTTCATCATAATCACGTTTTCTTGAGAGTTCTCTTTGTTTAAGTACAATTTAAGAAGGACACTTTATTCAATAAGATTTTTTGATTAATTTTCATCATAATCCTTAATTTCGTAAGAAACATTTTTGTAATTTTCAAATTAAAACGCCAATTAGACATGAGATTTATAGGTTTCTTGAGAGTTTCTTTCTTTAAGTTCAAATTCAGACACCAACTTCATGGAGAGTTTCACTTTATCCTAAAGTTTTCTGATTTATTTAAGAGCCATATTCGTTATGTTAAAATTGAGACGTAAACTACAGGATGCGTTTCACTTTGTCAAATAAGATTTTCCAAACAAACTTCATTATAACCCTGACGTTGAGTGTTCGATGGTTTTCTTAAGAGTTCTTTTTTTAAGACCAAATTAATTAGACGCGCCTTTTCCACTTGATTACATAAAATTTTTTTAATTAAATTTTATCGTAATACTTACTAGTAATCATTTACTTAAGATACATTTTCTTAATGTTAAAATTGAAAAAGCAACTTCACGCTGCGCCCCATTTGGTCATATAATATTTTTTGATTAAATTTTATCACAATCCTACGTTTTTTGGTTACTTTAGGAGTGATTTTCCAATGTTCAAATTGAGACTTCACGTTTCGTCTCATTTTTCGTAATGTTCGCTCAGGAGATTCTCAGTTTATTTAATAAAAATTTATTTGATTTAATTTTTGAAATTTTCTTAATGTTAAAATAGAAACGTCAACTTCACGCTAAACGGTTTCTTGAGAGTTTATAGTTTCTTAAGTCCAAAATAAGACATGAATTGTAAGGACGTATTACATAAGATTTTATTAAATTTCATCATAACTCTCACTTTTTGAGTAATTTCCCAATGTTCAAATTGAGACTAAAAACTTCACGATGCATCTCACTTTGTAATGTAAGATTTTTTTAAATTACATTTAATCATAATCATCCGTCTTATGAAAGTTCTGTTCTTTAACTCCAAATTAAGACGCATGTTCTATCTCTTTTACATTATAAAATTTTCTTGATCCAATTTTACCATAATCCTTCCTTTTTAATTGACTTAAGAGACATTATTCGTAATGTTCAAATTAATACGACACGAAGCGTTTCATTCTTTTATTAAAAGGATTTTTTTATTTAATTTTTTGAGGCATTTTCTCAATGTTGAAATTAAGATTTTTTAAATAAAATTCATCATAACGCTGACGTTGAACGGTTTTCTTGAGAGTTCGTGTCTTATGATTTTCTTAAGTGTTTGTTTTTAAGTCCAAATGTACGACGCGTTTCACTTTATTACGTAAGATTTTTTTATTAAATTTCATCGCTAGTTATTATTTACTTGAAATAGATAAACTGCAAGGTAAGCTCACGTTGTGATCATATAACATTGCTTTGATTAAATTTTATCACAATTCTACATTTTTGTTTACTTTAGAAGTAATTTTCCATAGTTCAAACTAATTAACGCTAACCTTAAGTAGTGTCTCACTTTACTATATAAGATTTTTTTGATTAACTTTAGAGACATTACGTCAAACAAGATTTTTTTTTTGTTTTGTTGCAACATAGCCCTGAGTCCAATGTTTTCCTTGAAAGTCCTGTTTTTTATCTTAAATATTCATTGCGGTGATATAAGTATTTCTCAAGATTTCATTCAAAAAATTGTTGAAGTATTTCTAATTCGAATGTTAAGCTCGATTAATCCAAGTTACCCGCCCCCCCAACAGAAAAGAGACAAAATTCGTTACATATAAAAATCGTAGTGTCGAAACTTCTCGTTCAGAATTAACGTTCAATTTAAATTAGCGCTAGTATAATTTGGGAAATTTCAAATTATGATAATGGTGTAATCAAACTAATCAATAAGATAAAGGGACGCATGTAATTAGTCGGGTACAGAAACACGCTTGAGGATATACTACCGGGATTTATCTTTTGCCACAATCCATATTTAATGCGTGTAGTATTACAACAAAATTTCATCATCCTAATACAATTAAATTGACGAACCCTATCGGAATTGTAAAATTTTCCGATTTTCCCTCAAACTGCACGTGCCCGAATTCTACACGAAAATTAAGACTAAACTGACTCAAACAGATGGTGCCTTTGTGGTCCTTATAACGCTGGACCTTCCAAAAACCAACGTCGTCACAAATCAGATTAACGAATTACATTGGGGAAACTTATTATGGGTTCCGAACTGGATTATCATCTGTGGATTTGTTTCAACCCTATCTATACTAAAATTAATTAACGAAATAAAACCGGCCAACGTTATTCGACACTCCTTACATTTTTTTTTCAAACATAATTCACGCAAAACCGACGCAATAAATTTTCATTTACTGAAAAACTTTTTATCTGCCAATATTAATCGTCAAACAGATCGCTTTAATAGCATTCACCTGTAATTAATTATTATTTAAATCCGGTTAACTCTTAAAAAAAGTTTCGCATTAATCTAAAATGAAGTTTGAATGCGCTGTTAATTAATCATACACTGTACTGTATTTACTGTTTACACGTACAAATAAAAATGGACCAATTGTTAGAAAACAAGTAAATCATTATTATCAGTTTCCGCGATTGACAGATTATATAAAACATACAGGTAAATATAAAAACTAAAAACTTATTACGCGAAAATTGTTGCAAAACATTCCGTTATAAGATTTCAATCGGTTGCTAGTGATTGGTATAGAACTCTCGTCCGAAGTAAATTCTACCAACATTAATATAGTCTGTTTTCACAAGGCGATATGTCGTTTCTTCACAATAGAATGCATCATCTTCATAATTTTTTAAAATCAATTTTGAACTTTTAGTCCAGCCATTCTAGCACTTTTTCAGAGGCTGTTCGCCTACCTGCAAAAAAATTGTGCAAATCGCTTCGGAATAATAACGTAAAAATGAAAAAAAAATAGTTTTGTCCAAAAGTAGGGGAACCGCTTCAAAAATTATTAACAATTTATTAAAAATATACCACGAATTTTATTGTTTATTTCTAAGTATCATTTTAGAGACAAAAATCACAAAACTTTTACATTCTATATTTTAAAACTTTGTTATAAACAATTAAAAATATTAGGCAAGATTATGGTGCAAATGGAATAGAATCAGTGGTAAATATAAAAAAGGTGTTATTTAGAAGCAGAGATATAAACAATTTACATTGTTATTGTTTTTTCGATAGCTAAAGAATATTTTGATCTAAAAAGATCAAAGATTGGTAGTTAAAAAGAAATAGAATCAATAGCTTTCGGCGGGTAGCGCAACGTGACTCGTAGCAGAACCCGATGCTCACCACGTTATTGGTCTTTTTTATTGTATTTCCGTTTGAAATAAGTTAATAGATTTATTCATCATACCGCTAATAACAATATATTAACAAATACGAAAATGTATTTCAAAAATAATGAATTTATTCTTAAAATAATGTACACTTTTTGTACAGGAGTGAAGTTACATTGAGGTTTGAAATCAAATGCATTTGAATTTCAATATTCAAGTGTACCCCCGCAGATTTTTATATGTTGGTCATTGTAGCCCATGCACTCTAACAACAAATTACCTCAAAGTGCCGTAAGGATGTTGCAATTTTTATTCTAAGTGTAAAATTGATCAAAAACAATAAACATTCGCAATAATGGGATTTTACCCCCGCAGATTTTTAATGTGTTGGTCCCGGTAAAGCAGTTCTTGTAATACTAGCAACAAATTACCACAAACTGCAGTCAGGAGTGGGAATCTTTATTCTAAGTGTAAATTAAAATTGAGCAAAAACATTAAATATTTGCAATAATTGCATTGTACCGCCGCAGATTTTTATATGATGGTCATTGTAAGCTAGTTATTATAACTCTTGCAACAAATTACCCCAAAGTGCCGTCAGGGGGTAACAACTTTTATTCTATGTAAAAATTCAGCAAAAACATTGAACATTCGCAATAATGGGATGTCCTCCCGCAGATTTTTTATATATTGGTCACTGTCAACCAGTTCTTATAACCTTAGCATTAAATTACCCCAAAGTGAAGCCAAGGAGTAGAAATTTTTATTCTAAGTGTAAAAATTGAGCAAAACATAAAAACATTCGCAATAATTGCCAGGGTTATAAGAAGTGGCTTACAATGATCAACATATAACAAATTTTGAGAATGTTCAATGTTTTTGCTGAATTTTTACACTTAAAATCAAAATTGCCACTCCCTGACGGCACTTTGGGGTAATTTGTCGCCAGGGTTATAAGAACTGGCTTAAAATGACCAATATATAAAAAATCTCCGGGGGTACAACCCCATTATTGCAAATGTTTAATGTTTTTGCTGAATTTTTACACTTGGAATACAAATTACCACCCCCTGACAGCACTTTAGGGTAATTTGTTGTTAAGTTACAAAAACTGCTTGACAAGGACCAACATATAAAAAATTTGCGGGGGTACACTTGAATTTTTAAATGAAATGGTTTTGATTTCAAACCCAAATGTAACTTCACGCTGGTCTTTTTGTAGGTTAAGAACAAATTTGGAAAATTTTGAATAAAAAAACATTTTTTAAATATAATTATTCAATGAAGGTAAATATAATGATGTAATAGAATCTTAGTAATTAGTTATTTATCGTATGAATGAGTCTAAAAAATTTTCATTTCTTTTTAATTTTTTGTCTGGGAAGAGGCTTTCTTTAATATTGCTTTTGCAGTTTTGCTTAGTTGTACATGTCCATGTAAGGAACATTAAAAATACATTAATGTCGAAAATGTACTATTATATTTAATAGTATATTAAGCATAAGTTACAATAAATATTATAATTAAGTAATAAAATCACACTCAACTTTGTCAAATTATTAAATCAATTAAGAAAATGTGCATGAAACGATATTTTAATGAGCCTTGTCAACTGTGCACTGACGCTCTTCAGAGATGTGCTCAGAATGACGTTGCGCTAGTCCCATTATTGCAAATGTTTAATGTTTTTTACACTTGAATAAAAATTGCAACCACCTGATGGCAGTTTGGGGTAGTTTGTTGCTAGGGTTAAAAGAACTACTTGACAAGGACCAACCTATATAAAAAATCTACGGGGGTACAAACCCATTATTGCAAATGTTTAATGTTTTTACACTTAGAATAAAAATTGCCACCACCTGATGGCAGTTTGAGGTAGTTTGTTGCTAGGGTTAAAAGAACTACTTGACAAGGACCAACCTATAAAAAAATCTACGGGGGTACAAACCCATTATTGCAAATGTTTAATGTTTTTTACACTTAGAATAAAAATTGCCACCACCTGATGGCAGTTTGAGGTAGTTTGTTGCTAGGGTTAAAAGAACTACTTGACAAGGACCAACCTATAAAAAAATCTACGGGGGTACAAACCCATTATTGCAAATGTTTAATTTTTTTACTGAATTTTTACACTTGCAATAAAAATTGCCACCCCCTGACGGTACTTTGAGGTAATTTGTTGCTATGGTTACAAAAACTGCTTGAGAAGGACCAACATATAAAAAATCTGCGGGGAACACTTGAATTTTTAAATCAAATCCAAATATAACTTCACGCCGCACCGGTCTTTTTGTAGATTAAGAACAAATTTGGATGATTTTGAACTAAAAAATATTTTTAAAATACATTTATTCAATGAAGGTAAATATTATGATGTAACAGAATCTCAGTTATTAGTTATTTATCGTATGAATTAGTCAAAAAAATTTATTTTTTTTCTGGCAAAAGGCTTTCTTTAAAATTGCTTTTGCAGTTTTGCTTAGTTCTACATGTCCATGTAAGTAACATTAAAAATACATTAATATCGATAATGTACTATTACATTTAATAGCATATTAAGTACAAGTTACAACAAATTTTGTAATTTATTAATAAAAACACACTCAATTTCGTCAAATTATTAAATCAATTAAGAAAATGCGCATTAAACGCCTCGCCAAATGTGCGCTGACGCGCTTGAGAGCTGTGCTCCGAATCACGTTGCGCTACCCGCCGAGCAATTTTTTTTGTAAAAACTGCTAACCCTAAGCTTCTTAAATTATTGTAGCTTGATTGCTAATATATCATTTTAGATCACAATATCCTTTAATTACCGAATAAACAATAACAATGTAAATTGTTTATATCTCGGCTTCTAAATAAACAAATGAATCTTTTTTTAATACGAATCGATTCCCACAATTGTTTATAACAAAAACTAATTTTCTAATATTTCTATAAAATAATTTCGTATCTAGCTATAGAAGGCTTCAAAGTTATATTTTTAAAAAAATTATTGCAACAAAACTAATAATTATTTTGAAACGAGACACGTCTCGTTTTGTTTAGATTTTGGTCAACTTTAATTGCACGTATATTATACAATAGGCTAGAAAAATTCGATAAATTTTTTTTTACTGTGATTAATAATAAATTTAAAAAATAACTTTTGAAGTGGCGCCTACTTTTGGACAAAACTATTTTTTACATTCCTACATTATTTATTATTCCGAAGCAATTTACATATTTTTTTTGCAGGTACGCGAACAGTCTCCAAATTCCTTATTTTTCAGCCAGGATTACTGGAATATTTCAACTGTGACAACGCCTTTCAAAATCATTATTGTTAAAAATGATCTAAATAAGTCACTTCAAAGAACAGAAATTATAAATTGTAAAATACGAAGTCAACACCCCTAAGACGGTAATTAATAAAAAAAAAACGATCATTTATTTGAGGACGCGAACGGTGGACATTTGCCAATATCGGAATGAAATGAATTCCCCGTTTGGGAATAACTGGTCATAAAACATTCTATTAGAAATTTAATATTTTCTATCTTCACATACGATTTTTTAAAATTTATTGTTCCTTTTACGCGCGAGTTAATGTAAATGCGCATTTAGATTTAATTGATATCGAAAGAGTAATTTGTCACGACATCCATCAATTACTTATATTATTGATAAGCTGTTACTAATGATCGGACTGTGGCTTGAATGAATGACGTCGATAGTGTAGGTGAAAGTACATCGGGTCGTTGTCACGGATATCGTGCAACGAGTACAGTTATAGTGTGCACGTTGCATTGTTATTACACCTAATAGAAGATAAATTAATGTGCGCTACCGACATCTACTACGTAATATGATTAAATCTCGAACCTTACCTATCACGTATCTGCTGGATACCGTTGGTATTTCATTTAAAATGCCATAGCGAACGTACATACCTGGAAAGAAAATGTTCAATTAGTTATAGGAAAACATAAAAAAATATATTAAGTTCATTCAAGCAATGGTTCGATTGAAACGGATACTTTATGTAGCAGTTTGAAAAATGACCACAGAAAACGCTCATTAAAGCTCAGTCAACGATATGCTAAATGTCCGAATCCGAAACAAAACCATGCGATAGTAATGAATTAGAACTCATTTGTATCGCACACATGTATGTTTCAACCGAGGGTCTCTTGTACATACCATTTGTTAAAGGTAGATTACGAGGATTAAGCTCAAATTTAAAAAAAAATGGATGAATTTATAATCTTGGTCATATTAATCCCGTAGTACCCACCACTCGGGATTTTTCTAATACATTTTTATTTAGGAATCTCAATTATTGCCTCATGAACATATTGACAAATGTCAAACTAAATAAAACTACGAATACTTATGCTATAGTACATCTAATTCCGCGGTAATGTTACCGTTTACCAGCAGATGGAGTACAGTTAACGCCTACTACGACAATGGTACAAATGAATCACGTATAAAAATATTTTGAAAGAGAGCAAAAGCACGAAAGGTTTTTGTTAAATTGTTTGGTATCGAGTAGGAGCTTCATAGAAATATCAGAGGCGCAAGTTGGTTTTAGGAAAACACTTTTTTTTGGGAGTTCGTGTTACATACACTGAAAGAATTATATTAATAATAATAAAATAATGTTTGTTTGTTTATTTGAATCGAATTTGTATTAATAATAAATTTATAGAAAATGTTTGTATTCAAATCAAACGTAAAATTAAGATGATTAAAGTTTAAGATTTCTAAAACCCGATCTTCATTCTTTAAGAAAACAATTTGATTTATATTTGTGTAAATAAATCCTTTCATTTAATTAAAAGTAATATTAAGTACAAATTAAGTTATTTGCAGCCTTGATAAATGCAAAATTAACATTACGTGTAAAGCAGTATTTATAAAAGTGTTTCCGTTGATTACGGGTTGCATATTTGAAACAGATATGCAAGTGTTAAAACGTTGCGAAGGTAAACTTTTCCGTAAAAGCAAATGCATTTTAAAAGACACGACAGTTGAGTGGTGGTGAGAGACGAGGTGAATGATGAAGACGGAGTCGGTAGCTGAGACTCAAAGAGTGAACATGTTACAATAGTTACAGTCGATCGATAGAAATTGAGAGTGATGATGGACGGTCGTTAATAGATTCATACAATTACCTACACTTGATAAATAAAATTTTCCAAAAATAAGGTGACCAATAAAAATTCAAAGAAGAAAGGTTTCAAGCTAAGAAATGCCACTATCAACGATATAAGTAAACCACTACGTCTGCTGACGTCACCAACATGTTGCTGCGGGAATGATATAATCGAGACATTAAAGTCCGTTTCTTAAATTTAAATATAATATGTATTCCCACACAAAAAATGTACTAGTTTTATTTAAATTTTCATTTAAGAGTACACATCGTAATCAGGCCCCTTGTATTTTATTTGTAAAATAGTTCTTTTTGTTTCGATTAAAATTTATTTACATTGTATATAATATTTTTATTTAACGAATTCAAGCTTCTGAGATGAAATTCAATATATTATTTTTATTTAAATAATTTCGAACCAATTTGCACTATACCGGGCGTAACAAGATCATGGTACACCCCTCGTTTCTCCCTTAGTTTTAAAGAAAATTGATTGAAATTTGGGACATCCCATATACATAATAAATGACACTTTTTGACTATAATAGATTTTTTTTCACTTCCAGTTTCGCCGTAAGTGACACCAACTTTTGATTTTTAAATGGAACACCCTGTATATCATTGCATTTTTAAAATCTGCATAATTTTAGAATCCAATGATACCACATAAGTGAAATTTCAAACGTCAAAATTTGTTTTAATTTAATTTTTAGTTTTCCATCTAAGTGTGCCATGACTGTTCCTATTTATTCTAATCGACCCATCCTATGCTAAACCGGAAGTGAAAAAAAATCTGTTATAGTCCAAAAAGTGCATTTATTATATACAGGGTGTTTCATTAATCAGTACAGAAAATGAAACTGGAGATTCCTTGCAAAATTTAAAGGGGGGTTTAACATAAAAAAAATTTCCTTAAAGCCTCCCCTGAAGAGTTACAGCCCCTTAAAGATGTGTAAAAAATTCACATTAATCGATTTTTTCTGAAATGACTTGAAATAAAAAAAGAAATCTAAACATTCAAATACTACTACCAAGAAGCCTCCATAATTTCATAATTTTATTCACCCTTGTTCTCTGCAAGGGGGTGAGTCTTACTACCCCTTAGAGTTTTTTACCAGAACTTTTTAACTAATTTTTTTTTCAATTTTAAAATTCAGATTTTGGAGGGCCAATTCAATTAAAAACTTTTTTGTCTCTTAAAAATTTTACGTAAACTCAATACTTTTTCACCAAAAAAATAAATTAAGCGAACTTGCAGAATTTTTAATTAATAAATTGCGTATGCAAGTTTGACATAAATAACAATATTATTATTAACTATCATTTTTAATTTAAATTAAGAATATTATTTCAGAGAGTGTTCAAAATGGGCACCATTTTCTTGAATACAGGCTCTTATTCTTTTGAACACATTTCCGTTAACGCTACCTAGCATTGCTACAGATTGTCTAACTCTTCAGGGGAGGCTTTAAGGAAATTTTTTTATGTTAAACCCTCCTTTAAATTTTGCAAGGAATCTCCAGTTTCATTTTCTGTACTGATTAATGAAACACCCTGTATATGGGATGTCCCAAATTTCAATCAATTTATCTTTAAAACTAAGGGAGAAACGGGGGGTGTACCATAATCCTGTTACACCTGGTATATATATTACAGTGTCTCCCGATTGTTTGGTCGTCTCTTGAAATAGACAAATAATATTCCAATTGAAATTTGAGCTTTTGGGAATCAACCCTACTTGGTTGGAAACTAAATTGACATACTTTTAGTTTCGAAAAATTAAGGTCGTCCTTGAAATTATCAAAAAACGTTTTCTGCACAACTGTGAAGTGCTCTTTGGTGACGAGATACGCACAAATGTTATTAAGAAAAGTTGTTCAGAATGAAAAACTGAGTAAACGTGCAAAATTTGATTTTTTTGATGTTTTATTTTTATTTGGATTTTTAAGAAAATCCCAAAAAATGTTACTTAAAAAAATGTTCATAATAGAATGTAATGACTGTAGCAAATTTAAAGTGAATATGAACACTTCGGTATTTTATTGATATTGAAATTCTCTATTTACCTACATTAAATATTTTAAATAAAATACCGAAGTGTTCTTAAAACTTTTTTGGATTTCATCAAAAAATCCAATTAAAAAATGAAAACATCAAAAAAAATCAAAGTAGACCCAAGACTTTTGCACGTTTACGTTACGTTTACTCAGTTTTTCATTCTGAACAATATTTCTTAATAACATTTGTGCAGATCTCGTCCCCAAAGAGCCCTTTACTATTGTGCAAAAAACCTTTTTGAAAATTTCCAAGAGCACCCTTGATTTTTCGAAACTAAAATTAAAAGGTAATTTGAATTTGAAAAACTAAACAGATGGCGCAAGTACTCCGTGATGTCGTTAGTAAGTGATTCCATTAATTTTATTTACCCAGAAATAATTATAACTGGGTATAGCCAAACCTTACAAAATTAGTAACAATTTTTTATCGTTCTATATTTCGTACATTATTTATGTGTGTCTTCAGGAACAATAAAGAATAAAAGAAGCACATAATTAATGTACAAAATATAGAACGATAAAAAACTTGTTACTAATTTTCTAGAACTTTCCTTATACCCAATTATAATTATTTCTGAATAAATCCTTCCTCCAAGGCCTTAAAAAAATTATTCTTTATCTATAACAGATTTTATTTACTTTTATACAAATTGGATATTTAAGATTGCAATATTGTATTGACGCTCATACTCAGTTCCGGAAAAATATGGAACTGCAAAGAGCGCCGTGATCCTTTCGAAGCATTCCCTAACAGTATGGAGATTTGTTTTGTTTAGTTAGGTTTCGTTAGGTTATATTAGGTTAGGCTTGGTTAGGTTAGGTTAGGTTTAGTTAGGTAAGGTTAGATTACGTTAGGTTAGATTAAGTTTGGTTAGGTTAAGTTCAAATTTTCAAAAAATAATTTTCCTCATAAACTTCAATGAATTTAAAAAAAAAATCCCATAGACTTAACATGGGACTAAGGTCTAACGGCACTTTGGATGATCATATAATATGGTATCATACACACTACAAAAAGATGTACAAGAGTAAAACTCTTCCAGAAATTATACGTACTTGGGTTAACAAGCAGCATACGATTTTATCTTAACGAATCTATTGGTGAGCAGACATAAACTTAGAATGTCCATGGGACTCTTCAAATCCCACTTCTACCTCGACAAACATGGTGTGGTTCTAAATCTAGGTTGTAGATTCTGTCAGCTTGTGAATGCCGAAAAAATCACCACGTCATGAAAACATAGCCAGGCATAAATTACAAATTACAGTTTTCCTTTCCATTTGTTATCTTTTAACACTAATTCCTTAAGGAAAATGATGAGAATTTTGAGATTGAGATTGACGCATAATTCTACATAAAATCAAAAGATAAAAATTAAAAAAAAAATACTTATATTAATAATCAGAGAAATGTTTGAAAAATGAAAGAATTGTATTTTCTAAACGTTTGAGTGTAGTAAAAAGAGATTATGGCGCTTGTGTTTCCAGGTAAACGTCAATTTTGTTTGTTTTCAATTTTTAGATTGGGTTAGGTAGGTAGCAATTAGAACATACTGCAATTTACCGTAAAAAAATGGCAACATCGAGCTACAAAAAAATTATCACGTAATTGTGATCAGTAGGATAAAGAATCCATTACCGCACCGAAATAAAAACAAACATAATAGTCCGGAGAAAAGGGGGTAAGTGGGGAATTATCGCATAGACAGAAGCTGAATACAAATCCGAATTTTTGGAATCCCGACCCCACCCCCCCCGGAACCGCTTTCAACCACAATCGCAAAAAGGTTTTAATTCGTTTGATCTAAAGCGATTGTTTTGCCGAAATGAAATAAAATATAAAGAATTTTCAGAAACAAATGAGGAAGACGTTCAACTCAAAAACTGTTGAAGAGAAAGAATGAAAAAAGATTGATAACGTAAATAAAAACAGAAATGTAATACAAAAGTGTAAGAATAACGTAGAAAAACATTGATAAAGAGATTCCAAAGAAAAAGGAATCGACCTTAAATGAAAGGTACTAAAAATTAAAAAAAGAATATTTGATACGATTAAAGCATTAGCGGATAAAATGAATAAAACAAAAATAATATGAAAACAGGAATTAAAGAAAATGTAGAAGAAAACATGAGGCATTTTAGAATGCAGATGTAGAAATGAAAGATATGAATAAGGGGGCCAAGAGGTGAAGAAAAAGAAGCATTGAAAACATGAAAACAACTAAAATATTATACACATATGATAATAATAAATGTTTTACATAATTGCTAGAGATTGAAAAGATGTTGGAAACTAGTACACAAAATTAAAATATGTGCAGGATGAGTGAAACGAAATGAAATATAAAGAGAATAAATATAAGTCGAGAAAAAAATTAAATGAAATAGACACACATGAATACAAATGCGAATTAAATTAAAACAAACATATAAGAAAAAAAGAAGGAAGAAAATTAAGCATAGAAGATTAATGAAGAATTAGATAATGAAAATATAATGAGAAATAATAAAATAAACCAAGTGTAGGAATTGAAAACTGAAACGAATGAATTTAAAATAAACGTGAGAAACTTGAAAAGAAAGTAGATGAGATACAATTAGAATTAGAAAGAAATTAGAATAAAATAAAAATGTTTATATGCATATATTAAAAGAAACAGTGAAATATGGTAGCCAATCAAAATAAGCAATAAAAAATACATCAGATAAAATAGGATAAAATTATAAAAATTGTAGAAAATCGTTGTCAAAAAAATATTTGGTTCGACTCGATGTAGGTACGACAACAAAGATAAATTTTGCAATAGTATTCTGAAAACTTTGATTTTTGCAGAAATGATCTAAAAAAAAATTTTTTGTAGTGATTGGCTATCAATAAACATTTGAGAAAAATATTTTGGTTGATATGGAAAATCCAATAACGAAAAAGAAATACAAACAACATACTTGATACAGAAAGCACTCATTCGTTGCTTCATTCACCGGTTCTTGGCGTATGTTGGAATTAATAAAATATTCTCCTGCTTAAATATCAAATTATACCAAAATTGTAGTAAAATTTCTTACAACAAAAATACTTCAAATAAAAGTTGTAGAATGTTATTTACAACTTCGATTAAATTTTTAATTAATTGAAAATGACAAAAAAGTACAGCAGCCTAAAAGATACAAACTACGTATAAACACGCGATAAAAAAAATAATTTAAAATTCAGTACTAAAGATAAACGTTTTCAATAATATTATCCACGAATTTCTAAACACATATTAATAATAATAATAATAATAATATCAGTTTTGTCTTTGAAATTAACAAATAGATTCGGTTTATATACATCTTACTAAATACTAAAAAAAAATTAATTAACACAACAAATTCTGCAAAATAATAACTTATTTTCTTTTTCTGTCTTTTAACCACACCTCTCTGTTACATGTTTTTTATTATGTTTCTTTTCCTTTCTTCCATCCATCTTCTTCTGTTTTCTACCTCTTTCATCCACTTTATGCCTTCTCCATTTTCTCCTAGCAGAACTTCTCTTCTCACTTTCTCTCTCCTTAATTCTCTACACTCTTCTACCATGTGCTCTACATTCTCCTTCATCTTTCTTTTCTTTCTTCATCTTTTCTCTAATATTTATTTTCTCTTTCTTCATTTCCTAATCTATATCTGGCTACCATACGTTTTTCTTTTATATCCAATCTTCCTGTTATATATTTTGGTATCTCTTCCACCATTATGTCTTTATATTTTACATTATACTTTGATTCATTTATCTTCATTTCTCTTTCTTGTTTTGATTGTCCTTGTCCCTTTGTGTTATCTCTTCTTCCATCTTTCTTCCTTCATCCCTCAATCTTCTTATCTCTTCTGTCGCGTAACCCCTTTTCTGTAATATGCTCTTCTCTCTCTCTTGTCCATGTTTTGTTCTTCTCAATTTTACTTCCTTCCAACATTCATATAAAATTTCATTATCTTTTCTATCTTCCATCCTTTCCTCAAATCTTATTGCTCTCTTCTCTGCTTGTATTCATATTTTTTCTATTTTCATTTCTTCCTCTATTAAATATCCTGGTGTTTCCCTCTCCAATCTTAGCGTCCATCTCCAAAATCTTTCCTGTATCTTCTCTAGTTCTTCCCATTCCTTCCAACCCCAAATTTCCGCTCCGTACATCATAACACTTTTAACAATTTTCTCAAATAGCCACTTTCTTTTCTCTACTTCTTTGCCAAATAATTTTTCTCCCATACCCCACGCTTGTCCCATTATATTACTTCCTTTTTCCTTAATTCTCTTATATGATCACTGTCTTTATTGTCATACCTCATCATGTATCCTAAGTATTTGTATTTTTCGACTCTTTCTATTTCTTCTTCTCCCCACCACCATCTCTCTTTTTCTCTCTTCTTTTTTCTTCTTACATATCATTATTTTGGTTTTTCTACGTTTACCTCTAATTTTTCTTCTCTAAATATCTTCTCAACGTCTTTAATGCTTTCTTCATCTCTTCTTCTTTACTCGTAAGAATTACTATATCGTCCGCATATGCAAGCGTTATTACATTTTTTTCCTATTTTATTCCTCCAACCTGATCTCTCCTCATTTCTTCCTCTAGATCTCTTAGATATATAGAGAATAGCATCGGACTCAACGGACAACCCTGTTTCAACCCTCTTTCCGTCCAAAACTCTTTCCTAATTTCCCTTTTACCTTGACTCTATTTTTTGTTTCTTTATAAATCTCTTCCACTGCTTCTATTATCTCTTCTTTTATTTCACTTTTCCTCATCATTTCCCACAATATCTTTCTATCTACTCTATCAAATGCAGCTTTTATATCCACGAATACTGCATATACCTTGCCTCCTTTCTTCTCTATCTCTTTATTTATTAATTGTTTCATTATATATATGTTATCAATTGTCCTTCTTCCTTTCCTAAAACCTGTCTGCCAATCCGGAATTATCTCTTTTTCCATTCTTCCTCTTATTATTTCTGCGTATATCTTATATCCAATGTTTGTTAAACTAATCCCCCTGTAGTTTTTCACTTCCTGTCTATCCTCTCCCTTGTATATTGGACAAATAATTGCTTCCTTCCATTTTTCTGGAAATCCTTCTCCCTGCCATATTTTTTCTAATATTTTTCTTATTCTCTCTCTCATTCTTTCCCTGTGTATTTCCACTCTTCCCCCTGCGTATCATCTGTGCCTCCTGCTTTTCCTATCTTTACTTTTTTAAGGCCTCCTCAGTTCTTCTTTTTGTTTTTTTTCTCTTATTTTCCGTTTTCTATTATGATCTTAACTTCCTTTCCTTGTAGCACATTTCTAATGTGTTTTTCATATTTTCTCTATCTATTGCTGTTTCTCTCCTATTTCCTTTTTTCTTATTTGGTTTACGAATTCCCAAGCCTGCCCTTCATTTCTGATTTTCTTCATCTTTTCTTCCATCAGTTTTCGATATTCTATTTTCTCTTTTCACATCTATTCTTGAATTCTGCTCTTATTTTTTATAATCTTCTATATTTATTTTCCCTTTTTCAATTTTCTTCTTCTCTTTCTCATTTCTTTTTTGCTCTCTCACACTCCCAGTTCCACCATTCTGACTTTATTTCCCTATTGTTTTTGTCCTTTTAAATCTTCTCTTTTCCGTTGCCATCTTCATTTTTCTGTAATTCTTTTCAACTCTTCTTCGACCTCTTCTGCTACTTCCTGCTCTTCCTCCATTTTATTCATATACTTTTCTATGGTTTTTCATTCCATATTTTTTCTCTCCCCATTCTATAATCTCTTCTTCTTCTTCCTCTTCCTCTCCTATCAGAATCACTTCAATCGGTTGATGATCTGAATCTACTTCGTCTCCAATTCTTATATGATCTATTTCTTCCCTACTTGATTCGTTGACCATAACGTAGTCAATTATCGATCCTCCTCTCCCTCCTATATGTTAGCTCTCCTTCTCCTCCTTCTTCCATATTCCCATTCAGAATCGTCCATCCTCTCTCTTCACATAGTTCCAATAATTTTCTACCTTGCCCGTTTATTTTTTATCTTTCGACTTTTTTTTTGCTTTGTTCTCCATTTATTATTATCCCTCCTTCCTCTCCTGTTCTCGCGTTAAAGTCCCTTCCTATGA
This sequence comes from Abscondita cerata, assembly GCA_030710515.1. NCBI lineage: Eukaryota > Metazoa > Arthropoda > Insecta > Coleoptera > Lampyridae > Abscondita > Abscondita cerata. The sequence continues at coordinate 354,330 of JALBCR010000932.1, forward strand.
TAAGTTTCTTTCTAAACACATATTAAATATTACTATTTCAATTTGCGTATTTACCTGAACTCAATACGGTTCTTACAACAAATTAAATTGCGAAACGTACTATTTATTAAAAAAAGGACGGTTCATAAAATACGAATGAAGAAGCATCGCCTATTTGATCAAAAATAACGGTTATTTTCGCAGATTTTTATTTACACACAGATGTATTACTAAAATAAAAATAAACGTGCGAATAAAAATTCTCTAGCGACAAGTAAAATCATAAAATTGAAACTTTTGTTAAAAGTTACCGAACATATGTTGACAATGGAATTTATAGTTGAAAGCTCTCTTGTCGAATCTTTTTCTACGAGTGTAACAATTTCAAATTTATAGTAAATATAAATTTAATTTCGTCAAATTACGTGTGCTCGGTTTATTTAGACTACGAACGGAAGAAAATTAACGTAAAAGAATTCATAAGCGATCTTTTCTTCTTCTTCTAAATAAATAAAAGGCGGGGGTGTATTTAAGTTTAATATTTGCGATAATGGAAGTACATTAAGGAAAAAGCTCTTCCCAAAGAGTTCCCTATAAGTTTGAGTTTATTTATTAAATATAATTTAAGTGTAAAATTACCGAGCGTGCAGAAGTGAAGTTTAATGTAAATTATGATAATAATGTTTGATTACGACGCACTTATACGAGCACCAATTATTGCAATTATTTTACAAAAACGTTAGATTTTTATTAAGAAAATTTTAATTCCCGTAGTTTTAAATTAATTTCGCCGTTTTATAGAAGTAATTAAGAAAGGTTGCGGAAAATAGCAAAATACGACAGAGGTTTGAACAGTAGGTATATAAAATTTGGATAATTTATTTATTCATTTACTTTTACAAATTAAATTATATAATAGTATTAAATTTAAATATATTAAATTGAAAAATAAATTTCAGTCAACCCCGAATCGGTTGGCATTGTTCCCAAGCCAATTGTCTCTTATGATGGCCAAGCTTATTGGTTCTTGTAGGTAAAGTTTCGCTTTCAGAACCCGGATGAACACTACTGTTTGAGTATGAGACGCAGCTATTCTGTCCACACATGTTACGTCTCTGATTAAGCAACGTCCTTTTATTCATCGTATACAAGTTACTAGATTAAAAGCCCTGTTTTTGGATTTTTCCCGTTGGTTTGAAGACAAGACCCATCGGCATGCCGAATTTCAAGTCTCTACGACGTCTGGAAGTACCCGTTTAATTTCGGAGACAGACATAAAAAAATAGGCGCTTTATTATATAGGATCCCGTTGGGAGTTTATCATCATTTCTGAAGAGGCCTCGAGGTTCCAAGGTTCATGGAATATCTGTTGAGGCAAATGCTGGTTTCAGAATATTATTAAAATTTATAGATAGATGCCAATTTTTTTGAAAATTTAAATTACTCGGTAAATCAAGTTCAGGATGTTCTGCCAAAATTGTAGAGAATAGATCTAAAACCGAACGAATACCCCAAACCACCTAGGTAAATGGGATGCTTGTTTCCAAGAATCCTTAGTAAGTCACGTTAAGAATAGTTTTTAGAGTACTTCTGATTGTTTTGGCATATGTCTCCATATTTCCAAAAGGACAAAATTAATCTTATTTAAATTATTAGATAAGTATGATTTTTTTTAAACTGAGAGGCAAGTATGGGGAACAGCTTCTTCAGGTTAAGGTGAACCCAAAATATATAAATCTTTGCAGATGTAATATGAATCCCAGGAGTGATTGACTTAAATTGTTTTGTAAATTAATTCAATATTATCTTTTTGATTGGTTTTTGCAGAAGAATATTTCACATTTCTTAGAATTTAAAGTTGAGCCAATTTTTTTGAATTCGTCGATTAAATGTTGAATATCTTTTTAAAAACCTTAATAGATGTAGTGTAATCGTCAAAATACCAAACATTGAATTTTGATTTGAGTTTTTTTATAACAGGATGTATTGCCAGACTAAAAATGGCGAGACCGAGCGGATCTCTTTGTTGGCAACCTACGGAAGATTGAATCACTTGTTGATTGAAAAATAGATCAGACGGCGAAGAGTAACACTTCCATAGATAAGGATACAGTTCTGTAATGATAGCTTTGACGTTTTAAAAAAGAATATCACGATCCACAGAATTGAATGAATTCTTTTTATCGATTTTTGCTAATATTTGTGCTAAGAAATATTGTGAAATAATTGATCTGACACAGTGAACAACCGCTGCACAGCCTCTTTTTACTCCAACTTCTATTTAAAGAGGTTTTAAAAAACAGGATAGACTAGCAGAAAAATAGCGACAACCAAGTCGACGAAAGGTGAATCCTACTACTATTGGACGAATTCCGTCATGCTTCTTAGATAATGACGTCAAAGAGGCTACATACAAGAAGTTTGTTACTGAAAATTCACTTTACCAGATGACATGAAATTACATAATTTTGTTACATCACGAAGTAACTGAACTTTATCGGTGGATTTGCTAATTAAATCTTTTAGAAGTTGAGGTAGTAAACCGTCAATCCTGCAGTTCAACCATTTGGAAAGGACATCTCGCTCAGAAACAGAAAAGGGGGTGATCTTCATTTGGAGGTGTAGGAAAATTTAAAATTATAGAAGAAAAAAAAAGATGTTTGCTTTTCAGTGTTAGAATTTCGTTCTGCATAGTGTTCTCCTGAAGTCAAAACACGAATAGCACCTCTCCATCACTAACTTTAGTTTCGGCTATTTTCCCTACAGTTTTCTCTTTATTGCAAAAAACATGTTTTCCTGTGGTAAATCAGATCTGCTTACGTTTTCTTTTTACTTTTGAAGTTAAGCCTGTATACATTCCCCTTACAACATCTTATTCAGACGTATCTTTTGTCCAAAACATCTGACTTACAATTATATATTTTTGGTAAATTTCAATAGATCATATAATACTAAAGTACGTCTGGGGGTTTATTAAGCAACAATAATTTCTGAAATTCCGCAAGATACGAATATAAATGTACCATTTTTAGTTTAATGTATGATTTTATTCTGTGCTATTTTAAGGATTTGTAATGCAAAAAATAGCATAAGTGTAAAATTAAAAAACTCGATTTTCTCGAAAACGGTTTCAACGATTTTCTTTAAAATTTTCACATGTATTACTATATTTTCTCAAAATTAGTTTTTGGGCATTCAATTATTTAAGAATTTTTAAAAAATTTGTAAAAGTATTTTTTTCCTTTTTTCTATCACTAAAATTAAGGGTGTAAATTGAAAAAAACGATTTTCTCGACAACGGCTCTAACAATTTTCCTTAAAATTTTATGACATTCCAAGGTGTGCAGAGTAGCTAATTTCGTTTTTCCTGAAACACTCAAATAAGAGAAAATTTCACTACTTCAATTTTTTTCCAAAATGGACTGGAACGATGTTCCTCAAAATTAGTTCTTTAGACTTATTTAATATTTTTAAATGTTTCTTTTTCAAAATTCGCGGAAACGTAAAAAACACATGTGCTAGTAGGAGAGGGGGGCATTGCTGAATATATAATTATGCCGTGTTCGTAAAAGCGATCCAAAGTGATCGTTTTGGGAGGGATTTTGCACGTTACAATTTTAAGCCCTCTAGATCAAACTCGACATTTTTTGAGATATAAGTTCGAAAATAATTTTTTTCGAAAATGAGTTTGGATTGGAGAAATTCCGCGAGGCCAGGAGTCTCTGAAAAACATTCTTTTTAGTTTTTGTCGCCCAACATTTTTGGTCCCTTATCATCAACCTTGAAAAATTCATACTTTTTGAGATATCGAGAAAAAGTGCTCCTACATTTAAACAATGTGCTGTTGTAATGTGAATACTGTTATAAATATGTATACTTTTGACTATGGGAACAGCGTGGTACCGTTTCAGGTATTTTTATCTCAAGATAAAGGATTAAGATACGCGATTAGGAGAATAATGCGTTGATTTTATGGGCGTGTCTTCCGTACTTTGCATCAGAAATAAGATGCATTTTAGCGCCGCAAAATCAGTTCTCGCCTGTCGTCATTTCGTAGAGGATATATCGTTTTCTGACTCCAAAGTAGACTGAGTTTTGAAAATTAATTAGCCATTTTCGCTGTTATTTTATTTGCATTTTTCACTCCATGTATACGCACTATCTTGTCTTGTCTTGTCACTGTCTTGTAAAAGAAAAATTTGTAAAATTTTGGTCTAATTAATTCGCGGGATAGGACCACAAATGTCTGGGATCGAAAACTGAATAAGATGAAATTTATTGACGCATAGATTTCCGCTAATGTAAATTTTCTGCAAAACATTTAGGTTTGCATGTGCAAGCAAGGCATATAGCGAGTTATATCCGATCAAAAAAATTTAATTCTTTTCGGGGTTATGTAGTGATTTTTTTCCAGAACAATTCCTAGGGCTAATAATTTTGGGGGTTTACAATGATCAATTTCGTAATAAAATAAACATAATTACACTTTTATTCATATACTAGTTAAAAGCCCTTCTTACGTGAAAAAAAATTTTCGAATACACGAGCCCAAGCCCTCCTGAAGGACCCCCCCCCTCTGTTCTTCCACGTAATTCAATCCTGATTCCAATTATGTATTTAATTTTGGCCTAGGTCCTACAAAGGCTGAGTCTATAAAATACCTAATTTTAGATTTTTGGATAGTAGATTAAGAACAAAATTTATTATCTTACAAAAATGCAAACATTTAATATTTAAGAAAAGTAAAAATTTGTATGTGGTCACCATGAGCTCTAAAGCATAGTTTTTTATAAAAGAAAAGTAGTGAAGATTAAATTTGGAAGTTAGTTTAATTAAAAGAACATACTATACAAAACAAAACTATACAAAGTTTCAGAATTACATATATGAAACAAGCATTTTGTGCAGAACTCCACGTCGTTCCGATGCTAACAAACATATAAAAGAGTATCAAAAGTGAGCGGTGACATAAACAGCATATAAACTTACAAAATTTTAATAGAAAAAGTGAAACAAAATAACCGAACCATAAATTTAACTGTTTTAAGAATAACCCTTAAAAAATTGCTTTTCAAAAAAATACTTCATACAAAAGTTCTAGACAATTAAATCTACACCAACCTTTTTCAATATTTTTTTTGTATAATTCATATTGGTGGAGATATGGTTAAAACAATCAATGACACGTGATTATCATATCTCATAGAGTTTTCGACTAGTCAGCGTATCCCTATTGTTCTTTACGGAGCGCTTCTGTTCTGCTGTGAATGCAGCCGAACATAGATTTTAGAATTTTAAGGTTATTGTCCTCTATGACAGTTACCATTTAATTTACAAACTATAAATTCCAGACAACGCCGCTATCAATTAAAACATTTTTTTTTTAATTTTTCTTCTGAATTAATCTTCCATCAACCAGAATAAAAAAATATGGGTTGGTATTTAAAAAAGTGTAAGTTTATGCCCTGCAAAAACTAAACACACTGTATAAACAAAGTTTTTTAATTTAAAAAACTTGTCCTTTTTTGGACCCTTCGGGGTTGAAGGTTATGGTTTAAAAACTCAAACTTTTTACGTAGAACTGTCCGACGCGACGTTTCGCCCCTCAAGTGGGAGCATTTTCAAGACTTTGTTCAATAAAAGTTGATAGTCACAATTGAACAAGGCCTTGAAAAAGCTCCCGCTTAAGAGACGAAACGTCGACCAGTTCTACGTAAAGGTTTGAATTTTTTAAACTACAACCTACAAGGACAGTACTAAACATTTTATGCTGACGTTTATACAAATGCTCTAGAAACCGAGGCCGGAGTAATGGCGAACTTGTATATAGTAACAGTTAGAAAAAGAAAAGGAATAATCTAATCAGAACGACATTTAAAACAGAACTGTTGATAATTTACATATTTCTTAAGCGCGAGTGGTGCACTCTGGTTGATACTATAGAAAGTAAAGTAAATAGCTCTTTTCGATTTAAGTTTGCCGTGCTGCATTTGAGGAAACAAACTTAAGAGAGATATAAGATCTGATAACATTAGAAAGCTTTTTAGCGCTTGAGAGCTGTGCTCCGAATCACGTTGCGCTACCCGCCGAGAGCTATTATTGCTACTAACTCTTAGCTTCTTAAACTATTGTAGCTTAATTGTTAATACATCGAAGACAATGTACAATTTTTATAACACAATATTCTTAGATACCGAATAAACAATAAACAGTAAATTGTTTATATCTCTGAATACACAAATGACATCTTTTTTTTTTCTTTACATTTTTTTAATACGAATCATTTCCCACTTATTTTATCTTATTTGTACCATAATCTTGACATATTTACAATTGTTTATAACAAAAACTCATTTTTTTAAACAAAAGTGACTAAAAAGTGCAACTATATTTTTAAATTCACCGAAAATATTTTCGTAAATATTATAACAAAACTAAGAATTATTTTAAAATGGGGCACGTTTCATATGGTTTAGTTTTTGGTCAAGTTGAATTGTACAAGTTATCATTAAACTTCACCAAACAAAACTAATTTTTTGAACAAAGTGATTAAAATTGAAATTTTTTTATGGAAATGATAAATAATTACTATATTATTAAATTCACCGAAAGGATATTTCTCGAAAATATTTTCGTATGTAGGAGAGAATAGAAAATTCGATGCAGTTTTTTCCCTGTAGGTGAAAAATTTTACAATTTTAAAATTTCTATTTTGTAGAAAATTTATCGCTGAACAAAAAAAGTCTAATTACCTTTTCTCTAAAACCTACAGAAAAAATATACAGAGAAATAATCAATAAAATACGCGGTAAATTCTTAATAAATTGTTAATAACTTTTGAAGCGGCGCCTACTTTTGGACAAAAGTTTTTTCTCATTCCTACATTACTGTTCCGAACCGATTTGCACAATTTTTTGCAGGTAGGCGAACAGTCTCCAAATTCCTTATTTTTCAGCTAGGATTACTGGACTTCCAAGAAAAAAATTTTCGGTAAAAAAACCCGTACTGAAAATTTCTTCAGTTCTGATTTATTTGCTATTTGAATGTAATTCTTTCTTTTTCAACGTTATTTCGGAACACGCCGGAAACAACATTAACACCTAATAACTCTCAGGTAGAATAAGAAGAAATAGAACATTTGAATAAAGCAAATGGCAAAATTATATTTGCATTTATATATTTAAGTGTTGAATTAAACAAGTGGTTTTAAAGTCGCAACTTCCCTACAGAAATGCAAATAGCTAAACTAGCACTTAAATATAACAGTAGAAATGCAGCAATCTTGTAGCAATTTGCGGCTTAGCATAGTAGTTGTAACATTTTAATTTAATTCAAAGTACAAGTGTTAACTTGTATTAGGTGATCTCAAATATTATTAAAGGTTGTTGACAATAAAGCGAATGACATTATAATTACTACTACTACAGTACTATAACGTGATGGATTCTCGAAATGACAGTTCCAGAAACCGCAAACCTATAATATCCTAAATTCGATTTGATGCGCATTCTGCTTGTAATTACGCAATTAATTACTAAAATACAAACGCGTTGTTATATTATATAAAATTTAATTATTATCCTCTCCCGCTCGCACAATCGTATCGTTGTATGCAACCACCAATTATTTTTATGCAAAAATTATCAGACTCCATTTCCCGTTTCAATTGTATTTGATTTATTAGCTTCGATAGGATTTCGACGTAATAAATTTAATAACCATCGTTTGGTTGGGGGATATACTTTACAAATGGGATACATAACGTCATTATACAAAGTAAAGCACGTGTCATCTAAATTGAATTCCCAAAACATTTTTCTTTCTTGCTCCAATATCATAATGTTATTGGCGATATAAATGTAAATTTTAATATTGAAAAATCAATGCGAAAACGAATTTTAAAATTTTGTTGAAAGAAAAATTGTAGGCACAAAATCCCGTTCAATTTAAAGAAAATGGGTTTTAATTCCATGTTAAAATCAATAAAAAAAAGTTATATAAAACCATAAGCTTCTTCCGAGGAAATAGATGTAGGCATAAAAGATAATCAAATTTTCTTCTAAATCGGAAAGATTTGTCCTGAAAGTGAGAAATAATCGCGCAAACGGAAAAACCACATAGACTTGTAGGGAAGTCCCCCACCCCCTCCCGACCCCGACCATAATCGCATAAGGGTTAAAACTCGAAAAAAAACTTGTTTTCAGGAACAAATAGATTCGCTTGGATTGCGGAAATCTACGAGTTCATGAGTCTATGAAAGGCGCTGATTTTGTTCAGGTTTTGACGACCGACATTTTTGGTTCTATTCCGCGAATTAATTAGATCGACATTATTTGAATTATGGCGTCGTGAAGGGAAAAATTTTCCTATTGCGGCCATGATAGTGCACTCTCATTTCTCATTTCAAGGTTGTTTGTGGACAAAAATTTTGGTCCTATTCTGCAAATTTTTCAGATCGATACTTTACGAGATATAGACGAAAAACTGCTCAATTTTCAAATTCGCGTTTCTGCGCTTTTTTAACAAACAAAGACCGCGAAGAAGTTCGCGCGGCGACTACTTCAAATGCTTTTTGCCGCCCGACATTTTTGGTCCAAGAAGTTCGAAGAAGACAAATAAATAGTTCAAGTTTAAAGAATAGCGTACTTCGGAATTTCCGCCAATTTCTTTAATAAAATTTAAAACCAAAGCAGTTTAGAAGAGAGGATGAAAAGACCTTTTATTCCATTTGGCTGTTCCATACTGGTTACTAATCTATCATCAAAATTACAATGCCTATTTATACTCTGTAACGTTCCCAAGTATTGCGATTTTTCATAACAGCAAAGCCCGCCACCTTTTTATACACCCTTACTTGCTTTCCTGTAATCAGGTGACGGTGCTACCTTTAAATTCGCCAAAAGCCTAATTCAGGATGGAAAATGTGCGAGTCTTCTAGAGCGGTTGATTGTGTGAAGCTTCCGTCCTTCTTTGATCGTGGTCGTGCTGTAGTGGCTGCTGCACTTGGCGATGTCTTCAATGTGGCACTGTTATGTTGAATAATCCCGCCGTAAAAAAATGTTGCGGGAGATCATGTTGTTTCGATGTTTTCGATGACATAGGGCCATCCGGAGAACGAATCGAGGATGCTGCGTTGGTTTTTCCGGTGCTGCTGGTGAGTGTAACAGTTGCTACGTTGGGGTAAGTCGCAGTTGCAGATAAATGCGAGCACAAGCTTAGTGCTCCAAGGCGTCTTGTTTGAGACAAGTGATCGACGTCGAAACCGGGCGTCGTAAGCTTCGTGACGTATATGTGAACATATGGCTCAAGCACAGTTGTAGCTAAAGACTTTGACCTGTTGTGTTGTACATCGCCCAAAGCGATGAGATGCGTTATATCGCGGTAAACTAAGAAGACGGGAGACGAGCTCCTCTTTGATCAGCGCTGGTGGCGTTGTTGACGGTATCCATGCCGTACGTGTAAAAGAATGTGGAAGAGGTTGTAGAGCGTCAGGCGAGTTAGTAAGAAAATATAGTGTTTTTGTTTGCAGCTCCCATCAAATCAAACCTCGGGGTCACCACTTTGAGCCCGTTGTAGATGAGAAAAAAATTTATACTATTTGTATTTAACAGCTCGACATATTCCACAAGGCTGTTTCGTGTGCAACCTAGTTATGAAACTTAAGTATTTCAAAGTTTGCATAAATAAAGCGTTTGTGGTTAAATGTAAGACACCACAATGAAGTGACTTAATGTCCTATAGCCTAAACAACGGTATTAGAATAAATTCGACAACATTATAACAAAACATCATCATTAGTGTAGTTAGTACTTAAAATATTATAATTGTAGAGTCATAGTTTACACAATAATACAACTGAAAAGAAACGAAGACAAAAAAACAAACAAAAAGCTAATAGCCATGATATTTTTCACCCTATTGTAGGTCATCAATGAATGGGAAGGTCGAGTATGAAATCAACAAATTACTGGCATTCATCGCTCCGGACGTGTACCTAAATGATACATATATGTGAGAATTTTGTCTCAAAATAGCGACTATACTGAGTGAGAGCAGAAAGTGGATAAATAAAAGAAATAAAATAAAAATTAAATAAAATGAAAATAAAAATGTTTGAAAGTCTAGATAGCCGTGACTCACAAGCGGTTTTGATTTAGATATATTAAGCATAAAACGGATTGCAAGAAATGAACGTCGTTATAGATTAAACCGCCTATCGTAAAGTGCTACTCAGGGCGAGAAACAAACAAAAGGGAGTCCAAGATAAAAGTCAGGTAATCAACTTGTCAACCAACCAGATTCTAGATTGAAAGAAGTCTGAGCAATTACGAAAATAGCTCCGTATTGTAAGAAGAGCAACGTCAGCGTTGATTGCTTCAAAATAGGAGAGGAGGCTAGGTTAACGATCGAAATCCACAAAGATAAAAGTTTAAACACGTGGTCGCGATTGAAGTTGTTGAAATGCTTGACTCTCCCTGACTTTTCTATTGTTGTTTAGCCACAGACATCTTTCCATCTAGTATTATACAGACATTTATTATTTACGGCAAGATTTACATGTAATCCTTCAAGACTGCGAAGTTGATGCTTTTAGAAGAAAAAAAGTCAATGACTTTGCAGATATCTAAGACATCGATCTTTCGAAATCTTTCACCAGCGTTGCAAAAAAAATCATCCATGTCATAGTGTCGCTGTTCCGAAATTTAGCAATCATCAGTAGTACAAAAAAAAACATCCACATTTAACCCACACCCGATACAAATCATTGGAGCCTTCAAAAAAGATTGGTTGAAGTTTCTAAACCTAAAAAAAACCTACGCCAACTACAACACTGACCCATTATCATAGAATCTGCTATCCCTCCAATGTCGATTACCTTAACTGGTAATTTAATACCTAACAGACAAAAATATTAGAGAAATAAAAAACAAAATCACGCATTTTTAACAGTGTAAGTATTTTTATTTGTTGACTAGTAACCAAACCCATTTGAAAATGGGCCTAATCTAGACAAACCTGAAATTAAAGACGTGAGGTCACCGCTCCAGGTCAGAGGTCAAAGGTCAGGTCAACTTGTGACCCCGTCTAAGATCAGCACCTGGACCTCCTAAATAATTTGACGTATCGATTTCCGAAATCGGTTCAGTGGCTTTGGAGGAGAAGACAAACATACAGACAGACAGACACACCAGGCCACGATTTTATGTGTATAGATCATTTGAACTAATTGAATCGACCTTGGTGCAATCCCACTAGATCATAAAGGTGTAACGGTTGTTGTTGAAGAATTATACGAAAGTAGACTGCTGCTCTAACAAGGCGCCACCTGCTGGATAAAGAAAGAAACCGACCATCAAGAGATCAACAGGTTTTACTTAAAATCTAATACGCCAAATAGAACATAAACCAGAGAAAAAGACAGACAATTGAATACAACAAACAAATCTTAAAATATTAGGAGAATGTAACAGAAATAGAAAGACTGTCGCATATAGTCATGTGCGTTAGTAGCAGCCTCGCTTAACAATAAATCAGGCTGGCAATTAATGTGTCGGATTTCAGGTAAGCTTTAGTTACACCCGAGTTAAAGTTATCATTCCAATTGAGGATTGGCTACTAAGAAGGCTTTGCGTACACATATAACTTACACACGGCGATTTAAACAAAACTTAAACTAGGATTAAAGGGTAAGTACCTCCCGCAAATCCAAAAGGCTTTTTGTGTCCGCGACAACCGCTCTGAATAAAGCGCCCCAGCCCGTATTGAGCTGATTAAAACAAACATTCGGTTGAGGAGTGTACACCGAATAAAAATTTACTTAAATATTAGAGATCAAGCCGTTCTATGTCATATGTACTTATTATTATGAATAAGTGGCTTAAATACTAAAACTTAGCTGTAATCGGTAGAATGTATTTCCGAGAATGCAGGTGTTCTGCTAGCGACGCTATAGGTGTGCAGAGAAGAACAGAAGGCGATTGACTCCCTCGATGAAGTTGTGCAGCATAACCAACCCCTGTAGACGTAATCTCCACCGCTTGTCTGCAGCTTAATTAATGCGAAACCGTGATGTTGTCTTTACTTGATAGGGAAGGTTCTTAATCAGCCACTCCAGCACCCTCAAGAGTTATCCAAACATAATACACAACGAGAACATAAGGTCAAAGGCAACGTGCTAAATGCATACGTAGCAATTAGAATTAATACAAATAGGAAAGAAAAGAAAACAAAATGTACTCACGGTGAATTTAGCCGGATTAAACTTAAACACCAATTTGAATTGGAAATCTTGAAACCCAAATTAAATAATTTTTGTGGAAATTTCACTTCAAGAAATACGCTAAAACACCCGCGTGTACAAAATAAAAAGAGAAGGTGTCCGCTGTACGTCTAGAAAATCCAGTCTAATTTAATTTTCTACCAATAAAAAATTAGCAAAATGCGCGCCAAATACGACTTTCGTCGCAACATACTACTCGCGACACACGTTTTAAAACGGCTCACGACATTCGTCCTACATTCGAAAAATAAAACCGTAAAAAACGGAGTTTGATCCTTTAATGAAGTTTGTCGCAAAGATCCACTTCTCAAGGTAAAATGTAAATCCTGACCACGAAGAACTTCTCATTTCTCAATTGCTAGTCTATTTTTTTAAACTTCTGTCGTCTCTATCATAGTTCTTCAACGGTTAATGAAAATGTGTATTCGATCACATCAAATTCAAATCAAGATTATTACATTTACTTATACAAATTTGAATAACTTGTAAAAAAGCTAAATGTTTGCGAATTACAATTTTATGATCAGTTTTGTTTTAAATAAGCTTTAACGTGGTACCCTGCAGTACATACCTTCACTTTAGTAACCTTCTGGTACTAGTTTAACGTGACATAACTTTCACTTTTTATCATTAACTATTTATTTTTCCTACTAAGAACCATTCTATTGAAATTAAGACAGCTTGTATAAAAACTCGAAAAAATAAATGTTATTAAAACAAACAAAAAGTTCTCGCACTAAATCATTTTCCTAAACTCAAAAAAAAAAGTCAGCAGCTTGTTTCCCAGATAACAATCATATTACCTAATACTCTTGGTAATGTTCTTGAAGCGTTTTAATTAAATTCAACACGGCCACTGTTAAATGTCATTTCCTCCCCTCCCACACTTCGCAAAAACATTATAATCGAAAACGCAAAAGGAAAGTGTTAAAATACAACCACAATAGGAAAACTTGCGTAGTCTGCACAAGACGCAAACGAAATTCAATTCAATAATTTGTGAGCCGTTAGTTACACCCTCTCGAGAATTGAAACATCGCGAATTTAAAGAAACAAAATCTTTATGCGCTCATTTCGGTGTATTAAAATTTTTCCATTTTTAATTTAATACCAAAAGAAATTTCATTTTATTTAATTTTCTTTCATAAATTAAATGAAATATTTTTATAAAAGAAAAGTTTGTTCCGAAAAGTTAAAACCTTTGATAAATACAAGAGATCTGTCAACATTCGCTCATGTTTTGATATCATAACTTTAAATATTCCACGAGTTTTGATGCCTGAAGGTAGTGGCGGATGTCAGTATTTGTTCTTTTTCCCTTCTCTCGTCATAGTTCGTGTTCCTCCTTCCATTTTGATTGAACAACTTTGCATGTGTATTTTGTATTCGTAATCAAAACATTCGTGCATATAAAATATGTATTTTATATGTATAAAAGAAGCATCCAGTTGCAGGATGCGACAAAACCAAGACGGTGGCGATATTATTAAAATAAAACTTTATTGATTTATGTACACACACAAAAACATACATTGGATTAATGCCCTACGAATTTCCAAATAAACCATTATTGTGAATATATTAAAAAAGTTTGTAGGTAATAAATATGTAGTAAGACTTCCGTCGAAAACTTTTCGCACATGTTACTCGTCTTTATTTTAAAATTTTGCGAAAAACCGATATCGACGCGACGCGCGCCAACGTCTTCAATTTCAATTTGTTTAGACGGCGAAACTTCGTTAATTAAACTGGTAGAAAATGCTAAGAGCGAGTCGATATTCTTTTTTCGTTTGAAGCTTCGTACGTCACGTCTGCGCGCAAAACAAAGACGAATGACAATATGATTCAAAGAAATATTCAAACTATTAATAATCTAAGATTCATTATTTTACGTTCGCAAAACGTCCCTCGAGCGTTCGCATTTGTAGACTGAAAAGTTCTCGTATTGTGTGCTCGGTTCATTTTAATGACATTCTGTAGGAAATTTAAAGGGATCGGCGAGACAAAGATTACAGTATATGAGATTTAACAAAAAAATATCGCATTATGACTTCGATAACGTTTTTCACAACTAGCAGAACGAAAAGTAACGGAACCACCCTAAGCATTTCAACCCTCATTTGGAACCATCAGGGATGGATACTCGAAATTAGTTCGTAGGCGCTGATAAACACCTTCGATATTTAAGAACGCCGACAGGTGTGGAAGCAGGATCAGTAATCCATCGACTGTCACAATTCAACCCTGGTAGTTTCCTGATCGCTAAGGAGTTGCTATAGAGGTCGTGATTTAAATCAAAACTGCACAAAAAATTAAACCGAGCACGAATTTCAATTGCTTATATCGTGTTCTAATATTCCATTCTGCACTCCATGTTTAATCATGATGCTTTCAATTTTCATAAGAAATCGATTTTAAGTTCTTTATTGTAAATGTATCTCTCTGTAAATTTTTAAATTATTTAAATACGACTTCTAAAGCTTATTCGTTAATTGAATGAAGTGATACAAGAGTTTTTTTGTCCAACAAATTATACAATGCTCCGATCTACAAAAAATAATCTAAGGTTTGTAAGAAAATTGTGAAAACTCAAAGTAATCCATTAATTACCACAACATTGCCGGTGTGTTTAGTATTTCATCTTTCGGCGAATGTACTATACATTAAACCATACTGTGATGTGTTTTTATTAACTTTCTATATTTTTAAATTTACTTTTTACGTTAATGTATCGTTTGGGTCCTTCACTTCTGAGTAGGGGTCTCCAAATTTATGAGACTTGCCGAGATAAGATGTAAAACAAACGGACACATTTTTAACTTAAATTTGGTCGGCACTCATCTCCGAATTGATGTTATTAAAGGGATGCCATTACATTTTAATTTCTTTGGCCAGAATTCAATAAAAGTCAAACGATAGAGATAATATTTCGGAAACACACACAAATATAGAACAAAAGAAATGATCTTCTTGTTCGTCTTTCGTCTGTATGACAATTATAAATGGAAGTGTCCTTTACGACAACATCTAAAGATTGACCATCTAAAATTTTATACAAGGGCCATCGGAATTTCTAACGAATCCGGAAGGTGTGCGAACACTGGTTTTGAAACTATCCGCCGTCGACAAAACAAACAGCTAAGTGGTATCGAATTTTTCTCTTTCTTCGTGGTAAAATCGTGAGAAATGACTTAATTTAAATATTTTATTACGTACTTGTAAGTCGGGGATGCTCGATAAGCTTTATTATCGTAATTTGTTCTATTCGCTACCCTCTCTGAGTATTTTACTTTATATATAGATAGCGATTTCGACAGTTATAAGTTCTTTTACACGTTTGTTTGTTCCTTTCTTGGTTATCCTACTGCCAAAGAGCAATTACTAGGATTACGTAGGTGGCGCCCGGTTTTGCACCGGAAGCCTTTGCTAACATCAGTATCAATCATCCCCGTGACTCACTCTGCGACATTGGAGCTACGGATAGACTTTCCGTAGTGTAACTACAATTTATTATTCGTATTCGACATCAACACACTTGTAACAATACTTTGAATCTAAAATTCACAGTTTCAAAACGGCTACTCTTTTTATTATTGTTCTACAAAATATTGAATGCAGCTGCAACATTATAGTTTAAACCTAATTTTTGGTATCGTTCACAAAATAGAATTTTTCAAATAAGAAGATATTTTCCAATGAGAAGATATAGTTCAAGTCAAGTAAAATCCATTAAAAATATATATAATAAAAGATAAAAATAACGCATTTCCAATATTTAAGTTTTTTAGTAGCTCAATTTCATTTGACATTCTTTCTTTGTTTGGATATCTCATAATCTATTAATTTTGATGCGAGTGAGTATAATTTAATATTAACAAACAAGAATAAGATCAGCCACAAAACTATTTGACTTTATTAAGAGAAAGTATTCTTCATATCAAAAAATAATACAAAATGGAGTTTGACATTCATGATTCAAACTACACGACATTTGTCGAATACTAGAGTATAGAAGGATATATTCGTGTTATCTAGTGCATATTCGTTTTGTATCCGTGTTCTTGGCGAGAAATTCGGTAAATAGTTACTTGTCCTTGAACATATTTGATCAGAGAAGAAATGAAAAGTTAATTTATTGATAACTGACAAATATTTGTCTTATTATAGATGATAAAAACTTTGAAGAAGGTTTACCAGAGGTATTATTTTTTACCACTTTGATGACGTAATTTTTTGTTTTTTAATAAAAAATTCTCTCCTGAACTTTTTTATGCATTAATTCGGTTTCATAAACTAAAAGAAACAAACGAAAGTACTCGTCGCAGAAAACCCTTCAATCACCCATTTGTTCCTCAACTAGCTGCTCGTTTCGCAATTTCAACTTCAAATTAAAACAAAAAAAATGTTTAACTAATAAGTGCTGCAACATGTAGTGTCGCCTCGTGCTATTGTAACACGCCCGAAAATTAATTTGCATTAAAAGCAACTATGTCGACAGATGTGTAAGCAGTTACAAAAGTCGATTCATCGATTATTCTAGCCAACTTCATTTCCATTGGGGTAAAGAATTATTAATGTTTGATTAAAATCTAACGTAAGAAATTAGAAAGAACACGAAATTTTATAATGTCGAGATCTTTCCATTTGTACATTTTACATCCGACTTCTATCACTCCTGAAGAGATTATCAGTGTTTGTTTGCTATTGTACAATCTCTTGTGAATTTATAGCAGACTTAGTTAGCCATAATAATCGAACATTTAATAATAAAAAATCTTTCGCAGACAGGTGTACAAGCAAGATCGTCAGTTCACAATTGCCATCATCACCAATCATGTCAACATGTATCCTATGTATTTAACCCTAATTCGGGATCGTCAGAGATGGATACTCGCGAATGTGCTTATAATTGTACGAAGCTGGAACTCCTTGGTGACTCAAAATCGTAAATGGTTTTTTGCTTAAATATCTTTTTCAAAAATTCCATTATTTTAATTTAGAAAATAAAAGTACGTACTAAAATAAAATAACACCTTGATCCGTCCACTATAGCTCATAACCTCCTTAGTACAAATCATGTACCTTGCATCATTTGCTTGCTTAATATTTTTTTTATAAAATCAAATTTCTGAACGGGTTTTAGAAATAGGTTCAATTAAGTTTTCATTCTGCCCTCATCTGGAATCACTTTTTTATTGTAAATGAATAACCCTGTAGATTTTCAAATTATGAGCTAAATGAATGAATGAGGGCAAAGCTTGCAAAAAAAGAAAGAAAAATTTAGAACTCAAAGAAAAACTAAGAACGACCAAAACATATCCAAAGACGTTTAAGCTTCAAAGTTATGGCATAACAAAATTCTCCCGAAAACAATAACTAGCTTTGAAATGACAAAATAGCCATTCCTGCTTTAATTCTGTGCGTCAATTCAAAACTTGGGAGTCAAACAAAACGAGTTAATAGTGGAAACATCCCAACGTGTGTTGAATCTGTCACTTGCGAGGCAAAGAGCTCCGGACACCTTCTCTGATTATACCAGGTATTTTAAACGTTAGATTTAGTCCGAAACCAACTCTTAGCGCGCTGCGTTTAAAGATGAACACGTAAGAACATTTTTTTAAACTGTGATAATTTACTTTCTATGTCTTGTCGTACGAGAATCGCATGTCTAAATATAATTTCCATTTTATCGTTACAACTGTTTTAATTATTAGATTTCATTCTTGCTTGTCGGTTTCTTGTTTTACCTACAGCGCTTGACGACGAACGTTATTCGTAAATTCTCTTAACGAACAAACAAATGGCGCTTATTTTGTTTTAAAGTATACTAAGAACAATTAATAATTTCATACTCCAATAATTTTCTTCACCTACGACGCCTCCGACGAAGTTAGTTTAGCCGAGCTGGATACGAAATTGATCACGTGCTATTTTAACTTTTTTTGGAATCTTATTCAACTAAATCACTAATTAAAATCAACATCTTCATTTACTGCTGTTAACAGTTGGTTCGGTTACCCGACAATTTTTTTTGTATACAAACAAGCTGCGTTTAATATTAAGAGGGTAGATAATTGTCAGATTAAGATGAGTGATAAGGTTAATATATTCTTGTTTTTTTTCCTATGGTGTTATCGACGTTTTTACTAAAGTAATATAAACGAGCAGATGAAAATTGAACCAAAAAATTTGTATGACCAGTAACCTGCGCCAATAAAACAATGATGCTTCAGGATGCTTAAATAAGTGTAGACCTCACTTAAACAAATTTTAAATAAATTTCAAAAATCCGTAAATTGTTACTTGTCATTACTTAATTAATTTAATTCGTACGATTTCTTTAAAGTTGAGCAGGCAGAATTAAGAATTATTTTCGAGCTTTCAGCACGACTAACCAAAATAGAATTTAAATTAGAAGTACGAATGGACAAGAAGTAACTTGAAAGCTGAACCATACGTTTGACATCAAATTGCGGTCCGGCAATCAAAGGACCGTAATTATAGAATTAACACACGGTCTGGAGGTTGTAATAACACCTGCAAATTGTTAATGTAATTAAAGAGATAATGCAATTGTTTAAAGAGTATGTACAACTGGTCATCTTAAAAAAAACAATTCGTCAAAAACCATTTACGTCTGTGGTATGAATAGAAACATTAATCAACGAGAAAAAAAAATAAAAACAGAATGAAACAAAAAAGAAACTCAAGAAATAAGTTTTGTTATCACAAACGTCGTACATCAATAAGAAAACCGAACGCCAAAAATTACATTTTGTGGAAGTTATCTGTCATACAACCTTAATCCTAGCAAGATTAGAACCGTCAAACAATAAAAGGGTTTCAATTTACAAGTTCTTCGACAAGCTACGAGAAAGCTGCAAGAACACCGTTCGGTTTTGGCTTTACGGATTTCCGGTTCTATTGAATTTTCGGTCGTAAACACAAACAAAGGTTTGTTATCCCACAGTTACTTCTAAAAAAATATATATTAAAACCTTCAATGTATATAAAGTGACGGCGTTAATGAAAGAAAAAAATTATAATTGAAATTAATTGCCTCAATCTCTAGTTTAAATTCCCCAAGCAAAACGAAACTAAGCGCCGGATTATAACTTAACTTGTTTTTGCAAGTCATACTCACACTTGGTAGCAAATTAGAAATTATTAAAGCTTATGTTTGTGTTGTTATTATTATGAAGTTGCGCGCTAACTTTACATAGAATTCAGAAATATCGTCGATATTAAACCGCCGCTGGTCTCCTGCCTGCATTCCAGCTTTAATTAAAAGACTTTATTAAACCTGAACATTAAAAAGAGTTGAAGTTAAACTTTATTTTTCTAAAGATATTAGCAATCTTTGTTTATTTTATTTTCGTAAATGGCTTGCAGGAGTATCTGCTTTTTTGCAACGAAAGAAACGTGTCGAATAACTTTTTAAAATGATTTACCATTATTACCAATTTCAGTGCAACATTGTAGCCTTATCAAGAATATGTTGTGTATTTGATAATTACGTTTTAGTCAACTTATTCAAGCATTTTTATGGCATTATAAAGTTTCATTTTTCTAATTTCTTACGTCCGATTTAAATACAGCATTAATATATATCAATATTGCTCTTGGAGTCAATATTGTATATACAATATTGAAACCGTAATGGTTTAACCCTAGCGTTGACAAAAGTGCATGGCGCCAATCTTACCAATCTCAGTAAAATATTGTGCACATATGGACAGTATGCTGTGAATCAACATTATTTACAATGTGGTAGTTCATAATATTGCATTTAAAAATCGATATTTGTCCAATATGGAAGTTCTGTACAATATAGTTGTGGTCAACATTGTCCACGAACTATTGCGGCAATATAGGTATAATAATGAAGAACTATTTATATCGTTATAAAATGTATATCATATTCTTAAGGTAAGTTATTTCCTCCAATTTAAATTTTAATTTACAAAAACTTCTCCTTTTTAGGAACCCTTCGGGGTTGGAGGTTGTTAAAAAATTCATCTTGTTGAATCTGGCCCACGTTTCGACCCTCAAACGGGAGCTTTTTCAAGACAAAACATTTTTATTTCTATGAAATTACAAGAGTGTTTTTACAATTTCACAATTATTTGTTACAATCATTTTACTTAAATTATTGTAAGAACTAATGAACTTGTAAAAAACATCAAAATAGATTTGCCAAGATAAAGATGCTCTTGTAATTTCATAGAAATAAAAATTTTCAGCCTTGAAAAAGCTCCCGCATGAGGGGCGAAACGTCGGCCAGTTCAACTTAAAAGATTGAATTTTTCAACCCAACCTCCAACCCCAAACCCCTAAAAACGACTAGTTTTTCAAATCATATTCTTACTTTACTAGTTTCTTACCTCAAAATAAGCAATTATTATTTCTTACCCCAATAGAAATAAACGAATATCGATATTTTTCTGTAGGCTAGTATCACCAATATTGTATCTAATCTTGAAACGACAATAGCGCTCAGAAAAATTAAAATAGTACATTGGTCCAATATTTAATTCATTGGTGCAACGCAATTGTAGATAATATTATCTATGAGTTATTGTGACAATTCAAAACTGATATTAAATTAATCAATCTATGTTAACGTCATCTCTCATTATTGGTACTTCCTGTTCTCTATGAATTTGGTCCGAACCTCTAAGAATCGTTTTAGTTGTAATTATTACATTCGAATTCATTGCAAGACGCGGGAACCACATTTCGATTAGCCAATCAGATTTGTGTCAAAAAAATATTCGGAAAAAAGTGAAGTTTAATTTTAAAATAAAGTGATCACGAAAAACCACTACAACAAAATAATTAAAAACTTAACTTTGTAGCCAAAATACATCATATTTTTATATTGTAGATAAAGATTCGATTGATTGTATAAATATATCGATTTTTTTCCATGGGACCAATATTCTCAATATTTTATCTAGTAATCTAGTAACATTTGCCCAAATTGTAATAGAATTATTTGAGCAACGTAATTGTAGCCAATAATATATGTAAATTATTGTAGCAATGCAAAACCAATATTACTATTGTAGGTTATAATATTTTAATTAAATTAATTATTATCTCACTTTACTTGCAATCAAATGTTCTGTAAACCGATATCTCTCGGAAATCGCTACAAATCTCATACAATTATTTTTGTTGTATTTATTACGTTGGAATTCAACCAAAATGCGGAGAACAGATTTTGGTTAGCTTCACTTAACTTAGTAGTCAAAATATTTCACACTTTTGTACTTTAGAAGAAGTTTCCATTGGACATGTTTTAACTAATAATGAAGTATTGGTTTCGTTAAACAATAACCATATTTTACATGATGGCGGTCGTAAAAACGCGTTTCTAACAAATTGGAAATTCTACAATATTATAAGTTCAATATTTTTATTACTCACAACCTAGTTTTCAAATGTTTTAAAAATGGCAAATTGTTCACATAATATTGGGCCGATATCGGCTTTAAATACTATACCAATATTCTACCATATATTGATACAATATTGTTTTTTTACCGGGGTAATTTAGTTACTTTTATGTTAGAAAACTGTTCGCAAAAGTATTATATTACAAACATTACGTTGTAATTAATTTATTACAATATTGGGCAAATATTACTATTGCAATTTTGCGAACGCAGCATTAAACCGGTTTCAATATTGTAGATAAAATATTGGCCACATGGAAAAAACTCGATTAAATGTAAAATCTTAAAATAAGGAAAAAGTTTGTAATTATAATTCTTTATCTTAAAACGTGTTTCAAACGGGGTAAAAAACTTTGATATATTAGTTATTTACAATGAAGAATTTTTTTACAAATATAAAAGTTTTCTAAAATAGAGTACAAGTTAAAAATAAAAAATCATTGTCTTCTACAAAATCGGTTGTTTTGTTTGAAAAAAACCAAACATTGAAGAAACTGAACAGCACGATTGTCCCTGTACTTCTTTTTTGATTCAAATTCAATTACAATTGTAGATATAAGAGAAACTAGTTTGGCTTAGGTACTGTACAGATGTGGCATAATTTTATCCGGACATATAAATTATACAAGTAGAAAGAACAAATAAACAATAATTAGTACAACATAGCAAAATAAAAGCTGCTTCTTTTTTAAATGGATAAACTAACATTTTAAAATTTCTAGCGCTAACCACAAACATTGGCAAAACAATAACAGAACTCTGTACTCCATAATAGTTTGTGATTACTGTTCAAATGAAAATTGTTCGCTATTCACTTTTATTCAATATTGCACTGAATAGTTTACTTTTCCCCTCACCTGTATATCATTGCCACGACTATTATACTAGGAATTAGACGCGCCTACTATTTCCAAATGCTGGAAGAAACTGCAACAGAAAACACGGCACTAAGCCTACTTATTCTTAAGACTATATAACAACAATTACAATTTTGTATATTTGAACTGGTTGATATTAGGAAATACTAATCCGATTTGAAAAATTGTTTTTGAAATAAATGTTTAAAATTTTAGTATTAAACCGATTAATTGTTGATAATTATATATTTTTTATAGTTTAAATTTGTTAAAAACTACACTACAGTATATCGTTAAGGAATAACTTGGATTAATTAAATATATAATATAATTAAAAATTATTCACCATTTTACAAAAATTTTCTAATTATTTCTGTGTTATAGAAAATCATATTTTATTATCCATTGCATTTTTCTCTTTTTTTTTCTTTCCGCTTAAATGAATTAACAAGTTGGTTTAAATCCACAATTAAAATTTATTCAACCCTTTGTGTTTTTTTTTATTTAATTGTGCATTGTATACATTATCATCAGTAACTAAGAAAGCTTATTGGGCGTTGGTTTACCGCAGTTAACTCAAGTGGATCGTACGAATTCTATTGGTTTTGAAGTTTTCCTCGCCACTACTTTCAGAATGCCTCCAAGTATTTCCAATCAACATACAATATCGCTCAGACACGTCCATAAAATTACCAACACATGGATAACCTTTATACAGACTGATTATTTCTAGATCTCCTACATATGTGCTTGTCTATGTAGTACGCGGATTTTCAATGTTGTCTTTAAAAAGTAATTTTTTTCAAAATCATCTTTAATCATTTTTTAGATTCTCAGTGATTACAATTTAAAAATATTTTCAATAATATAGGGTGTCCCACTTTAATAGACCACATATCAACTTTGACATTATAGGAACAGGTAATTTTTATTTCTTATTCGGAATCTATGTGAAAACTGTGGGAACTGTATGTTACATAAGTCTTACTCAAAAAGTGGTACCGGCTCTAACTGTACATGATTTAATTACATTGGGGTTATACAAAGAATAAGAAAAAAATGTCAAAAGTTTGTAATGAAAAATGATAAATAATTTCTCAAAATCAAATGGAACATCCTGTATGTTTTCTCCCAGATCGATGTAGAATTAAATTCGCGACAACTTTGCTATTCATGTCTGCCTACCAAAACGTAACCGTTAGCTGTTAAACTCGTTTTTATCAAAAAATACACGTCATCGAAATATTATTATTCCATCGGTAAATCGAATGGAAATTGTTTATTGGCATGTAATCCGATACTACACCGATATCCCTGAGCTGACTATTTTAAAAATCTAAGGTTGAGATTCCAGATAACTAAGAGAACAATACTAGTATGGCGTTGTCAGCTATAATCCCATAACATCCGCATCGGGAAACATAATTTCCGAAGAATGCGGAATATACACAATACGTCAGAATTTTGTCAAACACAATTAACAAATGGTGACCATATAATAGGAAGCATACCTAGCGACCTTGCTAATTCAACGACGACTTCCTCAATGGTAATAAATAGAGTAGGATCGTCAACAGAAAGTTAGTACAGTACGGTACCAAGTATCGAATATCTAGTGAGAGTTACAGTTACGACAAACGTACACACGCAGTCGCGTAGAACGCGAGTACGCATTGCATGTCAGCAATCGCGCTTACAAACTGTTCAAAATCAAGTTTCACAACTAATGGTTGAGTTTTTGTAGACAGACCATGTATAGCAAAGTTGTAGAGAATTTAATTCTATATTGAACTGGAAAAAAATATACAGAATGTTCCATTTAATTTTATCAAGTTATTCGTCATTTTCTATTACAAAATTTGACATTTTTTTCTCACACCCTGTATAAGCGATATCAACTTTTAAACCATGGACAGTTATAGGGCCATTGACGCCCTAAAGTTTGAATCAAATTTGAGTCTGCTATTTCAAACAATAACCTATATGTGAAGACCGAAGTGTTTAAAAATCGGTATCATAAAAAGTATCACTTCTTGAGTAAACCACGTATACATAAACTCCCCATAGTTTCACGTAGATTCAGAATAAAAAATATATGTTTCCATTTAAAATCTCAAAGTTCACAGGTGGTCCATAATAGTGGGTTACCCTGTATAATTGAAAATATTTTTGAATTGTAGATCTAACAGAGCGGTCAAAACTTTTTAAAGACAATATCAAAAGTCCGGTTACTACACGGACAGGCTATATTGGGCGTTGGCGTACCGTAGTAAATTCAAGTGGACACTGTGAATTCTGTTTAAGTATTACGTTTAAATCAAGTTTTGGAGCTTACGTTAGTTTTTATATAATCATTGTGTATGTTAAAGGTGATTGCTTGACCTATTAAACTTTACTAAATGTATGTAAAAATCGTGAACGCAAATAAAATATTAAATCAGCCTTTGTTGAAACATGGACGAAATAAAAAATGTTAAACTTTCTAAACGAATATTACAACTTTAAAATTTGATTATAGAATATTACTCAAATCTTTTTCAGGAAAATATTCTTACGCAAACTTTCGTATCCGAGAAATAACTCGATGAATTTTTAATACAACGAAAAAGCGTTTTTTTAAACATTTTTAAATTTTATTGTAAAAACACCGAAAGGGGTTTTCAGTTTTACCAGCGTAAAACAGGTGTAACTGCCTGCAGCGTTACAACAAAATCAGTTCGCAACAAAATAAATCTTTCAGACGTATTTTGCCAGGAAAAAAGGGCTGCAAGAAATCGCGAAGCTTGAAATCGCATTTTCTAGCAAAACAAAATCGAATATGCACAAAAAAAATACAATGTCGGAGTGCAAGACTTACGCGAGACGCTATTTCCGCTTAAAGAAATCTATATAGATATCGCATCACAAATGCGGCAGCATGTAATGCATCACTTCTAACAAATCTACTTAAATTACTGATAAAAGTGATGCATCGACTACTACTGTGCAGTAGCGAGGAGAAAAAATGGAAAATTTCAAATCGTAATTGGTCTCATCAGTCTGAAAGCTTTTAGCCCTTTTAAAGTTTGAACGGTTTCGGTCTTAACCCTTAATTAAAAACTCATTTTTAAAAAAAGTTTGTTAATTATTTTTTTAGTTGTTCGTAATTGTATTTGGGCAGATGGTCAAACTATCTGCTTAAGTCAAAAAGGATAACGAAAGTTTTTCCACTTGAAAACATCTTAAGAGATGATTAGGGGTGTCAAACCTCAAGGTCTGGCGTAGACATGTACCACGATAAAGAGAGCTCACCTTATATCATCTGTCACGTGCTACCCGCGAAATAAATTGGAATTTTTAAATTTAAAAAGTTTGAACTTTTAAAACAACCATTCATTCCCTCGTTTAACACAGAAGAATATCAGGAAAACTAATAACGTTGACGTCAAATTGGAATTTCATCGATTTACCACGCGACAGCTGAGAATCTGTATTATTAAACTTTGCAGGGTAATTTGAAAATTTAAACTTCTCCAATAGAAAATACGTTTTTTTGTCTGTCACCATTCAAATAATGAAAATTCCGTTTGTACCTAAAGGCACTTTGACAGATCGGATTTCAGCTTTAATTCAAAAAAGTATCCTCGCTAAAGATTAAATCGATTAGTTGGGCAAAATTTTATTACATTCTTATTTACTTTTTGAATCACCCTTTCTCTCTTGATGTCTATTATTCGATTAATTAAAAGCCCTTTCCGAATATATATGGAAATATGCTTGGTATTCAACAGGCTGATTTTCCAGATCAATTCATCTATAAAATCAACTTCAGTAATTAACTTTTTTTTAACAATAATTTGTGAACAATTTCGAAAATTAAAAGCAAAATAAAGAAGATGACATGCAGTTCTTGTGAAGGTTTTTTGGCGGACAATTTTACGAATTTCAATTTAAAAATAACGAAGCTACGAGCACTGCAAAAAATTTTTTCTAATGAAATTAACAAACTAAGTGAAAATTTACAATCCAAAATTTGTGTATCAAAGGCAAAAAATCTTTTATTGCCAAGTTTCACGTTAATGGCCGAAGCGTAGCCGAGCTTTTTGGCCAGTTTTATTATAAATAAGGTTTATTCGAAAATTATTATCGAAGTATATTATTAATCAAGCTAACTATGGAAGAAAAATATGACGTTGGAGCTAAAGTCGATTATTATTATAAATGTTAAAAAAATATGGACAATAATGAAAGCGGCCAGAATACACATACTTTTCGGCCGCTTTTTTGACTACTGAAAATTCACATTTTACTAGGATCACATAAAAAAAATTTTTCGAAATTAATTTGTTGTTTCCAAATTTGAAATTACAGTTACCTTTATATACGACTGGTTAATATTTCACAAATTTAAAAGTAATAAACAACAAAACTACGAGCACAGAAATCTATTTGGGGCAAAGCTACATATTTAGTTATAATTTAATTTTGGTTAGTCAAATTTTACAAAAATAAATCGTTCAATAGAAGACTCTTTTGAAATTTTTGAATTTTTTTCCAAATTAGATATTGAAGTTAGTTTTGATACGTTAAAATTCCACACAGGTGGAAAAACCAAATCTTTTTATAATTAAAAGTTAAAAAAAAAATTAAAAATGTTGGATGTAGACTGATATAGTCTGCTTCGCATGTAGTATTTATGCTAGTTCAAATCTATCTTTCGGGTGTTCTTCAGGATCGAATACCAGATCTGGTGTAGCCTCAGAGTTTCATCCTTTCTGTTGAAATTTTTTGGATGTTTATGGATCTCGATGGCCTCCTTAACCAATCTATTATGATAACCGTTAGCCGCTGCTAGTAACTTGGAGTTTTCGAAGAGTTTTTTGTGATCCCCATCACTAAGCGCAGGTCAATTACCGCTGAATTTTCGGTGTGTCCCAGACGACGATTTACTTTTTCAGTTGAGTTTCAGATTAATGGCCGACTTTTATTATAGATAAGGTTCATTCAAAAATTATTAGCAAAAAATTATGATCAATAAGAAAGAAAAATATCACGTTGGCAGTAAAGTCGATATCGTTATGTAAGTTATGAAAATATCGATAGATGACGCCACCCTAGGCCGGCCAAAAATGAAAACGACCAGGAAACATATGTTATTCGGCCACTTTTGAGTACTTAAATTCACTTTTGTTAGGATCACTTAAAAAGTATTTTTTTCTAAAAAAATTGGTTGATCCCAAATTTGAAATTGTAGTTACCTTTGATATATTACTGGTTAATACTTCGTAAATTTAAAAATAACAAATAACGAAGCTACGAACACTAAAACCGATGTACAGCAAAACTACATTTTTTATTAGAATTCAATTTTTAAACGAATAAGTTAGTCAAAATTTTAAATTTCAATAAATCAACTATTTGAAATTAAAATATTTCTCAAAATTTGACAATGCAGTTAGTTTTGAAATGTTAATTTCAAATTCCACACATTTTAAGGTAATATTAAACCTACAACCACTGAATCTGGTCAGGTGGAAAAACTACATTGTGTTTGTTTTTTCTGATTAAATTTTCAACAGTCATTTTTGGCCGAGTTTCAAATTAATGGCCAAAGCGTATCCAAACTTTTTGGCGTCTTTATTATAAATAGGGTACAAGTGTTCAAAGAAGGTAAGGTAATGAAAGAAAGATATGGCATTGGAGGTCAAGTCGATATCGTTATGTAAGCCAAGAAAATACCGAGGGGCTAATAATAAAAGCGGGAGTTTCATGGCCGCTTTTGAGTAGTAAAAATTCACTTTCTATTTAGGATCGCCTAAAATTTTTTTTACGTATCAAGGTTGTAAAGAAAATTTTTTTGTGCCGTTCTGATTGTTGATCGCCGACCCGTTACCCGAAGCCAACATATCAAAAAAACCGACAAAATTCTTTACAATATTTTTGTAAAAATAATTATTGAATTATTAAAATAATAAATATTAATAAAACAAAGGTCTGTTGGTACCACATTTTTTACTAAGAATGTCAATGTCAATCTGTCAGGTCATGCAATTTTCTTACTAAATACAACTGGTATGTTGATTGAATCCGGAATTTTTTTTGAATTTTCAAAACGTGTAATTAATCACGTTTTGGACAATCATTCAAAAAAATTTCTCGAAACAATCAACACACTCGGAGTATTATAAGTGAAATTTTTAAATTTCCAGTTATTATTAATACGTTATGGTTAAATTTTCTCAAACTTTAAGTTAAAAATAACGGAGTTACCTGTAACATGTTACTAGATTTATTGTCAAAATTAGAAATATAAATTTAATAATTTTTTCCTTGCAAAGGTTTTTTCTCAACTTATCTTTTACAAACAAAAATTTTTTTGGGAAATTTTAGGGAAATAAGACTGCAAAAACTACTAATTATTATCACCTAAGCACCTATCTTTTTTCAGAAGATCGTGGTCAAAAAATTCTATTTTAGATTATTGCACCATGTGGCCATTATATGGGTGATCTAGAAAGTCTATCGATCTTATTTCGTCGGGGAGAACCATTTTGGAGTTCCTTGCGTTGTTTTCGATTTCCAAACAAATGCTGATGGTGCCATTAATTGAGTTTGAACAAGCTTGGGTTGAGAAGTAAACTGAAGAATGGTTAATCACGCCGTTTTGCTTAATTCAGGTTTTTGTACTTCAAGTATTTCTAGAACTAGCTGTTGCATACTTACCCGAAAAGATGCGTTTTATAACTAGATCGCAAAAAAACTTGAGGACTGCAACAATGCTTAGTCAATCATTTATCGGAAAGTCTATGAGAAATAACTGACGTATGTTGCTTAAGGAAACCAAAAGACGTTTTAGTTGTCTCAGAAGTCTTCTAAACCGGGTTACATACAGTCCGATTAATCAATTTTTGTAATTATCAAAGCAAAGTTAACTAAGCTGTAATACACCATGATCATAAGCCAAATAAGGGAACATAGACACAGAATATTTATTCTTCATACAACCAAATAGGAATGTATTTATCCAAAGAGTAAACGACACTATCACGGATACAAATGTAGTGATCACACCCGAACCTATTCCATAAACATTAAACAATCGTGTGTGTCGCCGTCCAGCAACAATTTTTGGAACATGGTATGTAATTTTCTAGATTGTTTAGCGCAAATCAAAATTTTTGAAGAATCCACTGGGTTGCAAAATGCTACAAGGTCGTAACAATTCCAGGTAATGCTTTGTAAGAGGAGATTTTTTCGTTATTTTCTCATTTTCCATGGTTTATCGCTGCTAAGATCAAATCATCTACAAAACAAAAAACGTATCTTAATTCTAGATTCTAGTGACGATGGTGAGGTGCAACACCCCAAAATTGTCTGTCTGTAAACTGTTTTCTTTATAACATTTTAATAAATTTCAATTTATTGCATCTTAAATAATTTTATTGCTCAAAAAACTGTGTGGGTTATTTATAAAGGTTTATTTATATTCGATTTACAAAATGGATTATTAATCAAATTCGAAAATACTAAGCCTCAGTGAATGCATGTCATGCAAATCAGCAAAATTTCAATTTGGAGATTTAATACGTTCTGAAAAATAAACATTTATTAAGAGTTAAGGTATCATGGTTGAAGTGAACTAACACTAATTTAGAATAATGTTGAATTTCAATGTGGTATATACCCATTTCTTAATACACACAATTTTTACATTCTCTTACTCGCTATAAATTTTCCGCTACTTGAAAAACAAATCGAGAAAATCTTCAAAAATATTAACTTGTAGAAAAAGTTTTTCCAAAATATTATAGTTTGTAAATCACAAAAAACCCACTTTCTGGATTTTGCAAAAGTTTAGAAAAAAAATGTTTTTCCAAAAAGTACCTAGTTGGTTATACTACTAGTTAAAATTTCTCACATTTTACGGTAATAAATACCAAGAAGATGGAGGATCCATGTTCTTTGTTTTTGGAGGAGTTTCATGATTAGTCATAATTGACACCGTATGTGTCAACAAAACTACCTATTCTATATGGCCATGAAGAAGTTTCAGGGTGCGTAACGTCGCCAGAACCAGTTTTCCTTCAAAACATTTGTACCTTACAAAAAAGGTAGATACCTGGCTAAAATCTTAAATATTATATGGAAGAAGATCAATTTACATCACACGTAATAAATAACAAAGCTGCAGTACCGAATAGTACCATTTATTTATTTAATCGTATGGTACATTTAAATACTGTATTGTGATGTAAGTGTTATGTATGGTGCCTCAGAAGATCAGTATAAACCTGTACAGTGTGGTGACGAAACCGTGTGCAATAGTGGATTGGTTCGTCTTGGCAAAGCATTTGATTCAAGGTTTAGGAAAACCACTAAAACCTAAACATGCCAACACTTACCCACCCTAGTATTCACATGTAATAATATTAATTAAGTGTGTAAACATTATAGAAGGTAAATTAGAACATAAAATATAACATCACTGCCATTGCATGACGACACATAATAGAGCGATTCAAGCGCCAGTCACGACAATGACGGAAAAAAAAGTAGGTTAAAGAAATAGCAAAAAAATCTCATCTCCACAGTGTGTTTCCTGTAAAAGTAAAATATCGACCCTATTCCTGAAACAAATATTAGACAAGAAATCTGATTTGTCCTTACTCAACCCCTCAACACCAATTTGCAGAATATTTGTTGTGTGCCCTATATTAGTATGTGATTGTGAAATTGTTTGTACAATTTTTCCTAATTATCCGGCAGGGTCTTGATGATCAGGTCCGGAAACCAAAGTGGTGATTCTCAGGAACAACATGTTTTTCTTGTTGACCATGGAGTACTGTAAGGTACTGATCACCTTCCATATTTTATATTTGCACCAAAAACCCCTAAAAAAAACATACACAAAAACTGATGTACGTTTTGACGTCAGATTTGGTACCATATGCACCCTAAATTTCCTCTGGCAAACACTGAAATCAATGTGGTAGCACAATACGTCTCGAATACTTGATCAAAAATTCAGTTTTTGCCAGGTTTGGCCATTTCTGATTTTGAAGGAAAAATATTCTTTAAAAACATTATTATTTTGGATAAATATTGATGGTAATTTATTTTCTTCCTCTTACACATTTCATTCGGTTATTTTTAAAAAATTGAAAAAGAAGTCCAAACATTTTTAAGATTTTTTCTTTACTAACAGTTTTTTTAGACATTTTTTTTAAATCGCGAAAACTTTTTTTTCCGAAAATTCAAAAACGCTTACAGTTAAGAAAAAACTTGTCCGTGTTTCCTACTGTATAAAAAGTGCCCAATTTTTTTCAGAAAAATCGCAAACCGCGGATGGTACATAAACCTTGCGTTTTTTTCAATCAGTTTCAAACTTTTGAATTTGAATGTAAAACCCGTTTTGTCAAAATTATTTTATAGAAATTCAGTTGTTGTTCCAAATGTGAAATTGCAATTACGAACCTATGAGGGCTGAAACCGACATTATTTATTGTGATTCAAATTGAAACAATTTAAGAACTCACGTGTCTATCGAACATAATTAACTTACTCAAAGATAACACACACAAAAATGTTTCGTTATACTTTTAATCTACCAACGGTTTACCAGGCTAGCTTTCCGGTGAATGTCGTGTAGGTTCTTTGGACCAATAAAGAAACCATCGGTTCATTAAACGAAACACTAACCAAAGACACCACCAACATCTTAAAGAAATAAATAATAGTAATCGACTTAACTTCACCGAGATATGGAAATGCGTGAGGGATACTCAAAACTATAGCCACCCCAGCACAGGTTCCGAAATTTAGCTTCGCACTAATGATTTCAACGATAAACGTGTTCGACAAATAATTCCGCAACGTCACAAAAAAAATCTTACCCACACACGTAAAATATTTCGTACGACAAGCGCTAGACATAACATACGATAATTAAGTGACAATTTCAACATAAATATTTAAGACACGATAATAACTTGATAGCGTCAAAATACCACGTAGGGGTATTAGATTTTACAAATGATTAATTAAGCGACATAAACTATATTGAAAACGTACCGAATACTAGGTGTTTTATTTCCCGAGTTTATTAAGTTCGGCAGAACGTAAGAATTTTAAGGGGTACTTAGTTGTACGTTTCCAGTTGCATAGGTACCACCTCTCGTCCTTCATCCCAAGTTAAACCAACGTTTAATTATCTCTGCTTTTATTTCGCACGTTCGTCGCGTAGTAAGTGGACTGCTACGTATTTCTTATATGGATTCCGGACAACAAGACACCCAATCTTTCGCAACACCAAGGACTCTAGACGTGTCAATTGCGATAAGCCCTAACCATCACCATTATATCTTGAATCTTAACCGAAACCTTCGTAGAATTATGAAGAGGCATCCAAACAACACAGGTAGAAACGTCGATAAAAATATAGCGATAATCTTGATAGAAATATAGCGATAAACTTGGTGAAAATGTAGCGATAACTTTGGCGGAAATTAGTGCGGTAAACTTAGTGGAAATTATTGCGCTAAACTTGGTAGAAATCTACAATTGAAACCCCACAAACAAATTACGACAAACCCTTAATAATTCCCTCAATTATACTCACGGCCTATCGTCTCGTACCAAATAAAGTTAATTTGTGTAAGTTTAACAATGACCCATAGACCGTTTCCAAATTTTGGACGATACGCACACACACGTGAAAACCAAAAACGCGAAAAACCCACACTCCGGATTACAGACAGAAAGAAAAACACCACAATACCAGTAAACAATTTATTGTTGTCTCATTGAAAAAGAACATGTAAAGGTTAGAATAGCCAGTGGTACCAAAACTTTGTCCAAAAAAAATTTAAAAATGAAAATGTTTTTTTTTCAAAATTCGATTGGATTTGACTAGAAGTAAACTCAATTCAATGTATGTACAAAATTCAGTTTTTATTGGCTCTTCAATTGACTGTTTTACAGTAGTCTAAAATATATCAAAATGTTAAAGTGACTTACATCAGTGCGGCTTACAATAGCAAGCTATTCCATATAAGAACCTTTCTTGAAACTTCATAAAATGCAGAAAATATACTAAAATACCACAATATCAGCCAACCATTTGTTAATAATGTCTTACAAAATTTTAATGAAAAATAACTTAGTGAGGGACCATATTATATTTTGACCATACCATTGGTTCTGCCCAATCATAATTCTCCTAATCAACTTCCATATTTTTCTCTCAAAAAATGTTCTATGGAAGTTGGAAAACCCAAAATGAGGAATCGCTTATTATTATTTTGGTATTGTTAGGTTGAGTGTTCAAATCACGTCGGGGTCACCACTTTGGTATTGTAATGTTAATACTCTATTTCGTTGTGGATAGCTATGTTGTTCTGAAACTTAGCTATTTCAGCGTTAGCATAAATTAAATGTTTGTGATGAAACGTACATATCCACATTATTATTCACCCTTATTTCAAAAGTAGATTTAAAATCAAGTTTTCATGTGACTAAACGCGTAGAACAATGTTTCTATGAAATTAAGCAAGCAGTTTCTAAATTTGGAATTATTCATGTATAATATGTAACACCCGTTATGTCATTATTATTGTACTTGTGCATTCAATTGTTTGAAAATCACAAAAAACCTAAAAATCCAACTTTTCTGGATTACAGACAAAAGTTTACAGAAAAAAACAAGACTTAAACAAAAAATCATTGTCGAAATTAAGAATTCTGCATTTGTAATGTGTAACACCCGTTATGTCAATTATTAATTGTGTGTGCGCTGAACCAAGTGTAAGAATAAGAATTAGAATGTTTTATTTTTCAACAAGTGTAAAGGTGTTATAGAAAAATTGGTATCGGGCGTTACGTAATCGAGAGATTCTAATTGATGCTTTTAAATATATTTGAAAAAACTTGTCATTTCTTGTTAAAACGTTTAACTACATCGTTCTACTTAATGAAGTGTTTAATTTTAACCATGTTCATCGAGGCACGCATTGCTCTATCAAATAAAATGAGTTTTAATTTTTCCGCCACTAAGATTCTGTTCAATGAGCTCTGTTATAAAAAAACTAAATCGATTGACGTTTTTAAATATGCATTGCTCGTAAACAATCCCAGTCGCGCATTTTTTTTTATTAATGCAATGAATTGATTTCTGAAAATTGAAAAAAAAATCAATTTTCTTTAGTGGAAATTGAAGTGTAAAAATCATATTCAATAAATAATACGAGTTTATGTCATTCGATATTATTTCAACAAACGTCTTACGAGTTATTCTTGCGGACAGTTTTGATAAAACGCTTTTGGTCCATCCGATCAAATATCGAAATTTGAAATGTTGAAAACCAAAGTCCCTCAAGTCATTCGTCCTTTTCTAGACAATTCCGGCGAGACTTCATCCATATCCGGTATTCGCGAGACCTTTGGCCTCCCGCCAATAAAACGCACCCTTCCTTGAAACGTCACATGTAATTTGTTACTCGCCCTACGTCTAGTGTGATTGTTTCCAAAACCTCACTTCGCCAAAAATTTTCTCTCGCTCACAATCGCACCCGTGACGTGTATTTAACTTAAATAGAATGGATGTCTAGTTTATGGGTCTACTGAGATGTAGATCTGCCAGTGTCACGCTGATACTCGTATTTACGTGCCTAACCCTACTCGTGCGAGCGTATGTACATACGGATCTACAGGGATTTGGCAAAATTTTTACTTTAATCACGTAAGCGCGCTTTAATTTAATTAATAGCGTTTTCAAAACAATATAGAAGAAGACAAAAGAAACGTAATTGCCTGAGTTCTAATGCTCGAGATGCCGCACTAATGGACTAAAGGACTTCACATTTGAGCGCATTTCGAAATTGAGCTTCTTGCGGTATTTGCGGTGCGTTCTTTTCCACACTTCCCTTCATCTTGCCTTAATAGTCTCTCTCTCAGATATTTAATACACTGACGAAAGCTTGAGCAATTATCGCATAAAACAAAGATTTTTATTTTTTTTTTCATTCGGAAAAGATATTTCTAAGCGTCGCACGTACTTCGAACTTCTTAATTACCGGTGTTTGTTTCTACCCGCCGCCGCCCAATAACACGAACTGAAAAGAAAAAACTAAATTTCGAGTTCATCCCACTTAGACCCTATTCATTAAAGAAGGTAATTTTTTATTTATGTGCAAAGGCCACACGTGATTGTTATAGTACATCAGAAAATGGGGAAAAATGCCAAAGCCCGACTGACGCTGAGGTAATTTCGTTGTAGATAACGAAATATAAAGGCTCTGCTATGCAACTTAATCTATTTGGTGTGGTAGTGGAACATTAGGGATTTCAGTGCGTATGGAATGATATTACCCGAGAGCCACCCGATGTAATGGCAGTTAAGCCGCATACCAAAGCCGAAGTTTCCAAATTTGTTAGAGCAGTGCTAACGTGATTACAGTAATGGCGCTGTCGAAGTAATCGCTAAGACAACCACTTTCGCTTCATTTGTTGGGGCAATAACTTAACTACACCAAAACTGCATTAGATCCGGATAGATGTAAGTCAACCGAAACGATCATAAAAGTCATACGATCTGCATACATAAAATTTGAATTTTTCCCAAGAGCGTCGGCTTACATGTTTGAAAACATAGTCTTATTTATAAGACTCTCGGGAGATGACGACGTCTCAACTATCTCTCTGTTAAATCTCTTAATTACTCTAGAAACCGAATAGGTAATGAAATAAGGATTACGTTGTTATTTCTTTTCGCTTTAATTTAAATTTGTTGAACCTTTGATAAATAGAATAAATAAGTCAACGACGATGGTTTTAGATTAAATTTCATGTTTTAATGTATAAATTGGGAATTTATATCAAAGTACCTACACATCCATCTCAGGGAGTATTTATCGTTGCCAATTACTCCATTAATTTAACATTCATAAATTACTTACTAGTTCAAAGTTAAAGTTGTATGAGGTTTTAAATTATGGTGATAGATGTACTTTACGTATCGCATAAACCTTGCAAGCAAATTTACGTTGGAGTGCGGCTTTTTGTTTAGGCTGCTTTGATCAAGAACAAATTTAGCCCTCAGAGATATAACGTAAGACCCCCTCATACGATACATTATCAATTTTTGGCCACATTTATAAATTCCATGGATGATGTAATTTTAGTCCAAAGCGACTAAATAGTAGATAATACAATCGATAAAGGCAACTCACCCAAATTTAATTTTCTGAAACAAAGCCAAACGTACGGTAATAATTTCTTGAAGAAAATCTACACGGAGCTCCAATGTCGCAGAGTTGGTCGCGAAGATGATTTATATCGATGTTAGCAAAGGCTTCCAAATGCTGTAACGGGCGACACCTACGTAATTCTAGTGATTGCTCTTAGGCAGTAGAATACCCAAGAAAAGAGCAAAGAAACATGTAAAACCAGAAACATATAATTATCGAGATCGTTATCTACACACAAGTGCAACTATTAACCTTTTAAGGGCCATCGTTCCCATTTTGGGAACATAGCTTGTATTTCGTGTTACCAGATATACATAGTATATATTGTTCGTTAATATAACTGTTTACTACTAAAAAATAGGGTTTGTACTTATCCGTTATGAAAGATGTTTTTAATTTTTTTGCACAGTAAAGGAAAAAACATCTCCAAAGTTTTCCAAAAATTGAAGTTTTTGCTTCTTTTAGCAAGAATGAACAACAAACTCACTACTTTTGTTTTTGGGAACTGTTTTGCTAGAATGATAGTCAATAGAATGTATTAGGTAACTGCAATCCGGATTTCAAATTTTAATTTATATTTTTTCTAAAAATGGATCATAAATTTTCATGTCCCAATTTGGGAACGTTGGCCAGTACAGAACACAATGTGTCATCAATCGTCGTCGAGTGTTACAAGTACAGGTTGCTGCAAGTCGTAATTTGTCGTGGTATTCGTTTCCTTTACACTGAAATTTTAATCGGTTTTAGTTTTCATGCGGAATTGGAACAGTGCAGTTGTTTTGAAATCAAGGCGTATATTTTCCAAACAGAATTTTTCCCGACTTTTAGTTTTTGTTTAGAATTTGATCAGTGCATTTGTTTTCACTCTAGTGGTGATTAGGTGTGGTGTAAGTAATTATGGATCCAAAGGTGTTTTACGGGTTAGTCTATCAATAAGAAAGGTAAATTTTACACAATATAGAAATAATTATGTTTTAGATCTCTCGCCAGATACAGATTTTGACAAACGCGATAGATGATGTTGAAGCTTCGTCTGCCAAAGAGATTATTGTAGTAATACTTCCTCCAGAATCTGGTGATCAAGATATTGATAGTGATGAAGAGATAGAAGAAGAAACTTCAACAAAAGAAGAGGAATGTGGAAAAAGACGCAAGAAGTGTCAATCGATCGTGACGCTGAGGATCCTCCAAAAGTAGGTGAAGAGCATGTTGGAAAGTCAGAATATGAAATATTTTCTTTATTTCTTACAACCGAAATTATTTCTTATATTCAAGAACAAACTCAGCGCTATGCTAGGAGGGAAAAAAATGATCATAGCTTTGATGTATCTGACGAGGAGATCCGACAATTTCTAGGTTTACTACTTATCAGTGGCTATCATAGCCTGCCATCTGAAAATGATTACTGGTCTACGGCAAACGATATGAAAGCCCCGATTTTTGCTCAAACAATGAGCCGAGAAAAATTTCGAACCATAAAACGTTACCTTCATCTAGTTGACAATCGTAACCTTTTTAATTCTAAGGTGGCAAAAGTTTTGGTATTCTACGAAAAACTAAAACAATGTTTTCAACAGTTTGGGGTATTTCACAAACATCTTAGTAGAGATGAAGCCATGGTTTCGTATCATGGGCGACACTCAGCCAAAATGTTTATAAAAAATAAACCGATTAGATTCGGATTCAAGATTTGGATGCTTTGTGGAAACGATGGATATCCCTATAACTTGGAAATTTATTGTGGAAAGTCGGAGACCGTACAACACCTTTAGGAAGCCGGGTGGTACCATTCGATGCTGGAAGTAATAGAAAACTCTGATAACCATGTAGTGTATTTTGAGAACAGAACGAACAAATGTCCCTTGATATCGTCAAAGGACATGAAGAAAAAGGATAGAGGTTCTTACGATTATAGGTCAGACGGGTTTGTAGTGTGTGTAAAATGGCACCACAATGCAGTAGTGACTGTGGCAAGTAACCACTTCAAAGTTACATCAGTTCAAACAACGACAAGAAGAGTAAAGTCTGTAAACAAAAAAGATGTCACCCAACCAAACCTAATTATTATGTATAATTTCGGAATGGGTGGTGTGGATCTTCTCGACCGCTTATCAGCCAGCTACAGACCTATGTTACGATCGAAGAAGTGGTGGTGGAACCTTTTTTCATATGATCTAAATTTAGCCGTTATTGCCGCATTTCGGTTTTATCAACATATAAATCCGGAAACGCTATAACACATCTGCAGTTTAGACGAAACGTAGCATTAGCGCTTATCAACGTTGGCGTAGCTCAGAGAAAAAGAAGGGGAGAACCATCTGCACCTGTATTACGGTGTCAACCATATTCCCACAAGTACATCGCAAGGACGTTGCATAGTCTGCCAAAACAACACGAGGCTGAAATGCAGCAAATGTGAAAAACGTCTTCACAAAAAAGTTTGTTTTGATCATTTTCATTCCAACAAGTAGGCCTATACATAACGTATTGCTTATGCAATGACTAATTAATCGGTAGAGTAGCTTCAGTTTATACATTTTAAATGCACTCAGAAATAAATACTAATAAAATTCGCTTTCATATTTTTTAAAGTTCAATGTGTTATATAAATTCGT
Source organism: Abscondita cerata (assembly GCA_030710515.1). Classification (NCBI taxonomy): domain Eukaryota; kingdom Metazoa; phylum Arthropoda; class Insecta; order Coleoptera; family Lampyridae; genus Abscondita; species Abscondita cerata. The sequence continues at coordinate 393,744 of JALBCR010000932.1, forward strand.
GTACCGCAACATGCCAACGTTCCCAAAATGGTAACATGCCGTTTTTTCAAAACCAGCAAATGTAGACGAAATTTGACTTTAGTCCTGTTTATAATATAGTACTAATAATAACCTGTTAGATTATTATCATCCTATGAACATGACATCAAGGTGCGGCCAGTAAAAGGTTAACAGAGGGTAGCGAATAGAACAAATCTTAAATACTATAAAAAAATATTCACAGGTATCAATTATCACAGAGCAACAATAAGGGTTACGCCAGTGATTCATTTTAACCACAAATTCGGATCGCCCATATCAAGCAAAAGAAGCAGTGATGTTACTTGCATAAACCGGTATGGTAACCGTGTATCATACATTCGTTCAGTTAAATCAGTGTGAGACTACTTACGATATTATTAACGTTTACCGAGGATCCTCGACTTACAACAACGTACTAGAATACTTAAATGATAACTCACACGAAAGATCAGATTTAACAAAACGATTTACATACTGCATTTGCGCTACAACAACAACGCACATAATGCAACAAAAAAAGGAAGAGGGAAAAATACGACACAATATTGCACTTAGCTGTTTATTTTGTCGACGGCCCTCCTTAAGGTGATAAACGGCGGATTAAAAGTCGGAACTAGGTGCCAAAGAAAACACCTCAGATTTTGACGTCGGTTCACAGACAGTACAATTATTGTAAGAAAACGTCACCACTTAGGAGGAGATTTTTGTTCCCTCGAATAACAAAACAAGTTCCAATGGAACGTTGGTCGATATTTAGACGTTACAGTACTAACAGGACACTTCCAATAGTTTAGGTTCGTTATACGACAGAAAAACACGAGAACACGTCCGTACTGATCAACTTTTTCAACAGGAAGGAAGCGTGCACACGATCGAAGACTCTCGCTCACACTTTATCACATTGTAACGTGGGTTGCAGACTACAAGGCGCCTACAGTTTCCACAAACCAAATTTAGAATTATAAAAAGAAAGGAAAAACCTGTCAGATAAAAATCCCTGAAAAGACTAATGATGATGCGCTCAACACGATTAACTAATCTTCAGAAACGTTGAAAAGAACACCACAAAATGGTTTAGGCAAAATTCGGGTCTTGGTTGGAATTTCTTCCTAACTTTCGCTAACACGTGTAGTCAGGTTTTTCAAAGATCCGTCCATTTCCAATGTTGAGTGTACACTGATGATTTATACTTCGCAGCTTGTATTTATACTAGTTCTGAGGGGCGCCGCTCAAATGCAGATCTTCGCAAGGAGCCGTTTGGTTGTTCTTGAGGATTAGATCAGGGTTCCTTCCGTTCTATTGCAGTTTTCTGAATTTTTGTGAAAAAAAAAGAAAAACAGGATCTACGCCAGAACTAAAAAAGCCTTTCGAGCTCGATCGTACAAAAATACAAGTCCGAAAGTATGAGAAATTCCAAACAAGACAAGCAGCAATGAAATACCTACCGGACAAAGACGCAGAAGCAATAAAGATCCAGACGGTTAATGTCCTCAGAAAACATGCAGAGAAATTAAACATCAACGAAGACAAGAACGTTGTCATCCTACCAGCTGATAAGGAAAATGCCACCGTTCTTCTAAAAACCGCAGGCTCCAATCCAAAAATCATTGAACTACATCCGGCAAGTGCCAAACCATGGAAGAAAGATCTGACACAAACAAGATTGGACTTGACCAACTGACTAATCAAGTCATTGATGCTTCAAGTCTTTTCGTGGTACCCAAGATCCACAAGACAGATGTCCCTCTGAGAACAATAGTGTGCGCTCCCCATAGAAGAAAGCCTAATAGATAAGTTAAGGAATTCAGAACATTAAAATCGGACTAAAAGACAGCCATGTAAATTTTAACCTAGTTTCGCTGTTTATCAAAATGCTGCTGAAGAAATATCGGAATAGTGAACACCCTAGTATCGATCTCTCCATGGAGACAAAACATGAACAAGAAGTGGCTTTCTTAGAAATGCTGGTGAAAAACGAAGAAATAAGCTAGGACACACAGTGTACAGAAAACCTACACACACAGACAGATATATTTCTATTTCTTATCGATACACCACCCAGGCCAAAGGTTCGGAATTATCAAGACCTTGACGAAACGAGTTCGAAGGATTCGTGAACCAGAGAATTTTCAGGCGGAGATCCAACACCTGAAAACTGCCTTTGAGGGTACACCAGGAGCGAGATCTATTCTTGCTTTATGGAAGATAAATTTATAGAAAGTACGGTTGAGGTAATAGTCACGCACAACATCTTTTTTTTTTAAGAAATGTAAGATCTTAAAAAGAAGATATAAAGTATCAAAGTAAAGCCCCATGTTGGGCGCCAAAAGTGTAATGTACTATTTGCATTAAGGCAACTTTGTTGACAGATGGAATGTACTAGTTTAATTATAATTAATTTAACGATTAAATTATTTAAAATGCTCTCAAAGTGTCGTTTGTACTTGAAACTAAATACTCCCAAAACAGAATAAAAATGGATAAGTTTGACAATATGAACAGACAGCAAATTGAGCTTTTGATCAGGTCAGTTATCGAAAAAAGCGTTTTCCTTTCAAGTTATTTTTCCCTTTTTTGTCCGAGAAAACTTAGAAGAAATGTTCGTTAGGAATCACACACCCGACAGTAAGAAACGTCAAACGTACAGTAATAAACGCAAATCATTAGTTCTTCAAGTAATCAAAGAAAACATTAATGGTGATGCACTCAACACGACCAACTAATATTCCAAAGTGTGGGAGAAAAACTCCTTCACACCCCAAGCGGCAGAAGCAACCTAACTAAACCCACTACCATTTGATTACTATTACCAGTGACTATATATCCTAGCCTTTCAACCGCTTTGATTGGGGACCAATACCGATAGATGTCATGGGACAAATAGGAGTCGCATCGCCACTTGCATCGCCACTTACAGTGGCGTAACCATAAAGCATTTAATAAACATTGAAATTTATTTAAAAAATCATTTTAATTCGTTTATTGGTGTGTTTAATTATTGAAATATATAACAAAGATTCCGTAAACATGCACACGACATCTATCGGTATTGGTCCCCAATTAAAGCGGTTGAAAGTCTAGGATATATAGTCACTGCTAATACCTTACGAGAGGTTGTCGAATTGTACCATAGAGTAATTCTTAAGCGTGCACTATTCTTAAAACACAACAAATAGTCTTGCTTCAAATATCTAAATGAACGACCTGTCGATTTCATTGTTAACTGTAAGTAAATTCTAATTGATAAAAAAACTAAATTATCCTACAAAGCGAGCAAAACATAAATCAGTAAAGCCACACGTTGGGCGCCAAAACTATACTTTTATCCGATCCACATGATATGACTCACAACCACGAAATATTGCTTTAAGAGTATAGTTTGAGCTACTTTAGTTATTTTACTTATTGCTTAGCTTAGATATATTTTTATTTTCCAACTCTATTATTTTGTTTAGATCTTGGAAAGAAAATTCTTAATTTTTCGATTTCATGCGAAAAACTATGCGATTTTGTGAGTTAGTGTTTTAGTTACACTACGCCGATGAAACTCAATAAGGTGTAACACTGTGTATATGAGTGGTATTCGAGACACTGCATTATTTCACATGTTTGCGTCCATTACTTTTAGTGTGACATCAAAGAATTTACAGCTGGCAACAACCTAGATTTTTCTCCACAAAGTTCACTTTTGTTTTACTTTTACACAATTTTACTGGAAAGAGTTATAGTTAAAGCGAACTAACACTAATTTTAACAGTGCGCATTGAATCTTTGCCAATACTTTAAATAATTTTTTTAATATTTACAAAGCGTCTTGGGAACATTAACATTCGTTATTATTGACAATATGACGTTATTTTACTGTCTAATCACTTATTATATCAAATTTATTTAAGATAATCAGAGTAGTTGAAATTCAATGTACTCAGTAGTTAATTATGATGGCTAGTGATTTATTTGGTTTCTTTGTGACGATCCCAAGAACACGAATACATAGAATAACCAACGGTACCAAAACTGTGACTGTAAAATTTTTAAAAATGCAAATGTTTTTTAAATCAATTTTATTTGACTAGAACTAAACCCAATTTAATGTATGTACAGACCCCGTCAAAACTATCCAATTTTTATTGACTCTTCAATGGACTATTTTACAGTAGTGTAGATTATCGATAGTTTTATCATTATTTATCAGAATGCATACGTCAATTTATTGTAGACGTAAGAAAATGTAAAGTTTTTATTAAAAATATATTAAAAACATTCAATAAGTTTTTATTAAAACTAAATACGTCGTAATGAAACAATATTCAGATTGCTTTGGATACAAAAATAGTTATTGACTGTCAATTTTACTTGGTAGCTCAATTTTTAAAGTGACTTTCTTGAAACTTCAAAAACGCATAAAATGGTGTAAAACACCACTTGTTGTTGTCTTTTAAAATATTAATAAAAAAACGATATTATATTTTAACATATAACTTGTTCTCCTCAATCATAAAATATATTTGATTGTATTTTTACTTACTTGAATGCTTGAAATAAATTTAAATCTTAATCTTAAATCTTAAATCTTCTAATCGATTTCCACCCTTTCCTCTCAAAAAAAGTGTTATATGGAAGTAGAAAAACCCAACATGCGCTTATATATTTTTTTTGTATATCTAATCAAATCAAGTCGGGGTCACCAGTTTCGTATTATTATGTTTATACCCTATTCGATTGTGGATGCTTCATGTTTCGCAAGGCCGTTTCGTGTGTGAGCTAGATAGCTATAAAATACTATTATTAAATGTACATAATTGCATACAAAAATTGTTTTTCAAGTCCTCTGTCGGTCCCAATACCACGGAATTACCAGAAGCTTTGCATGGTGATAAATAACCTCGTCATCATAGAGGTTCATGCGTTCAAAAATATTGTAGATTATTGCATACGGATTAATACAGAAACTTCACTAAACTGACAATTATAAAATTCCTAAAATGAGACTGGAAAAATTTTTCTAAATGTTGTAGAACAACGTATCTGTGAAATTAATTGCCCACAAAAGTTGTTTTTAATGAGGTAGCGTTGGCCTACCCTAACACGCTCAAGTGACCTACTTAATACCACGGAATTACCAGAAGGTTGGTTTCGTCATAAAGGTTCATATTCCTAAAATAAGACTGGAAATATATTATTTCCGCATTGACCTAAAAATATTGTTTCCATGTAATAATCGAAAAACTGGAAAAAAAATCCCGAGCGACATTTCTTCATTTTAATATTTAAAACGTTTTAAATAAATGATATTTGTCTTCATTTAGTTAAAGTGAATAAAACAACTTTACGAATTCCTTAGATTATCAAATAAAAATTCTATGTCAATAAAATGCTACGTGGATCTGGTCGAAAAAGAAGTTTTTTTCATTAAAAGGAAAAAACGTCTGATAATTCATCTGCACGTATTAGAGAAAATAAATGAATCGTGCGGAAAAAAGTTTTAGAATTGTGTCTTGATCGACACATCGTTATTTAATGGAACCCGGCGTATTTTCAATTTGGACCGATTCATCAGTTAGATAATTCGAAAACCGACACATGTGTGATGTGTGCGAATAAACCCCACAATTCGTCTAATCCGAAAATGACAGTGTCATAAACTCCATTTTTGCACTTCTGCAAAATTCTTTTTCGTAGCACGTACCTACATACAGAAATACGTCTTTTGGTTTTTACACCGGAGGATTCCATACCCTCCCGAGAAAAACCGGGAACTATAGGCTGACTGAGATTATACTTCGTAAAGTTCGAGAGGATGGTCTTATTTTTTCCTTAGAGAAGCAAAGTAAAATTAATGCGTGTAAACGTTCATGTTGTGTTTAGGGATTGTTTATGATTGCTTTTAAGATTCAGGACGAGTGCCCTAAGATCCTATAGCTACAAACATGTAAATGCATCATCAATTTATTACCTCAGGTTCGTAAACGTATTTTACAGTGTGTTACAGCATAATTTCCTTCATCGAATCCATAATCAAACATTCGTTTAATGTAATCCCAATAGTTCGTGCGACCACACAATCAAATCCGCGCACAAGAAGAACGCGTGGAATCCGTTCCAGATTTTAGGTTTACAACATTTCTTACCTTAACCCTAAATCCGACTAGTTTCAAACTAAATCAAACCGAAATTAACTACAATTTAACCCCACAACAATCAGCAATTCGACCAGGATCGTATCTTTGTCGGGGAAACTATGTTCATCCCCAATAAAAATTATGATTGAGAAATTTATTTTACGATTGCCGAAGAAATATATCAAATCAGGAATTAACAACTGCAAAGAAAGGAAAAACCAAATTTATAACAGAATATAAATTTCTAGTAAACTTTACGATCGCGTACATCATAAAAACATGTGCAATTTTTATTTGTCGTTAAAAGGAAACTTAAGTAACTGAATCGTTTCCGTAGATCAAACGATTTCTTGTAGTTCGATTGACAAAAACTTCTCACCGTGATTGGATCGAAGTATTCGTGACGTAACGCGGTAGGAGTGGCTTAACTCAATTAATTAGTACTTAATCTTTTTCAAAAAAAAAACTGTCGCAATGCGACTAAAGATCGTAATAAACTCAAATTAAATATTTATATTTTTATTACGTTCGCTTTTTCACTATTTCGTCACCGTCATCAACTATTTTAATTAAACACCAACGCTTAAACGACACACCTGGGATAACTAACTAGTTAAATAATTATTGTATCTACCCGCAAACTTCTTCTCTTTCATATTTCATATGAAACTACCCACCCATGAATGGAATTTCAACTAACGACGTAAAATTGTGTCATGTATTTGTAGAGTGCGCCCTCTTTATGATACGCAGATAAAAGAAAATACTAATAACATTATTAGATCGCATTTTTATGTGAACCTAATAAACTCAAGTCAGTTTTAAAGCGTTGGCTTTGAATCAGCGAAATAACAAAACAAACACAAATAAGAGTTTACGGGTTTCTTATTGTTGATTTCTGTATGTTAATCTTATTAATAATCGCATTAATTGGGAGGTTTCGGGCAGAATCGCAAGGGTGTAATAGAAAAATACCTCCGTATATATTAAAATTTTCGCAGTGCTAAAAATGATTAATCGTGGTGAAATATGAAAAATGCCATACGTTTGCTATTATGAAAATTTTATAATTTAATTGTTTAATTTTGTAAAATAAAACTTTATCTCAGGCTCGACAAATACTTTTTATTTTACGAATTTAGTGTGACTCGAATTTTAAATGTGTGCATACGATATCTACGATTCGTTTAAGAAATTTATTAAAATCTTTATAATTAGAAAAATTAAATTGATTAAAATTGACGTATCCATAATTCTAAAAATTTTGCAAAATGACATTAAAACTCACTTCAACATTCAGATAATTAATACATGAGCGCATGACCCATCATGAATACACCTTTTAGATCAAACATTAAAATGAAAACCCTATTTTGCGGATTGATACCAACTAAATTTACCAACGCCAACGACTTTAACCTAATTATTAATACGCGCCGAACAAATTTGTGTTTATACATTTTTCAGACAATAAATAAAATTTTCTTAAAACTAAAACAAGTTTGCACCAACATTTTGTTGATGGTACGGGTTTCCTTTGTGCATATAATCGCATTTACGTGTCACTTTTATTATTTATATTTTATAATTTTCGACGCCCATTTTCGCGGAAATTTAAGGACAAAACACACTTGAACAAAACTTTAAAATACATTTTTAAAAGTTAATAATGTTAGCACCAAACGAAAGCTTTTAAAGTTCTAAGCAAAAATATTTATATATTTATGGTCTTTCGCTATAAGGTTTAAAAGCTATTCTTAATTATATAAGTATATTTTTCGTCAATTATCCGAGTTTTTCTTAATTTTCCGGGCTTCTTCGTACATTTTTTATCATTCACAACCCTTTCAATTGTTTACAAATTGTTATCTCGCCAATTCTCACACTAATTTGATTGTTTGTACAGGTACTTATTTTCACTAGAAAGCGCAGTTTTCTTTGGAAGAAAATAAATGTTTAGGGGAACAGAAATCACTCACTGAGTTTAATTTATGTAATTTTTTCATCTGCAGATGTTCGTTTCAACGCAAACACTAACGATCTTTTACTGCATACGATATAGATCGTACAGGTAATATTCTTAATAATAAACTTAAAACTACATAAAAATGAGCATGTTTATATCAGGAAGGCAAAGCCCATTAAAACGATAATGACAGAATCAACAAAAACTAAATTTGGAAGAAAAATTAATAATTAATATACAGAGTGATTGATTAGTGCGATAAAGTTCAGTATCTTCTATGTCCTTCAAAGTATCAAAACAAACGTAACGGGAAATTACAGCCATCATTAAGCTTCATATTTTAAAATTAGTTACAATGTTACAGGGTGTTCCATAACGCCGTGCCAGACCAAAGTTACATTTTTTAAATAAAACACTCTATATTTTAATTTACATTTGACATCCGCTTCACTTCCTCATTAGAAAAATATATACTTGTAATATATCATACAGGGTATTTAAAAAGTTATAACAACTTCCCCATGAAAATTGTAACAAGTTCACCGCCCTGTATAATTTCAAAGGGTAACAAGAGCAATGATCTGTTGCACCCGTAGCTTTTTAAGAATTGTCAAATTTTATAAAAATGATTGAGTTTGTGAATATTCGTTAAATTGATTACAGGGTGAGTCAAAACATCAATTCATTATTTTCTCAGTTTTTAATGGAACAACCTGTATTTTATATCACTATCGAAAAGTACTATTGTTTTACTTATGTTTTTGTTAAGCATTCCCTATGCCCAAAATTGTAAGTTTTTGAGATATTTTCATTTTTATATGCACAGTATTAATTATGTGTCTAAATGTTTGTCAATTATGAGTTGGCCATGATTTATTTGTCGAAAAATGACAGTTTACTATTATTGTCTATGAATTAGTTGTCAAATAACGAATACATGAATAAAAACAAGTATACTACAAACAAATTTTACAAAAAATTACAATTACGAACAAATAAAACCATTACTAATTTCCTAAACTACAATAAAAGTTAATTACAAAAGATGTTCAAAATGACCCCCAAGACATCTATGCATGCCTGAAAACGGTAATTGAAAGAGTTACTAACATTACTAAGCATTCGTACGCTGATATTTTGAAATTCATATGTTATTCTTTCCTTCATGTTATCTCTTGTTGTCGGAGGTGTTTTATAAACTTCATTCTTAATGTAACCCCAAAAAATGACTCCATTTTATTGAATTCTGGTGACCTGGGTGGCCATCGCACTGGTCCACCTCTTCCGATCCATTTTCCAGGATACTGATCATCAAGTTCACCTTGAATTAAAAGATTATGGTGTACAGGAGAACCGTCATGTAAAAACCAAATTTGTGGGCGGATACGAAGTAGAACATCTTCCAGTAATACAGGTAAGTGATTTACTAAAAAAATTTAAATACACAGAATTTATTGCACACAATAGTAACTAAGTTGTTGTTCTTTAGAAATACTCCTTATACTTGTATGTGGGTTTTCTATAACTGCCAACAACACATTCATTTCATTTTCTTCTGTCACAGTAGTATTTGTTCGTTCATGCTTTACATAGTTAACTGAACCAGTTCGGTTAAACCGATTCATCAATCTTTCTAAACTTGATTTTGTAGGTTGTCGCCTCTCAGGAAAACGTTCAAAATAAACTCTTGCTGAAAGCAATGCATTTTATTGCATTCTCCCAATATCCATATCATATCTACCATTTCATCACAAGTGAAATTCATTTTTGCTCTATTTTAGATTTTTTTAAATTATAAACAAATGTACCACAACAATCAATTAACAGATAATAATAGTAAACTGTCATTTTTTTGACAAATAAAATCATGGCCAACTCATAATTGGCAAACATTTAGACACATAATTAATACTATGCATATAAAAATGAAAATATCTCAAAACTAATAATTTTGGGCATAGGGAATGCTTAACAAAAATATAAGTAAAACAATAGTACTTTTCGATAGTGATATAAAATACAGGTTGATCCATTTAAAAAAACTGAGAAAATAATGAATTGATGTTTTGACTCACCCTGTAATCAATTTAACGAACATTCCCAAACTCAATCATTTTTATAAAATTTGACAATTATAAAAAGCTACGGCTGCAACAGATCATTGTTCTTGTAACCCTTTGAAATTATACAGGGCGATGAACTTGTTACGATTTTCATGGAAAAGTGGCTTTTTAAATACCCTGTATAACATATTACAAGTATATATTTTTGTAATGAGGAAGTAAAGCGGATTTCAAATTTGAATTAAAATATAAGGTGTTTCATTTAAAAAAATGTAACTTTGGTATGGCACGGCGTTATGAAACACCCTGTAACATTGTAACTAATTTTAAAATATGAAGCCTAATGATGGCTATAATCTCCCGTAACGTTTGCTTTGATACTTCAAAGCACATAGAAGATACTGAACTTTATCGCACTAACCAATCACCCTGTATATGTGGGAAACTCTACGATTTGGAATATAGAAGAAGAAAATCACGAATCGTTAAGCTCGACGCTGATTGGTTCGAATTTTAAAGGCACGGTCTAATCCAGGAAGACTTTTTTATTTCAATAATGAAACCATTTTCTAACGTAAAATAGTTTTCATTGTTGTTTGAGATAGATATTGTAGTTCCATTCAGTTCACTTGTCTAACAAATCGTAATTCTGGTGCACAACGTGTTTCGTGACAAGCTTTGACAAGCTCAAAAAAATAAAAAAATGTCAACTAAAGATCTTCTGAGGCGGAATTCAGCACATAAAATAGCTAAGCAACAGTCTGCCGCCAAGTGTAAATGCGTGGTATAATTTTACGTTTATATACAGAAACAGAATTAGTACGTACTTCAATGACATTATTCTACTTGGTGTAAATGCAGCAAGCAGCTTTAAAGACGATCCTGGTTCCACCCCTGTCATGGAAATGTTGTTATACTACCGATAGTAGCATAAGTAAAAAAGTAAAGAACAGTTTTGTTTAGCTCCTGAATTTTACGGAGTCAGGAATAGAATTATGATGACCATATCTTTTGAAAAAAATGCACACTTATTTTAATTGCTCAAAAAACGTATCCAACGCTGCTTCCAAATAAACTACAGTCGCGACGGCAAACCCAAAGTAGTTGAATAGCGTAATTACCTTGTAATGTTAAACTTGAATTAAGTTTGGGAAATTTTAATCTTGCTTATTTAAGAATAGATTATGAAAGCTTGAACATCTCGGTTGCCGATTAATTATTCCACGCAATGGAGGCGGCAAGTATAGATTAAAATTGTAATTTATTAAAAGTCATTTTTCTATTACATAGGAAAACAAATAACATGTATTTCTAGGATTAGGACCCAGGAGTCATATTTTAAAGTAATCTTCTTTAGTACATAAGACGACTGCTAACTTTCTTTCAATTTTAGAATAATGTATACATGAACATGATATCAATGTATTTAGAAAAAATTGGGTACAAAAACAGATCCCTGTGGAACACCGTTACTCTAAAATTGAATTTACTGTTTTTATCTCCTATCAACGAGAGACACAACTTTAGTAGTGAGGTCTAAATAAATAACGACAGTTCTCAGATTTTTATCAAAACTCGTGCAATCAGTCTCTTCAAAGCTATATACATTGCGTTGGGTAGACATATTAGGCGATGTGACGCTAATTCTTGAGAAAGTATATTGCAGCTACTTTTGATTTGTTCAAAACGGCCATAAAGTGAAAGTTCTGAAGATATTTTAGATCATTTCCCTTGTAGTTTTTCTTTCTTCAAAAACGTCTTCCAAGATTAGACTATGTCGAAATGGTAACTGTAGATACTAAAGTTTCGTCCATTATCATTATGTGGTTCATCAGGGCAAGAAACTTAAAACAAACAAATGAAAGTTCAAAGGGAGACTAAGAGTCAGGTAATCAACTTGTCAATCAAGTCAGATTCTAGACTGAAAGAAGTCAAGTTAACGTCACGGGTAGTTAACCTCGGGTTGTCTGGTTCAAAATAGTAGATAGTGCGTAGTTAAGATTGAAGTTGATGCACACTATTTTGACGTGGAATAAACGAATACGAATGCAATGCAGTTGAGTTCTCGTTTCATATTGGTTCTTCTTGTTTTAATTGCTCCAAAAATGCATCCAAATAAACTATAATCGCCGCGACAAACCCAAATAGTAGTTAATCAGCGTAATTTACTAGCATGTGGAAAATTTTAATCTTGCTTGATTGCTCCACGGAATCGTCTCGAAAAGTATAGATTAAAATTGTAACTTAACTAAATAATCTTCTTTCTAGCTTTTTTTTTCTATTTTAGAATAATCTGTACATGAATGTAATATTATCCTGACACCAACATCTTTAACAACAAAAATTAAATTTTCTGCATCTATTTGCAATTAACGAGAGACACAATTTTAGCAGTTAAGTCTAAATAACAGTTCTCAGATTTATCTCAAATCTAATACAAATACTTGTCGTTTAAATGAACCACTTCTTCCAGAATAAGTTTATTGTTTGAAAATCAGTCTCTTCTAAATTATGTTGAGCAGACATATTTTGGACGATTCTTGAGATGGTCCATTGACAGCGACTTTTGATTTGTTAAGACCAGTCATAAACGAAAGCTCTAAAAATATATTCAGGGATGTGTTACGGTTCAAGATACGCGAACCCGAACGTAGATCGCGAGAGTTGCACGTTGCGACAAAAATCAAATTTACCGCGCATGCTATTTTTCTCATTGGTGGATCAATTTAGTCTCAATATTAATCGAAACGACGGGCGGACATCTTGTGACTTTCTCTTCCTATTGGGCGGTTGTCGGTGCTTCACGAAGCTAAAAATTACACGTAAAATATCAATGTGGCTTCAATAATTGCAAGTTAAATTAGTGTGGAAATATAAATCCGACCGATTTCGCCGTAAATGTCTTCTTTTGCTATTTCTTTGGTTCGTCTAGCGGTTGTGTTAATTTCTAATTACAACGTATACTCTACTCATATCTTACTGTCTGGATAATTTCTGGGGGCGCTGGAACGAGCGATTGGGAATCCTTCGCTATATAAAACGTGCCGACTACCACAGTGTCGCCGACCTCGGAGCTGCAACGGCCGATTATACTCCACCGGTTGATGGTCGCGCCCGCTGCGTTCCTGCTATTACGAAGGAAACAATCTGCTTCCAGAGCTTTGTCGTCTCACCCTCCTCAGAGAAATCCTACCGATCTTCTAGTAGCTGTCAACTGGATGTCGTTAACAAGAACCTTCCTTATAAGAACTACATGAACTCCTGTTGGTCGGTTTTATTTTATATTTATTTATTTATTTTGTACCGCTACAGCCGTCACTTTTCTTTTATTTTTATTATTTGTGAACTACAACCGTTACAGATGGATGATGTAGACGTCATTTTCTTGTGTAGTCGTTTTTTATTCATCGGAAACAGATAGAAGAAAAATTAAGTAGGTACAGTATTTAAAAACTAAGGCTTCCACGGCCGGAGACATTAAAACGTCTTCTGAGCTTAGACTGGGTCCAAATGGTAAACGTAGTTGCTAACGTTTCGCTCACTATCGTAAGATGCTTCATCAGGATTAGAAACAAACAAATAAGAGTTCAAAGTAGACTAAGAGTCAAGTAATCAACTTATCAATTAAGCCAGATTCTAGACTAATCAGACTTCATTTTGACACGGTCAAATACCGAAATAATTAATGTTAGCATATTGATATGAAGAATGTGATTTATTTAGTAGTGATTGACATCTACCACTTGATGTTTCAATTTGTTTCCAATTAACGATATGGATCTTTATTTTCTTAAATATTCCTGTAATTGAATTTAAAACCCAAAATAAGAACATACAGTTATCCATATAGTGGTTAATACGTTGCAACAATCAAAGTAGTTTCATAGTGTCAACACAATCATAAGTGGTCTTCCTACCTCAAATAAAACTTGTCTAGACAACCAAACGTTAGTGTCGGAATTTCGATCGAGAGATGGCGTTCAAATCGACTTCCTTCTTGCGTATAATTCATTCTTAAATATTTTCATTCTCGCGTTGCTCATTACCGGCATCAATACATCGTATACGGGATTCCTCGTTGTTGCTAAAGGTAAAATACTTTCTTTCATTTTATAAAATTCTCTAATTATTTATTTTTATTTCTTTCTTTCTTTCATTTAATAAAATTCTCTAATTATTTCGTTCTTTATCGGATGACCAGTTCCTTTATTAGCTAAATGCGGTAATACGTTGTCTGGATTGTGCACGCTGTCGAATGCCGAAAGTAAAACAAATTTTTCTTAACGCGCCATTATGGGATCCTTGTTAGTATTTATATCTGGGGGACAAATTCAAGAATAAGTAAGTGCGATATTAGCCTATAAATTGCGTTCTATTATATACTCGCACCGCTGGTGATATATTTTCTACATATCAGGAGTTGTGGTTACTCATCTGCGAAAGAACTATTGGCCATTATCAAAGGAGACCACCTTCAACCGTGTCACCTGTACATCGTGGCCGTATCAGCTATGCTAACTACTCAACTTTCTTTCATCCCGTTCGACCAGTATCAATTTCTCTGCAGCATGTAATGCTCCCGAACAACAAATTATCCGACTTGGCCTTTTCTTTTATTTCGGAGAAAAACAATGATAAATAAATAGTAAGATGTTCTTGCGTTATCAGTTTATTTCTTTTGTGTCTTAACTCCCTACTCTACTGATAACTACAAAATCGTAGGGTGGCGCCCCTTCATCTCAAAGAATTTTTCTATTAGTACATTGCTTACAATCCCTCGCCGACCGAAGCCATCGGGTGGTCCTTCGAAACGACTACAAATTTTTTAGTAAACAAATTCTTCGACGATAACAAACTGATTTATATATTTTGTCTACTGCTACGAAATTTTTCGCTATCAAAAAGATAAATAGTTACAATAGATTTCAAACACTAATGATCGTAATCCTCAAATAATGGAAGCTTATAGATAAAAGAAACGACATTAATATCAAAGGATTTCCCAGGACAACGAAAGAATAATATCGGAAATATAATTCTTCGCGCGGATTATAAGCTGATTTATTAGCGTGGACATTATAAATTACATCAATTACTGCATAAATAACGCTGATGCTACGGGTAAGTAAATTAAACTCGCCATCTCTCTTCACAAATAAAAGCATTGAAGGTTTGGTTCTTACATCCACAATGTATGGAGCTGCATCGTAGTAAATGCCAAAATTTATTACCCTTACACACGGTAATAATGTAAAACAAAAGTGCATAAATCTAGTAAAGTGGGTACTTACGCATCAGGAAATATTCTGAACAGTAGTTGAACGTACCTGCAATAAAACAAAATGTTTTAATTGATGTAAAGACGTAGTAAATTAGTGTTAAAATCGAGACCGCAAAGCAGTGTCATCAACAGAAGTTATACAACTTAAATGTGTTTTCTCTTTAGATTCCCCAGAAGGCCAATATAAATTAAATAAGTTTTGTTCTTTCAAGAAATATTCCCAAATTGGGTTTGTATCACTTATTACGTTAAAAAAGAAAAACTGAAAATTTCAATTTAAAAGTTTAAATTCGCTACTATTTGCGCAGCTGTAGTTTTTCAATTCGAATTTGCAACGAAAAAATCAATAATTATTACAAAGTAACTAATTTGAAAATATCGATGGTAATTCTTTACGAGCTTAACGGGTAGAGGAAACATCTCGTCTAATTTGCATACATAATTTAAAGTAACAGGAAAAAGCGTGGGTTTTGAAATGTTAGAGGAAAGTTGAGCCAATTCAAGTAGAAAAGATTTATTACTAACAGCTTCACATAATGTAGTGCTTTAGACGAAAGCGTAAAAAAAAAGAGATTTACTAAACGATACACAAAAACGCACCTTGCATTTTTCTGAGGGCTCCTAATTCTCGGATTACCTAATCGTAATATTTCTTCGATTTCATAGCTCATTTGAGTTTGAAAATCTATGGCAATGCATTCGATTTGCATTTTCGTATAGTACGTTTGATTTACAACTTAAGTTTCAGACGAACGAGTATGGAATAAATCATTCTGTCTGAATTTACATAAATTTCTAAGCATGTTATTAGGAAAATACAAATTTTTATGGTAGTTGTTTTATGCCCTTAGCAGAATAAACATAAATTTTAATATTTAAAATAAACATCATCGATTGTTTTCTGATTTTATTTCGTTAAGGGTTAACACAAATGTTAATCATAGAAGAGTTTGACCGTTAAGGTCTGTTTGATGTAGGCAAACGACGCCATCTGAATACTATGCGTATTATTACACCTACGATTACAATTACAGAAAAATCCCAGAGTGTTGGCATACACATTATTTTACGTTTATAAAATTGGTTCGGGTGTGATCACCATAAGAGAAATAATTTGCATTAAGTCAATTTAATATTAAACTATAAAAAGATTCCAAATTGTTTATAAATCCTTCGGTAGATCAATAAAGCTCAATATTGAAGTTTAATTTATACAATACAAAATGGAATTTTAAGTCAACTAAGTTCACAAAAAAGGCAATTAAAATTTAATTATGCAACAACTAGTATTTCACATCGTAAACATAATTTGCAAAATGGAGTTTTTTTTTTAATTCACAAAACCTAGATGCATAACGAATTAAACACGTTCGGAATTTGCTATAAGCAAGCTAATAATAATTCAAGCCACGGTTTTAGCACAATATACCAATAAATTACGTTACACTCTAATAAAATCGATACCAAAATTTTGTCTCGCTAATTATAAATTCCTCCACCAATTTTGAAAAATTATCCTCGAAATATATTTATTTGATAAAAAGTACGTTGTTCTTAAGGGTTTAATAAGAAATTTACTCAATCTCAAGAATGTTCTGTGCAACTTTAATTAAATTCCAGTATTCATTTACAATGCTTTAAAACATTTATTTATAATCTACCCCAGTTTGCATAATAGACCTTATGATGAAGTTAATAATTACAGCCCTCGCTGAAATCTAGGTCAGGCGACATGAAGTATTTAATTTCCATAATCAACAATAATACAAAAACAATAGGTTAAGGTGCCTAATAAGAAGGTGTTGTGTTCAATGATTAATTAAAATTTAATTGATTTAATATTGTTCTAAAGGCGGTATTATAAAGCCTTTTATATTTAACATGAACGTAAAATCTTCAATTTAATTACGCGGCTATTATTTATCAATAGTAAATCAGCTACAAATTGTAACATCAGTTTTGCAAAAATTCTACTTGATAAATCAACAATTTTTTCAATTAGTTTCACTATTTTACAAATTTGTAAAAGAAGATAAGTGTTCAACTCATACAGTACCAAATTTTCTAATTTTTTAGAGGTTTTGATCCAAACGTGCCAACTATTTTGCTTCGTAAATCTTACTATAGTAACATCATATTGATAGCGATTTAGGAAATAATAGGTATGGTAACAACACTAGATTAAAGTTTGAAATCAAATAAATTTTATGCTTTTTTCGTCATAATTAGAAAAATTTCACTTTGTATGTCAAAAGTTTTAAGACGTTATGGTAACTTACTGAGTTTTATAATCTCTGTCCGCGGCTGCTTCGCTATTCGCTGATCAGTATTTGAAC
Source organism: Abscondita cerata (assembly GCA_030710515.1). Taxonomy (NCBI): domain Eukaryota; kingdom Metazoa; phylum Arthropoda; class Insecta; order Coleoptera; family Lampyridae; genus Abscondita; species Abscondita cerata. Next base: position 411,533 of record JALBCR010000932.1, read on the forward strand.
AACATCGCAAAAAGACTGCTTCACATCACACTAAATATTTATCATTTTATGTCGTTCGTTTCGCTTTGTATGTCAAAATTATGGAAAATCTTTTAAGATACTATGATAACATTTACCAACCTAAGAAGTCTACGGCTGCTTCGCTATTAGCTGATCAGTATTTGAAGAACATTACAAATAAACATTCGTTCGTTTCGCGATCATATTCTTCGTGAATTCACGTGCACACTGCGTGATCAGAACATGATAGCTATTTATCATACTATAATAACATATTGATAGCGGTTTTGGAAATGATACGGTGATATTATGCTTCTTTCCTCAAAATTAGAAGAAATGGCCCATCATATGTCAAAATTAGGAAAAATGTTTTAAGAGACTATGGTAACAGTCACCAACTTACGGAGTTTTACGATCATATATAATGTGCACGACTGCTTCGCTATGGGCTGATCAGTACTTGAAAAACATCGCAAATAGACCGGTTTACACTACACTAAATAATCGTTCTTGAATCTATTGATAGCGGTTATAGAAATGATAAGAAACAGTAGATTGAAATTTTAATTCGATATACGTTTTTGCTGCTTTCCTCAAAATTAAAAAAATAGTTCATATGGCATGTTACACTTTCATTATGTAAAATGTCACTTTATATGACAAAATTACGGAATTACGAAAAAGCTTTTTGTTTCCAGTTTTGTAGTTCAACACTCTTCTCTACTTTCACCTCTTTTTGTTTTAACAAATATTTTGGTAAGGTTTTCTATTAATTATAAGAATTGATGTTTAAGTAATGGCAGAAGAATCATCAACTGGAAGTAGTTTATAATCCAAGAAATAAAACCTCCAACAAATTTAGGAAGAAATAACACTCTTGAAATGTTTGAGGTGGTCTTGGAAGGTCATTGTACAAGCCTTACGTGGGTCGTTCTAAATTTATTTTACTTTAAATGTGAAGAGAACGTTATTGAAGAAGAGCTTTTGTTTAAGACTGCCACCAAATTCTGGAAAAACGATAAGATTTGTGGTGGACATCGAAATATGTCGATTCGAGTGAAAAAGTCACGTCTGTATCGATTGTCAATCAAATTCAGTTCCAAAATTGATCGCATAACACATGGTTAAAAAGTTTCAAAAGACAATCTGTGCAAATTAACAATCTATAATGCAATGAGAACGAGATCATAATCACGTTACAAACTCCCCCTTAAGCTACAACTCTGACAAAGAACATAATTTTGTTCGAACGTCCAAGTTGGTCGCTTTTTGTTTTATTCCCCCCGGTTCTCACGTAAATGCAATTTAAGCGCTTTGATGAATGCACTCCTTATGGGATTGGTGCAACTGCGATTTTTAAAACTCCCGAAGATTTTAAAATTGAGAAACACACTAAATTATTCAAAAAGAACCGAATCTCAATTGGCTCAAGTTCACTTGAAGAAAAGTAATAGATTTAGTGGTCGTATGGATATTTTGAAAGGGGATGAGCTCTGAGTCCCTTTATGTGGGTCTCTAAGTCGGATACTTTCTACCACATTTTTTTATTTCCCATGTTACGTCTATGGGATTTTTTAAAACGCAAGATCGCGCAGCAGAGAAGCTCTCATTAAAACTGCGCATGCGCGAAAAATATAAATAGATTTCCGCCTGGCTTTCGCTTCTGGACCGACCGCTGGCTTGGGTCATACGACTGTGGTTTTCTACACAAAGCGGTCAAACACAAAAAAAAATTTTATCGGCTTCTCGTATTGCCCTAACCGCTTTTCAGATACAATTACAGAGGTCAATACTCAGCGCATCAAGGCACTGTGGCGCCCACATAAGGACTATTTCTATGGCCTTCACGAGCTGCTATACAAGAGTAGAGACGCTATAACCGCAAAACTCAGGGTGATGCGTTTGAGGTCTTGATGGACGCTTCACTTTCTCTTTTGCATTTTCTTGAATAAATAATACTTTTGTTATCATAACTCTTTCTCATTGCTTTGTTAGGTTAGGTTAGATTATGTTGGGTTAGGTTAAGTTCTCCTTCCCTTTCGAAACATATATACGACCCCTAAATCTATTAGTCTTCCTAAAGTGAAATTCGTATCATTAGAAAGTTGAATTGAAAAATTGAGTTTATTTGAAGTGACTTTCTGACGAGATGAAATTACGCATCTATAGATGCGATAACTAGGTACCGCTGTATTTCATAGTACACAGAAATTGATTTGTTATTGTATTATTTTGATGAATTGTATTGTGAGACGTCAATAATCGATATCGTGCACGTTTCATCTAGACTTTAACATCGTTATATTTCCTTCTAAAATAGACTGTTGATGGGTTCCACTGGTTTTGTTGCCGAATGCTTTCTTTCCAGATTGTGATCCATTCTGTTCAGTTTTTTTACGCCACGACGTTTCTGGCTCCAACTCGTGAATTAATTGAACCGACATTTTTCGAGTTTAGCGTCCCGAAAGGGAAATTTTGAAAATTTTGCTCCCGGGGACACCACGTTAAAACAAAAGTATCAATTTTATCGACTTCGTGAGAAGACGAACATTGTTGCCGAGCAATGGAGTACGGTAACGTTGCATTCAGACAATTCTATAAGAGGAAAATGGCTGCAGAAGACAATTTTCAAAAATTTGCCCTATGTGACGCCATATCTCAAAAAGTATTAATCTCAGTAATTCGCCAGAAAAAACTACGCGTAACGTGGCGTTACATTGTTTTTTAGCGCAGGAGTTGGGCCGCGAGAGGATCATTTCAAAAATGTTTTCTTTCGTAACGCCATAATTCGAAAAATGTCGGTCCAATTAATTCGTTAGAACCAAAAATGTTGGACGTCAATAACTGAACAGAATGGGTCTCTTTCAAAGACTTTCCGCCAATCAAAAAAAAAACATTTTCGAGCATCTCATCTCATAAGCCTCATTCTTCTGTCCATTTCTGAACGAAAGCCTTCCTCATGTTATATATTATTCTCCATCTTGCGCCTGCCTGCATTCCAGCAGAACTTGTAAATCGTCCGTTCATCGCATTGGAAGGCGTTCCCTAGATATCTTCCCTAAGTATGGCCTCCACTTCACCTGCAGTCAAACCAAAAAGTCGCGTTATACCAACACCTGAAGTTCTGGATGCTCTTTGATGTTGTTAAAACCACTAGTCTTAATTTTCAAAAAAGGTAAGTAATGCGAAGTACCACGATAAATTTACATACATGAATGATTCAGTTAGCAACCTGTAAAAATGACAAGAAAGTAACAATATTAAAGCAGAATACAAAAATACTTATCGTATACATATATAAAATCGGAAGTGCCGGAAGTAGTCGAATAAACGAAAACAACTTTTCTAATTAAATAAGTCATAGAAAATAAAACACAATTTACTTAAAAGATTATGGCCCAGAAAAAAGTTTAATCAAAACTTGTTTGCATTCAAATCGAATTTCGATCGGATACCCTTTAAGCCGAATTACGTTTCTAAAAGCGAAGTAAAAACTTTTATAAGAAATAAAAAAATATAAGTCGAGTGATAATCGTAAATTATAATTAACCGAAAAATTAAATAATTGACAAAAGCAAATCTTATTTGTGATAAAATTGAGTAATGCAAAACGGGATCATCTCTAAATGGGCATTTGTTAGTAATTTACAAAATTATTTTCACAAAGGCAATAAAACCAACATAAAATTCCGAAAACTAGTAATAAAATATGTAAAAATGCAATAAAACAAATCCCAAAATTTGCATCACACAAATTAAAGAAGAAAATGGGAACATAAAAGAAATAACTTAAATTCCAACAGAGTAATAAAAAAATAACCACCAATATTAATCTCGCATTGAATCGTAAAGATGTAACGTGAGTTTTTATTTTCAAAAAAAAAAATGGACAACAAAAAGTAACAAAATGCATAACAAACACATCAAACGAGGGTATGAAGGAAAATCATCGTGTCGGAGTTAAAACATTTCCCCGGAGATGCAATTTCTGTACCTTTAACAATACTGCAACAATTAAACGTTGAAAGGTTCTATGCACTTCCTCTCTTGATTACCACAGACAGACTGAAATTAACTGTCATCTACTAGTTACTGCACCTGCTGCATTTCAATAGAGCTTTTATCGAACGCGTATTTCGTTGTTATTAATTTTAATGTTAAAGAATTTTTTTTCTCATAGTTAATAAAATTTGCTTTGTACTCTTCGTTCGATCAGACGATTTAATTATAACGATCGCCAAGTAGATGCTTAATTAGTAGTACAATTAAAATTGCGCGTTTTAATTAAAACACTCCCGTTTCTAACTTGTACAGGCACAGAAGACGTTAATTTATTGTCGTAATTGGTTAAATTGATAAATTTAAAAACAATTCCAACGATCCAAAACAAATTTTGTTTAGGTACTATAATCTGTTGAGCGAACTGAAAGAGTTAAGCACGACGAAATTGTCAAACGTTAAAAGTATTGAAGCATTTAACCAATAAAACAATTTAATTTTTAAGGCGTGGCTTAATTATTTCGATTCGGCATACGAGTATAGTGACAAATAAAGCTTCAAACGTGTTTTTTTAAAATAATTATTTACGTAACCAAAATAATATAAATGGGCATAAAATACAGCCGTCATAACCGCTTTAAAAGTAATCGTATGCAAATTACGAAAAAGTAATCGTGCCCCTAAGAACAAAGCAATTTAAAAAAATGTTAGACGAAGTTTTAGTTTTAAAATTACATATGTAAAGTTAGAAAATTGGTTAGTCCTAATTTTATTTTAAAAGTTTACGAAACCGCATCGTTAAATTACTTATATCAGAAAAGCTACTTTATACTCAAAAACTTGTAATAAGGTTTCTGCAGAAGGAAGAAAAGTAAGCACCTAATTTTGGGAATAAGAAAAGACTAGCTTATATTTACTTACATCGGGTTAATCTCCGATACTTTTTGAATTGAAATTTATATTTTTCAATGTGGCAATAAATTATTTTTCGCTTCCTGAAAAACCTTTTTTTAGTATGTCACTTAAATTCGATTTAACTAAATCTGCTTAGTTTTCTTTAATGAAATAAAAATTTTTATTCCACATTTAGCAACAATTATTTGTCAGCTATGACGCGTCACGACTTGATCATGAAGGTGTTAACCTTGTGCATTGGTAAAAATGACAAGAAAATTAGATTTTTCAGTTCAGTGAACAAATGTAGTACGATTTTGATAAAACTTGATAATTTTTTGCTTATAATTTGTAATAATAATCGAATAAGACGCGATCACAATTTTGTATTGGAATCGTTTTTACCAACAAATGCGTTGTAGGGTTTGGTAACTCAGTCACTCAGGTTTAGAAATGTTTAGATAACCTTTTCACCTTATCCAAATACAGAGTCAATTTTGTGTATAGAACATTGTAAGATTTAAAAAATTTGTTTTCTTTCAATCAGCAGCAACTTTTGATCTTCATTACTTGATACTTTCACCAGTGTTAAGAATTGAAAAAAAAGAGTTTGACTTTATTTTGTACTGTAGGTATGTCCTAAAATATGGAACAACAATCACTATCAAAATAATTCAATAATTGATTTCCCATATCGTTTTTCCATTAGTTTAATTTAAGGAGGCTTTTCGCTTTCTCTTGTAGCTATGAAAATAGAGAATTTATTTGAATTTAGACACAATTTTTTGCAGACACCTTATTGATACAAAAAGTCTTCCGGAATTGACTCGTATCAAAATTGTAAGGGTAGTTTCCAACGTTTCGCCCACTATCGTAAGAATAAATTCAAACTATTATATATATGATAAGTATTTCGACATCTAGTGTCGACTTCCGTTTAAAGCGTCACGCGTGTAATAAGTAACTTTGCCCTACAGGTGTGTAAAGCAGTTAAGCATAGTCGATTCTTTAATAATTATAGCCCTTGTAACGTTGGCAAGTATGAACATTTAGATCGCCTGCAGTAAAGATGCAAGAGGTTGTACAATAGCAAACAAACAGTGAGAAAATCACCCCGACAGCTGTTTCGTCCTTTTTGGGACTCTCTTCAGGAGTGAGAGAACCCGAGTAAGTCGTGCAACTGCAAAGTTTGTATTAGTAGTGAACTTACACAGATATGTAACTGCTTTTACATACCTGTCGGCAAAGTTGCTTATATATATATATATATAATCATTTGCCTCATTTACCCTAAGGTGTAAGGCACATTTCATTCTCTAATAATACATTTCATTAAAAAAAACACTCATGCATTTCCATATACTATAAATAAATTTTTTTCCATGCCTTCTTGCTTTTCGCCATTGTTGATGCTTGAACCATGGTGAGTCCTCTATCTTTAATTATCCTCGTTATAGTTTGGTTCCATGTTGTTTTGGTCGTCCTCTATTTTGCTTTTTTACAGTTTTGGCCTCCCATACTCTTTTGACTGGTCTATTATCTTTCCATCCTTTTAAGGTGCCCATACCATCTTAACTGGCATTCCTCGATCCGCTTTATTACTGGTTGTACCTTCAGTTGTTCTCTAATAAGTCATTTCGTATTCGATTTTGTGTAACCCTCTACTTTTCTTAGATATTTCATTTCTATGCTTTGAATTTTGCTTCTTAGTCTCTTTGTTAATACCCAGCTCTCACATCCGTACGTTAATATAGGTACAAATACCGCTCTATATACATATACTTAATTTTGCTTTTACGGAAACTTTTCTTTGCCTAGGAAACTATTTCTGAGGCTGTGGTACACTTTTGACGCATTCTCTATTCTTCTGGATTTCTAATTCCGATGTTCCTTTGCTGTCTAACCGTACTCCCAAGTATTTAAAAAGTATCAACTTGTTCTATTGTCATTCCATTTAACTTGATATTGACTTTAGTATCTGTTTTCCGCATGACCATAATTTTAGATTTCTCTTCGTTTATTTTTACTTTACTTTCTGTTAATTTGTCGTTCCATGTCTCTAAGTTTCTTTTCAGTTCTATTTTACTTTTTGCAAATATCACAAGATCATCGGCAAACGCACATTCACTTATCCGCACTTGAACTAGGTTTCTAAATCCTATACTCACTGAATATTTCCTTTTCCTGGCTTCTTTTATTACTTGTCTATGATTGTAAGCTTGGACTTAAAACACCCCTTGACGTACACCTTTATTTACTGAGAACTCGCATGATTCCATGTTGTCAGTCCTTACGATTTTCTACTGTTTCTGTACAAGCACATTATTGCTTTTATTAGTTTGTTGTCAATTTTTCTCTTAATTAGAGGCTTTTTCTATAATTGATCTTGATATTCTGTCAAATGCCTTTTCTAGGTCAATAAAGGCTAAGTAAATTTCTTCTTTTGTATTGCTTATTCTTTCCGCCATTTGCTTGATCGTAAATATGTGGTCCTGTGTGCTCCTACCTTTCCTGAAACCACTTTGAGATTGTTCAAGATGTGGTTCAATTTCGCGACTCAGTTTTATTTCTAGTATTCTCTCGTATACCTTCGATACTATGCTTAACAGGGTGATACCTCTATAATTATTGCAGTCTCTCTTGTCACGCTTTTTTTATATACCGGTACAGGATTATGCCTACCTCCCAGTCGTCTGGTACTCTTCCTTCCTCCCAGGCCATATTATATATTGTTGTCAGCATCTGTATTCCTTTTTCTCCTATGTTTTTCAGCATTTCTCCTGTTATGGTGTCATATCCAGCAGCCTTTCCGGTTTTGAGACTTCCCAATGGCACTTTTGACCTCTTCTAATTGGATACAATCATTTTGATATTTCTGATTCCTCTTTGTTGTAGGGTTTTCACTTTTGCACACCTTGTTATCTCTTTTCCTTAGCTTTTCCAAGTACTGCCTCTCCATCGTTCTATTATATCTTACGCCGTTGTCAGGATTGTTTCATGTTCATCTTTTATTTGCTTAATTACTTCAGCTTTATTTCCCAATCTTATGTTTTTCAATGTTTTTGTAGAACAGTTTTGGTTCGTATTTAAATCGGTTTCCATTTTTCTTCCAAATTCCTCCCAAGATTCCCTTTTTGCTTCAAGTACCACCTCTTTTACTCTTACTCTCTGTCTTTTGTAGTCATTATACGTAATATTATTTCCTTTGCGCAGATATGCTTTCCATTTTTCTTTCTTTGCTTTAACTTCTATCTTAACCTTGTCGCTCCACCACGACGTTTGTTTTCTATTTTTGTTTAATTTCACTATTCCACATATTTCTTTTCCTGAACTAATAAAGAATGTTTTTGAAGGTTTTCCATGCTTCTTCAACATTGCGGTAGTTATTATTTCTTGCCTCGTCTATCATTCTCTCAATGTTCTTAGGTACGGTCCTAATATCCCCCCCCCCCCCCCCCCCCCCAAACACACCTACCCACTTGTTCTTCTGCCCCCCCCCCCCCCTTTCTCCCTTCCCCCCCCATGCCCACCAACTCTACTCGCAGTTCAAGTCACCTAACACAACTTTCCACTCGTTCATTGCAATTTTCCACTATTTGTCTCGAGGTTTCTTTTTCCCTAGAGTTTATTGGTCTCCCCCCTTTTATTTTCGGCTTTATCGCTATCGTTTAGGACCATACAGAACTACTATATGTCGAATGTTTTTATTATTTCCTGCTGTTTGTAGTTTTTTTTTCAAATTTTCATTATTCTTTCGGAATACACATTCCCATTTCTTCTGTACTTTGTTAAATTTTTTTGTATTATGCTCCCTCCTTCTTTAGCTCTACTTTCCTGTGTGACTCCATTTAGTATCATTATGTGTCCTTGCTCCTAGATCTATGACTTTTTCTCTTTACTCTTAGTTTCTGTAATCAGCTAAGATATTTATATCCCTTTCTTCGAATTCCATTACAAGTTCTTTTTCTTTCCCTTTTATTCCTCTTATATTCCATGTACGCTAAATTCAATCCTCGTAAAAATTTTCCTTGCCGTGTCGTTATCGTGCTTTCCTTATTATTAGTTGTACTGTTAGTAGTTTTTTGAGTATTATATTCTGCTTTCTTTGATAATACTAACCGGTCCTCATGTTTACTTCATTTCCACTCTCGATCATCAACAAACACTTTAAGGAACCCTATTTTTAATTTCTTCCCTTTTTCTTTCTTCTTTTTTTTTTTTTTTTTTTTCTCTTCTTGAGCACATTTCCTAATTTTTCCTTGGATTTCTCTTTCTTTCTCGGACATATCGTCATGGTTTATGATTTTTTCTATTAAATTTTTTTTTTTTTTTTTAAAGGGAAAAAGATTTAGAAATCAAGCCATAATTATCAAAATCTATCTAAATGATGCTCAGTCACGGCAAACTTGGAACCGCTTTTAGCCTAATAAAGTTCCTTACAATAATAGTCAAAATGTTGACAACCACAGTTACCCTTTCGACACATTCCAATCCCCCAAGCCTTTTCTGTTTAAATAATTATTCCACCAATGGAAGACTCAGTTCTTGCAATAGCGTTAGCCTAATTGCTTTGCATTCTCCCCCAGTAATGGAGTCTCACACACTCCTCATTGTACGTCATCGTTATAACCCAGAACATTTACCAAGCCGTAGTCAAACCAACCCGTACTTTCACCAACCATAATACGGGACAAAAGCTCTAACTTCCGGGAAACTTCTTGTAGTGCCGCTACTAAAGCTAGCGGTGATAATTCAAGAAGCAAGTTTTTAATTTGTTGATGATGACGTTGTTTCTCCCTCTCTTACTGAAGGAATGACTAATTGAACAATAAGCACCATAATCAAAGACTCTCTCTACGTTCACAAAGATTAATAAGGCTTTCTCCTTTGATTCATGGGCTTCCTCTATAGTTGTGACGAGTTTGTATAAAGCTGATAACTTTGATTTACCGTTTTGGCAGACACACTGATTTTTGATGAGTGGTTGATCTGTTAGTACCAGCTGAGTTCGTCTTGGTTCGTTGGAAATTGACTTTTACTTTCCACCATATACGCGAGAACACCTTACGTGTACATACAAGGTTTTGATTTATATATATATATGCGAGATAACATGGCCATATAGCAGAAGCATTGATCCAGTGATTTGACTAAGATGCCCTGTCTTTGTTTAATGAGTGCAGTAAATAAATACATCCTCTTTTACAATGCAGTTCTATTGATTGTTTTTCCTAAGTGATACAGAAGATTTTCCAGGAAAGTCTCTTACCTTTACAAAGTCTTTTATTAAATTCTGTTAGAGACTTGCGATTCTCTCACCCATTGTTTGTGATCTTTCCTTCTTGAATTCTCTTATGGAACGATTTGCTCAGACAAGGTTCCGAAAATGAGTACTCGGGTATAATTCTTTTTTTTGTTTTAAGGGGTAGCTTGCTTCATAGGCCTTTGTAAAGGCCTTCGTTGTGAGGTAAGCCGTCTTTTCCATATCATTTATCGATCTAGATTTTAGGTTTAATTTCTCGTTGAATAATAACATGCAGTCACTTTGAAACATGATCAAGCAATGGTCAGAGAGAAATACCTCATTATAAACTTCTTCTTATTGAGTTTGCTCAGACACTAAGGTATTGTCTAGCACCTCCTTGGTGGCGGAATTTAAGAATGTCGGATGGTTACTCGATTGTCAAATATATTTAAAATAAATATAAATAAAAAAGTTATTAGATTTGTAAAATTATTTAAAGCATTTAGATCAGAAAAATTTTTGTTGGATTATTGGCACAAATTATGTTAATTCAATTTTCATCTGTCCACGGCATTTATGCCACTTCACCAAAAACACTGAACACAAAAATGGTGACTAATTATTCATCGTTAGTAAATCAATAAAAAAAGCTCAATGATGCAAACTTCTCATGTTTTTATATTCTTATGTCGGGAAGACCGGAACTCAGAGGGCTCTTTGATGTGCACTCCAGGGTCTATATCATATTGCGGTAGATTTGCATATTTGTTCGTAAAAAAAATGTTTTGCAATCAGAAGCTCTTATTAATATGTTTACATCTAATGAGCTTGAATTCGTTCAATAATAAGCATGAATTTCAAAAATTACAATTTTATTTTACACAAAATATTGCATAAACAACAATAATAATTTCCTAAACTTAAATAAAGATAAACGCTGATTTGCAGGCATGCAAAATAGAATATGTTTAAAAATAAATTTTACAGGTATAATACAAATTTTATTTATAATTAAAATAAACGACCTTTGTTGGGTTTGATAGAGCGTTTAGATGTAATCAGGTGTAGACTCGTTGAAATGAAAATAGTTTTCATATTTGATCTTCATTGATTTGAGTGTACTTTAATTGATTATATTTCAACGTAATTGTAATTCATAATTTGCATATTAAATGCTAATGCGTCTCAACGACCAAACTCTGCATTTCGAAACTCAATTGTGACAGCTTCTGTTGAATGCTTGTCAATGTCTGACTGCCACCCTTTACTCCTCGCTGTCCACACTTCTTTTGTTCCATCACTTACATTTGTCTCTTTCTTCAGTCACTTGCTTTCTTTCAAACGCCTACAAATTGTATACCTTGACATTTCAGTATCGTTCGTTTTAAACCCAAAACTTTAACCTAGGCAACTTTTAACACACGTATATACATCGTCTAACATTCGCACTGACTTGTTGGAAATGTTTTTGTATGCGTTATCAGTTTATAATTGATTTTCATTCTTAATGTCAATTTTGCATTTACGAATGCTACAATAACTTAAACTACTTACATTATTTTTACTTATTAATTAAACGAAAAAATATTTATTTAATCAAAATAAATGAAATTTTTTATTAAATAAATATGGATCTGCTTTTAGAAACCTGAATGAATCTCGCTGGAGCCTTAGCTTCGCTGTAGTTTAACCGTCTGTACGGGTATAAAATTGTGCTAAGTCTTGGATAAAAGCAAGGATTTTTCTTCCTACTTTGACTCTATAGCTAGACAGACTACTCAACAACAAACGGCAATAAAACCTATTTTTGGGGTAAACACATATAATATATTTCTATACGATGTATCTCGTCCTTCGGGAAAACGTCAAAAGTGGGAAAACTCAAATATGTTTATCCAATGCGCTTGTACGCCTTTAAATACAATATTTTTGTCTCAATTTCTTTGTCAGCATGAGATCTGTTAATTAAACCGTTTAGAATGGATTTATGAAATGGTCGAAGTGAACTAACACTAATTTATTCTGAGTTCTAAAAAAAATTATAATTCGCTATTCAAAATCTGAGTAGTTTAACAAACTAAATAATTCGTTAAAAATCTGCTTTAAAACTCTAAATTATTGCGTTAACGTTTCGTGACGACATAAAATAGTATACTCTATGAACTTAAAGCACTAAATTCCTTATGCGGATGCAAACTACTACAGGTAGCCGGTACAACAAGTAAAGTTAGAGCACTCTCAAATTCTGTAGTTAAAGAAAAGACGGCCATAATGGGCCATTACGGGCAACGAAATGAGTTTACATATGTCGACGTTCCGTATCTGCAGCCGTCCAATAAGAATGACGATAGAGTCAAGCTGGAGCATGCAATCAACCGTTTTGGTCCGCTGTCTCCATCCTGACACTCTAGTATAGTAACTTTGAGCTCCCGATATTTAATCGCCCCTCCTTCCCATTGCAGATTCCAGATACTTGAACTTGTAATTGTAATGTCACTCATTCTAAACCGAGAAATGTTTAGTAGTGAAATTCCTCGATCCCGCTTAATGGGATTAAGAACGTTAAAATTCCGGACGCTAACTGGAAACCCATTTAAACTTGAGTCAAGTGGCCCGCTACAATGTGCTCTTCTCCCTAGAATTTTTACGTGTCTTTCCTTCCCCTTTATACCTAAATCATTAAAAATATATACCGCCCATTAAATTTTATTAGTCGCTACCAAATAAGAGGAACAACTCTTTCAACAAATTGCAAAACGTATTAAAATAATGCGAATACTTTGATAAGCTATCCGAGAATTAAGCGTCGCAAAATTTCACAGATGGATAAAGACGAGAATAAAAAGTCGCTCTAACGCAGTTTTCGAATGGAACTTTTCAACGATAAAATTTGCAATTTTCGATAGAAAACCGCAGTGCGTAAAGAGTGACAAAACACGCATTTTTTCATTGTTCCTAATTTAATGTGCGTTAAGTAAAACTCTTCGACATCGAATTAGGTACAACGACGTCAGTTTAGAGAGCTAAAAGCTTCACCTATTTATAAAGAAAGTTAGTAACGACTGTTTGAAGAAAGATCTTGGAAAACGACATCTGGTGCCATTTATAAGACCTACATTTGTTACGACTATTAGATCCCATTTCGGCATATGTTTCTACAATAACGCGACTGTATCGATAACGTAAGGTTCTTTTGCTCAACAATCGTTGTTATAGCATTAAATTCGATTAGCTACCATCAAACGGCAATCGCGCTTCCCCAGTTCCATTGAACCTACTACTACGTCATCAATTATGCACGAGTGTGTTTCAGCGGATGGTTGTTTGTTCGTCGACTAATACCAAAAACTTTTACATCAATTCTTTACTTAATAATTTCGAAATTGTGATTTATTTTTCTAGACGTTTTCTTTATATTTATATCAACTTGTTAACGTTACAACAGTCGAAAATAAACATCTGGTTTATTTTAAAAACTAGTTTTGAAGGACAACACTGTTTGGACAAATAAACTAGCAGAAAAAATTATGCACAGTTTTGACTAGAAATGGAGACTCATTTGTAAATATTTCTTTTATCCTTCTAGTTCGGTTATCTCGTTTGTGATAAGAACGAGTGGCGTTTGAATGACCTTACAGTTAAGAGAAAAACGGAGAATTACCTACTAAGAAAGTTTTAATTTCAACCATGACACTAATTAAATAATGAAAAAAAAATAAAATATGAATATCCTTGAGAAATACTTACCTAGATGAGTCGAAACGTCCACATTAATAATGGTGTTTGATCTTCTTAACATTCGTCAAAAGGCCCATTTCACATATTTAAACTATCAAAAGGTTTCTACCTTACCGATCCATTTTAAATTTTAAAAAATATGATGTACGATAGTCACAAGAGGTAAGCCAAAAACAATTAAAAGTTACTTGGGCAGAAAAGCAGTGCTTAGCTGCTAAAAATACAATTTGTGCTACGACTGAACACAAGCACAAATGCTCATTTTTCTAGTTTCCAAAAAACCTTATTTTTTGTCCAAACATTATTGAGAAACAACGTATGCTTTTTTTCAATAACGTCATCATAACTGCATCCTTAATTTTTCTTTGGTTTTCTAACAATTAACAAATAATATTCATTAAAGAAAATAAATGAAGGGAACAGAGGAACAAAATTTTTATCATCTTATTTCATTTTAATCTTTTTACCAACGAAACTGCAAATAATTTTAGTTTCTAAACCATTTTTTTCAAACATTTAAGAAAGAAATAATATAGGGTTATTTTCAATAGGATCAATCGTTTTTTGATTGGTTGTTCATACAAAGAGAACAGATGAAAACTTAATCAACAAAATCTGGATCAATGATACAAAGACTCCAACATAATATTCAAGAAATCAATAGAAAATAATTTCAAAAAGGAAACAGTGTCAGTTCTGCTGATGATGATAGCTTAGCTATCGAAACACGTGTAGTTTTTATGTGCAGTTTTTAGGGGTTTTCTTTTTCTGTTACATAATTTTTGGGCTACTTTTGAATAGAATAAATGTACCTCTTTGAATTTTTAAACATTTATTGAACTAATACACAGGATGAAACCTAGAAAGTATTCCAAAACTTGAGATTTTTCTTTCTTTCTTGAAAACAGCTGAGTTTTGACAGAAACCGTGGTTCATTTCTCAATATAGTTCGTTACGTCATACTCTTCTCGGTTTTGATAAGGACGAGTGGCGTTTGAATGACCTCAAGGTTAAGAGGAAGGTAGAGAATTGTCAGACTAAGAAAGTTACTTTATCAATAATGAAATAAAAATAGAAAATAAAATATGAAGCTACTATAGTCTTGATACAATATATCCTTAAGAAATACCCGCCTAGATCGGTACAGTTGCGTTTAATCGACTGCAACATCCTTCAAACATTCCTAAAAAGGCCAAATTTGTCACATATTTAAATATCAAAACATCAAAAGTTTTCATTAAATCAACTTTGTCCGCAGTTCTGTAAGCAATTACGTAAGTCGATTCTTTGATTATTACAGCCAACTCAGTGTTGGCAAAAATAACAATCTCGAATCGCCTGCTGTAATTCGCAAGGTATTGTACAATAGCAAACAACAACACTAGGTTGTATACTTATTAGTTGTATATGATGTGCCCACATTTTTACAATAGTGAACTTACACCAGAGTACCATTTGTTCCAAATTAATGAAAGAACAATGTAGGTTATTTTCAATAGTATCAATTGTACTCTGATATTTTAATTGAACTGAAAAAATTTAATAAACAAAATCTGGGACAAGCCAACAAAATTAGCTAATATTTAAAAAAATACAAAATGTAGTAGGTGACACTCAAACAATTCTTAAATAAAAATTCCACGAATCAATTTTTTGTTTTTCTTTACTTAGTTTTGATGTAATGGATCGTATTTCGAAGACCCTCTGGTTTTATTGATACAGGCAGTGTGTCAATAACAAGCAAAAAAAATGTCAACTCAAAAAATAAATGCAGAAAACCCCAAGAATCTTAACCACCGCCAAGAATAGTCAAGATCTACAGAAATCAATTATTGTATTTCAATACATCTTTGACCGCCTGACCAAAAGTAGAATTCCAAATTTTTGAAAAATATTGCTTTTTGAAAACGTTGTTTTTCAGAAACATTCGAGTAATAATTTAAACTGTTGATTTTACGAGAATTGTTTTAGTACCGCTGAATGCATTGGTTTATTTGCAATTAAGCATGATTGGGCGTTGGAATAGTATCAACAAGAAGAAAGAGGACGTCGGACTAAGATGAGAGACAAGGAGAAATTTATGTGTGACACGAACTAGAACGTTTAATTCTGAATGCGTATTACATCAGAATTACATATTGATTATTTGCATCTTAAAAAAATTTCATGCAAGTGTTTATTTGTTTAACTGTTACTAGTTGAATAAATTAGTGCTAGTTCACTTCAACGGTAATACCACTAATAAATGACCAAATAATAGAAAATCGGTCAATATTTTTGACCATTATTAACTGATCCAATAAAAATATTTTTCACCTGAGTTTTTTAAGAAAATGAAGATCATTGTACTTTTGTAAGTTTTTCTTCGATTAACAGACAACTAATGACCACTTGGATGTTAAAGTGCAAATTGATTATAAATTATCAATTTTGATATTTATGTTTTTAATGTGATTTTTTTTATGTTTACAAATTGACCCACTGGCCCCAATAAAACATAGCCTTGATAAAATAAAACTCTCGCCCTAAGAGCGAAACGTCGACAAAGCTTTTGCAAGAAATATAATAGATTTCAGAAAATCCATGGAGTTTTTATTTTAAGTTTTAATATATTTTCTGTATAAATAAATTGTATTTAAAGTGACCCCATCCATTTTTTTGCCATCAGAGTAACAGGTGTTCATATAAAAAGCTGGGCTGGGTAGGTTTGGTAAGTTGGATATTTGGTAATTTTTTTAACAAAGTAGTCAACTGGTTGGTACAAAGTTTAGGTCAGAATTCTAGGTATCTAAGAAAACTTTCATTTCTGTCCATTTTAGGTTATATTTATGTCACACACTTTAATGGAGAGTTCCACGCCACCATGTAGGTAACAGGTACAGTTATTGGCCAGGTACTAGTTGTTGGACAATTTGAATTTAATTTCAAATAATAAGATTCCTGTCGGTAAAAACAATTGCAATTTACAGTAAAAATCTGACAACCTTGGTTTTATGTTCTTACCGATTAGAAGACACTTCAGTTAGTTAGGATTTTTGGATGCTAATCCCGCAAGAATCCATTCATAGACAATATGCCTGGAAGAGGGTGGTACAGGAGCTTTTAAAGAGAAACCCAGAAATAACCCTAAGGACTCCAGAAGCGATTACTGCGGCAAGTTCTAATATTTCCGAAAATGATATTCGGAAATGGTTTAGTGGAGTGGAACAATACTTAGATAAAAAGGTTATAGTGACATTCTTAAAGATCCATCACGTATTTTTAATGGCGATGAAACGTGTTTTTATCTATGCCCGAAAAATAAAAGAGTGTTAGCTGTAAGGGGAAGCAAAAATGTTTACGAAATTGAACATCACTCGAAAGTTAATTTAACAGTTATGTTTACGTTTGCAGCCTCTGGCGATCTTACACCGCCCATGGTAATTTATCCTTATAAGAGATTGCCATCAGACATTGTAAAGTCGGTACCTGCTGGATGGGGAATAGGTTGTAGCGACTCAGGGTGGATGAAAAACGAAAATTTCTTTGAATATATAGGAAACGTATTTTATAAACATTTAGTTGCCAGAAAAATCAAATTTCCAATAATATTGTTTGTTGATGGGCATAAAACTCATATGACCCTTCAAACTAGCGAATTATGTTCAAAGTTGCAAATAATATTAGTGGCTCTCTATCCAAACGCAACAAGGATAATGCAGCCCGCGGACGTTGCGGCGTTCAAACCCTTAAAAATTGGTTGGAACAAAGCAGTTTTGAACTTCAGAAGGAAAATCCAAATTCTGTGGTAACCAAGGAAAACTTTGCCTTAGTATTGAACAGTGCCATAAGTTCGTTAACGTCAGTTTCTATAATCAATGGTTTTAAAGCAACTGGGTTATATCCTTGGAACCCGTCAGCAATTGATTATTCCAAATGTTTGGGAAAGAACACCAGCAAAATCAAAGAAACTGTTTCTGAAGAAGACTCCATAATCTATGCCGAGTTTAAGAAAGTAGTTGGGACTGAAAAGATAAATATGTTCCAAAATAATGGATGTGAAGATCTGAATGAAGATGCACAAATTTTATATAATATACTCCAGTTATTCAAAATAAGTCAGATGATGCAAGATCTAATTTAATTGATACTAACTCAGATGATCTAACGCGTGATGAATATATTCCGTTTGCCGACAGGGAGAATAATGATCGTGCTGATATTATTGCTTCTTCATCTGATATCCCAGATACTCTAGAACAGTTAACCACAATCGAAATAGAAAATCTCGTAACGGACAGTAATAATATATCATCAACTAGGCTTTCTTCATGCAACCGTTCAACTTCAAATTTTAAGTTAACCACATATAACATAGACAACATTCCTATTATAAATATTAGTTCACCTAATCTTCCCTCCACTTCCTATAATTATTCGTCTCCGACGCAAGTAGAATCACCTTATCGGTCAAATTCTGGACAAAAGGAATTCATAAATGGGCACACCGAGGAGAAATCATCTATTGACAAATTCTTCTTTTGGCCGAAGACTCCAGAACGTAAAGGTAAAAAACGGAAAGACTTCCGTTTGTGCTTACATCCTCAGATCGGCAAAACATAGAAAAACGTAAAATACAAGAAAAATTAGAGAAAGAATTATTGAAAGAAGAAAGGAAACAGAAAAAAATAGAAACAAACAATAATAAAATAATTGCACAGAAAAATAAGAAAACAAAACGTATATACCTAAAGCTAAACAAATAAAATATAATAGCAAAGTCGGAGAAAGAAAAAACAATAGTAAAAGTTGATGAAATAAATTGCACAATTTTGAAAAGAGGACTTAAAGTTCATCTGCCGGAGAAAAAGTGCATTCAAGAAATCGATGAGCCTAACACGGAATCCACAAATTGTCAGTTTAGTGCGGACATTTTTGTAGCACCAAACGTATTTCTAATAGTCGCCCATGTGATGGTGGAACAAACGTTGAAGATACTGAAAGACCCAATTCAACCCATAAATCGGAAAGTGAAGATTATCTGAATGATTTCAAAAGCTATACAAATACTTCTACAAGTGTTATCAATTCACCTGATACTAGATCTACCTTGAAAAATGAAAAGTTTTCAGAGTCAAAAAACCTTTTTTTAAAATAGTTTTCAACTGCAATCGTCAAGCCATTCATCATTGACTAGAAATTTACCAAATTCAACTAAACGAAAACTATTTTCAGAAAAAGAAAATGAGACCCCTAAATCCAAGGTGTTTATTATTTCTGATGTCACTACAAAGCCAAATAGCAAGCATGCAAATAATGTTTCCACTGGGATATGTTATGCATGTACTATGAATATCACGGGTCTAAAATCAGGAAAAAATGCCACTTTTGTACAAGAACCTATCATCTTGCTTGTGTTAAAAAACCTCAACAATCAGAAAATGATGATAAGTTTGTGTGCAATAGCTGTAAAGTTAAAATAGTTTTTCCTAACAAGTGTGCAAAGTGATACTTTCCCATATCTACCAAAAGCAGTAGTAAGCTTTGAGTGTAGGAAAAACATTTTGTGCAAGTGTTAGGAACAATATTTTTTTCTAAAAGTGGATGTTAAGTAGGTAGGTACTAGGTATATTAATTTTTCATTTTCAAAAACGTTTCTGTTTGATTTTGTTAAAATAACATTTTGCTAATAAATTATTTAGGATTTTCTACAATAATGTACAAAAGCGTGCGCAAAGTAACTTTGTGTATGCAAATAAATGTGCAAAGTACTTTATGCTCGCTTGTAGAAAAATATCTTATTTTGTCGGGCTAAGCTCTATATTTTTCAGATGGCCAATTACTGGTATATAAGTAGGCCAACGACTGTGACTTTGTGGCCAATAACTGAATTTTTGTATGCTTTCAAAAATTTGTATTTTGATATTATTTAGAGGAATTAAGTTACAAAATAAAATTTTGTTCCTAATATTTGAATATGTAATTATTTGAGAAAAAATACTGCATTATTCGTGGTGTAGTAATTTTGAGAATAAACTGAAAAATACGTCTCTAAAATCCTTAAGTGGCCAATAACTGTACCCGTTACCCTATTATTTCAATGTATGTAAAAATTAAATCAATTCAATTCCACGGCCTGCCTAGCCCAGTTTTTTGTTTAAACATTCGTTATTCGAACACATTTTCAAAAATTAAAACTGACTTGGTAGGCATTGTACGAATCATCCAAAAAATAAAAGTCAAATAAAAAAGTCATATTAATTAAATTTATAGTGATCGTAACTAAATATAAATATAATAATTTTTTTTTATAAGGATAGAGGTAAGTTTAATGAAGACATAGAGAAATAATGCACCCGTTGATGTTTATCATTAAAGAATTAGTTGTAAAAAATATTTAAAAGTCATTACTATTTCGCTAAACTATATAGAATGTCATCAGTTGCAATTCTTGTAAAGTAAAACTGATTTTAAACAAAAATTAACCCTATAGTTTTCAATGTAAAAAAGTAGCAATTTTAAATTGTTAAGAGAAATGTTAACTAATATGCGTCTCCTTAGCATCATTTACTTCTAGCAATCGAGAAAATTAATGTTAGTTCACCACTTCACAAGAAAACTGCAAAATAACCAATGTGATAATTTTCAAAAGAAGAGTTATACCATAATCAAGTAACCTAGTAAACTGATGAAAATTGAATCAAAAGAATTTGTGCTAATCACCCCAAGCCATATGTGCATAAAATTGATGCTCATAAATGCTGTAAAAGGAGTGACACAATTTTTAAATGAAAATTGAAAAGTTGATAACTCTGTTGACTCAAACTAAATTTAAACACCAAAGAAAAGTATCGAAAAAAGGTAAATATTGTCATTGTATATTAATTTTAAATGTGTACGGAAACATATATTTTTGATATGCAACTATTTTTTAAAATATATTTCTTACACCGATCATCCTAAGTCTATAAATATTTAATAATCATAAATAAATACAACAAGAAACGTATGTTGACAAATATTCTATATGTAAATAAATATAAATTTTGCTATTTCGTAGCTAATACAAACATAAAATGTTTAATTCACTTTATGCGAATAAATATTCAAAATATTTTTTAAAAAACATATTACTTACGGAACGCAAACATTTTTTTTCAATTTCAAAATGTTTTCGTTTAATACTGTTGAGATTTTTACTCCTATCACATGCATAAAAACGAAAAGGGTGCAATAAAAAATGAATTGAAATTGAATAAAAAAAAATCTTTTCCGTTTGATAAATAATATAAAATTCGTCTTTTATTTTGATGTAGAATAAAAAAAGCTCGCGTAGATGAAAAATTAGTTAATTACATTTTCATCGATACAATTCGATTTTTAATCAAAATCGAGCTCAACATCAAACCTGAATTTTAATAAAATATATGAAAGCTCGTTACGTTATTTATTTGAAGCACTCATTAAATTTATACAGGCGTTAAGTGAAACAATTTCAAACTAATCAGGTGGAGCTCCTACTACACACTCTTTTCAAATACTTATTATCAGTAAATTTAATTCAAACAAACGTAGAAATTAGAGTCGTTCCGTTTGATATCTGAACAACGACATGCACAGACATAAACACGAAGCACATCTTTATCAAATCCTTTACAATCTATTGAGTATAAAGATAAATCAGCTGAGAAAATCCTATAAAACAGACATAAAACTTCGAAAGCTCATTTCAATCTTACAACCAAATGGAGCCATTCTAATTTCACCTTTCCATGCGAAAATCTACGAATTTATGCAAGAATCGATGTTGGTGATCGTTTTACTACTAGTAGTTATGAACTTCACATGTTTAAGTTCATATTTTGGTCCGTAATTTCATTAACAGCTTTCGCTTAACAGATTCGTGTTTTGTTTTAAATTTGCTTACAAAAACATGATGACTTTGAACGTTAATGTTTAATCATAACGTTGTTTATTCATTATTATAATTTTTTATTGTCTTTAGTTTTAGTTTAATAAGCTTTGATTGAGGTTAAATTATTCAAAATAGGAAAGTGGTATAGTTGATTTTTAAAAATAGTCTACAACTAGAGAACGGACCTGTGTAATAAAGAACTCCGCCTCCAAGAACCAATACTTCCCCTAAATGAGCAATTGCATTTCGAAGAAACCCTGAAGAAAACAATGAATAGTCTTATTTAGTTTGTGTTTATAAAAAAAAATATTTATTGTCATTCCAGGACAGTTCCAGTAATTTGTTATTTTAATTTCTGAATGTAAGTTCCGTTTTCCCCATTTGTGGTCACTTACAGCTGACAATTTTTTGTATTTCATCACCCTTCTCGACTTCAGCTAACCAGGATCAACAGTGTTTGATCTACTATTTGCGATATGAACCATTAGTAACAAAGGGAGGATTTGCATTAATTTCTTTTAATTAGAACAATTGTTCTATAAATGTCGGGTCTAATCAATTTAAGAATTAATTTCATATTTGACCTTCATTGTCACTATTTCCGCCAATATCTTTCCTTTTTGAGCCAAATTTCATTTGAATAATCAAGATTCTGTTCTGCAGCCCACAGCTCGATAGTGCGTTTAGATTAAATTAGAAAATATCAATTTAACAACCGTGAGTAAGTTTTTGAGATAAATGTTTTTCAGATTGTTATTTTTGTTGTACGATTTTCGATTCACCGTTTGATTCTAATTCACATTTGTATTTTAATTGAAAGTTCACCTTTGGGTTACTAATTCACCTTTGAGTACCAAATCGCCTTTGGGTTTTAATTCACCTTTCGGTTCCTAATTTACCGCTAGATTTGGATTCACCACCGCATGTCAACGATCCGTGATAAATCTTACTTCTTCGCTTCATTATCATATTGGAATTTGGACTGTCAGTTTACGCATGACTTTTGTTTGAACAATTGGATCACCTATTTGGCGTAATCTGTTCTACGTTGCGGATACTGGTGGCTAATACAAAAGACATCCGAACTACTACTTATTCAAACAGCTAACTTTACTTTTACTTATGCATTAACGTTGTATTCAGTATTTAATTGTAATAAGTTAAAGAAAGTAAAATACATTAGCTAAGTACATGCGTTTTTTCAAGTGTAATAATCTGTAGAAATCTGTAGTATGTAAGATGCACGTAAACGAATTTTTTAACTAAATTTATTGAATTCCTACCGAATAAAACAGTAATCAGTGATAATTACAGAATTACGAACGGCACCTACACACCCGTGTATCGCCTTTTTGAGACTCATCAGTATAGGGCAGCTCAAACGCATGTCTACAACGATCACTGGGAATAGTTACAGTATTTCAACACACCGTTCGGCTGCTTTATAAACAAGTGATTACAGAGCCTTTAGTTTCTAGTGTAAACTAATTTTTAAAGTTAGACCTTGACCCAAGCTTAACATAAAATCAAGAAATAAAACCCGTCTTCACTATCCTTTGATATCAAAATACTTATGATATTATTGAATGATAAAAATCTTTATCGAACAGGTGTGTAAGCAGGATCGTCAGTTCACGATTGTCACCGTCGACGTACTAATCAACATTAACAGAATTTTAAAACATTAGACACAGACGCTGTCGAACTCGTTCTCAAGTATCCATTCCTGAAGATCCCAAAGTATGGTAAAATGCATAGGGTAGTTTGGTGTTATCCAAACGACTATATTTGAGAACATGAATTTATATATGTACTTCATCAAATTTAAACAGAAAAATAGGAGACGCTCTTATTTCAGTTAAAACGTCCTGCTTACATAAACGAAATAAGTCTCAGTTGGTGGAATTGTATGGTTTGCATTTGTTGTAATTAAGGAATTTCCGACGATATATTTCTTTTTGAGTGCAATTTAATTTGACTAATCAAGATTCTTTTCTGCATGCCATAGATAATAGCGCAATAGTGCGTTTGTATTAGAATTAGAAAGTATCCATTTCACGACCGGAAGTAAATTTTTGAGATAAATGTTTTTCAGTTGTTATGCTTTTTGGTGAACAATTTTAGATTCACCGTTTGATTTCTAATTCACATTTGGGTTTCAATTCATCGTTTGGTTGTTTAGTTCACCTTTGGGTTACTAATTCACCTTTTGGTTCCTAATTTACCGCTAGATTTGGTAGATATTATCTTACTACGTCATATTGAAATTTAGACTGTCAAGTTAACGTATGATTTTCTGTTCTAACAATTGGCGTAACCTGGTTTGACGTCAATCATTTATTTCGTAACCTTCTACGTGACGGATATTGCTGGCTAAAAGGCAAAAGACATCTGAGCTACTACTTATTCAAACAGTTAACTTCACTTTTACTTATGCATGAACGTCATATTCGGTAAATAATTGTCATAAGCTAAAGAAAGCAAAATATCACCTATTAAAAAATTAATTTGAACACCGAATTAAATTCCCGTCGTTTCGCGATTAAGATTACGATAGTTAAGTATATGCGTTTTGTCAGTGCTTTTTGCGATTTTGTTATCTAAACCGTGTATGCTAAAGCCTTCGATAATTAACTTTACAAATTCTCTTGCAATATTACTGTTTTTATGAATTCTTTCCAAATTTCTTAATTCTTTCTTCGAACTCTACATTACTTTTCATACGAAATAATTGGACTACCGGATGTAGATTAAATTAAAGTAAAGTAAGGTTCTTGATTTAGTGAAGGGGTAATTAATGTAATAAATCGTATAAGGTCTTCCTTTTAGAGACGTCAAGAGCAATTTCCATATGACTCTTAAAATTTTAAGAATCTAAAATTCCCCATACTGCATTGCTGAGGAGTTGCCCAAGGTTTTTTAATTTGATGAAGAAGTTGTAGCGTTTAGGGTGTATACTCTAGACGCCGGGTCAAACTCAGAGAAAGAATTCGCAATCGAGTCGGTTTTAGTAGCATTAATTATTTGCACATACCGTGATCGAGCTGCACTATTTACAATTATGAATGATGAATGAAAGCGGCGTAGGTCAGCAACATAGTAAGTCGCGTATGTGTTGCGTGATGATACTCGACAACGTGGTATCATATGTCGAGTTGAAGATCGCAGGCCGGGTTAGAACTGGACCGATGGAATCGAACTCGGGCCAATACCAAACTGACTGATTATTGATGCTGCTTTTTACTGTTACTGTAGCTGTAACTACTTGACTGACTTCTTGACTCTACTCATACTTTGACTGATCGACCTCTAGACTGATTTCTGTTATCGTACCTACTTCGTTTTATAGGTGCGAAGTAGGTTAGTTTGCTTTGTAAGCAAGGTCGTTAAGAAATGCTGTCAGCGTTTCCTTAATTGCAATCGTTTGTTTGATTTCCGCATTTCCTTTGTAATATGCGGATGTAGAATTTGTGTGGATTGCGATGGGGTTGAGACGGCAAAAATGACTAATGACTAACCCATACTCCTATACTTTTGTACAAGAGTTAAGGCTTATAGACCTAAGTCATTGCCGCCAACATTGAAGCCTTCTTCCACTCCAGATACAGAAGATCCCACTCAATACGCTGTGCTGTTCTAACTTGGAAAAGTCATCCATCACTGCTCAATGTGAATGGAATGCTTCTTACATTTTTGTCCAGCACCGCCGCTTCCGATTCATTTACCATGTTCGTTGTGACGCTTTTCGCACAATACAGGCGAACATCAGACTTTCAACAAAATTTGACTTCATCACCTCCTAGTAATCTTTATTTCGTTATGCGGAGGCATTTCCCAAATTATTCAGACAAATCGAAACATATCTTGAATATGAAATGTTGGTATATCCGTCAGTGAAACAAACAATTAAACAATTTTGACCTTGTGTGAAGTTCAGTGCAATAAATCGCTTAAGAAACAGACGAACATAAAGTTCCTGGACGCTTTCACGACCACTTAAATCTCAATAACTGCAAAAGAAAACCGGAAAAGGCAATAAAAATTGTCAGCATAAAAAATCGTATATAAACAAATTTCGTGGTGTTCCAATTAGCGACACCCCAAACATTAAAACTTGTCTACTTATGCTTAAGTGACCAATTAGGAAATAACAGGAATTAGTAAACTGGAATTCGGCCAAAACCAAAAGCCTTTTAATGAATGCCGATGTTCTACAACCATACGTAAATCAACCCCGCGTCGAACTTTTGTTTTACCATTTAGATTTTCGCCTCTTAATTTACTACGTCCTTGATACATAAATACAAACTCTAAATTTAAATCAAAATTCAAGGTTGCGCTAAATAGGGACACCCGCCACACGTTGGATTTATTTACATAGCAAATTATTCAAATTCTCTCCGAGTAAATTTTAAAGCAGTCAGTTTATCGGCGGTGGTAATTCTAATTTTCCTTTTTTAAAAGCCACATGACGACTTTGCCTTAAATGAGAATGTCAAAACGTCATACCTCTAATCTCCTTTAAAGAAAAAAAAAAGAGGGATGAGGATACTTCTCGAACATTTTCGTTACTTTCTGTAATAAGAGGCTTATAATATGTGACAACACGTTTCATAGGTGGTGAGAGATTTCAAAAACAACACGTTGAGTTCATACCACACGTCCTATATAAATTCAGGGAAAAAATTTCGGGCCTATTTCATAATAACAGGATGTAACAGGAACACTGGCACTCGTTTGTACGTGCAGTGTTAAACAATGAAGCACGTCTGCGTTTGTCATACCCAGTATGATGGATACGTCGTATAATTAGGGAACCATTGACGTCAAGTGTCGGAGAAACAACCATTTCAAAATTTTACCTCATCTTATCGATCTTAGTTCGGACAACTTCGGTGTCTTTTATTTAATACCGTCAGTTAAATTAATTACGGGCAATGGGTAGAGGAAGTAGGAAAAGAGGGAAGAGAAGATTGAGGAAAGTAGATTAGCAACCCAGATAATCAGAGTTGAGTAAATACGGGCGACACGTCTAGAACGCAGAAAACACGACGCGTTAGTCTAACGAACCGCCGGTTCTACCGCAAAAGCAGACAATAAAAATGATAAAATCACCTGCTACGAGCTACTACCTCTTTTCCAGCGTGCACTCGCCCTCTACAACGGATTACCCTCTAATCCGCTTATTCAAAGAGATTAACGAATCAAAGTGACAAACCACCTTAAACATACAAGCTGCGTTTACTTTTGTGATAATTTATTCTTATCGATTAGGAAAAAAATATATAATTTGGGAAATTAAACTTCTCGGAATAAGAAGAGGTTTCTCCAGTCGGAAATTTCATTTTCAATAACAAATAACCCCGTACAGACTAAACGAAGACAAAAAGGAAAGCCTGGGTGCAGATCGTTAGGACAACGACTTTGTAAGAAAACATGACCTTTAAACTTTAAACGTGAAAGATACGAGGGTAACAAAAAGACAACGTTAATTTGTTATCAAACTTAATTCCATTAAATCTACTGCGTGTCACGTATTTCTAGGGTTTGAATTTACTTGGTTAGGAATGATTGGTCCACTTCTACACAGCGTGCTTTACATTAATGTACCCTCGCATACATTTGAACACTAACAACAAAAGATTTTATACAAATCATTTCTCACAGTAACTACTTTAATTATTGCAAAAAGACAGAGACTAATCGTTACGCGTGTGACAAGATTTGAGGTAGTAAACATAAGTAGTAAATGGAATGTTAAAGAAAAATGTATAAACTCGAAAAGGCCTATGTTATCTAAAAAGTGTTCAACATCTATCACATTTGTAGAAAATTTCATTGAATGTCAAAATTTTTCGATATCACGTTAATTCCACAATAATTCTGCTCCATACAAAGTTTTTATTTCTTTGAAATAACGTCCATTTTTTATCACGAGTCTCAACTTTTGATATCAAAATTAATTAACGTAAGCTCTTTTTCATTTGAAACTGATCCCGCCACAAGGATTTACTAAAATCGCTCGACCAGATAATGTTCATCACTCTCCTTTCGGGCTTAAATAAGTATTTTTAGAAATCGTTACTAGTGGTTCTCCCAGTCTGAAATTACTATGAAAACGCCATCTGGTGGCAAGATAAGCAACATAGCACAATTGATAGCCTAGGAAAAACCCTTTTTAACGACACCAAGTTTATAAGCTTTTTTGGAAAATGTTCAAACACCCCTCACCACTTTCCTATCGGAGATAAACCAAAAAGCATTAAAAAAAGAGATTAATTGGTTTCAGCTTTAAAACAGCATTCGCTCTAAATATCAGGTTTCAACATTTAAGATGGCAATTATGCTCCATGGTGGTAGCGCAGAGCAACCTGCATCGGTGTATGAGTTTAAAATCCCATAGGTAGACCAAGTCGGGAAGCAAACGAGAGAAGAGGAGTTGGGCAAGCATTACAAAAAAAAAGGGGTAGTAACCAAGGATGGCAGCAGATGTGCACCAACAATGAATTACCTACTACATGTCAACACATCTGGCCGAACTTATTTACTTAAGAAAATCGATTCTTTTTACTTTCCACACAATTTAATTTAATTCAATTTCAAGCATTGTGAAAAATTCACGAAATAATCAGGTACCGACCCAACAGTCACTTTTGATGATCAACACTTACTCCATAACTTGTGGCTTTGGTGTATTACTTACTCTATGAATAAACATTCTAGATCAATTCAATTTGGTTCAGTATCAACCAAGTAATGAGTTTTCGACCACCATGGAGTATTCCAAAATAAAATTGTTCGTCACAAGATGAAAGAAAATACGAAAAAATAATACAACAATTGGAGATAAGTTTGAAAAAAGCCTCTCAATATCGCCCAATAGAATTAGTCTTGCTAACTTGAAGATTCTCGGAGGTTAAGAAGAAGGTGTCATGTGCTACTCAAACTTGCTTCTTGGTGTTTTTTGTGATTGATACGTATGACACCAGCGCTCACAATCACTATCATTCAAATTCCTTTCAAAGAGAAGTTGACGACCGATTAGTGAAATTTTGGGAAAACGCCTTTTTGTGTTGGTCAACAGAATATTGGTCGTTTCCTACACTGTTATCAAGTCATCTCAAACAGGAAATGGCTACACCACATCCTTACTAATTGACAAAGTTCCATGCCTTAAGAGAAGACTCTTCTTCATCCAGCTAGTGTAACTGATCCGAGTTTTAGAGTGAATTTAAATTTAAAAACATGTTTAGCGTTTCATGTTGGTAATGGTCGCTAAGTTCCCAATGTCCCAATTCATCAGAATGCTCTGCCTCTTTTCCTGAGATTCATTTGATCTAGTAAGGATGGTCACGACAAACTGTATATGCAAACGATGAAATAGCTAGCACCTTAATTTTCCCTGATGGAACATCTCCACTATCCTATATAAAATATTTAGAAGAACTACTAGATATGAATAAAGACATCCAAGAGTCTATAAGATTCTCGATTAGTTAGCAAAACTAATATACTGTCAAGCCTAAGTAGACTGCTTATCAGAGAATCAAAAAGAAGCTTTGTGCAGCTATGAAACCTTTTCAAGAAAAATTCGTATAACCTTGTGGGTGATCAAACGAATCAAGAGCCGGGCAACACGTTAAAATGGTGATGAAGAAAAAGCCTTACAACTGTACAATAACTAATTAAAAACCCGTCTGATTAACAAAGTAAAAGTGAGTGCATTTAATCCTCTGACGCAGACTCAGACTAAGTAAATTCTTCGAAAAAAAGATTCCGCTCCTACAATTTCTGACTGACAATTCAACTGTCACAATTAATTAGTGTCCCGCCATCAAAGGAAAGGAACACCAACTGCAGCGTCTATTTTAACCAACAGAAAAACACCAAAAACTGCACCAAAAACTTTACTGGACACGTAATGTTTCAACCTTTAGATTCTTTGATAATACAAGAAATATCTGGAAAAACCCAAAAATCACAGACTGTTTTACAGAATTCAAAACAAATTTCGAATAACACTTCCTTGTTCAGAAAGTATTTGCGCCGAGTAGCACAAGAAAATATTTGACTTCCCCTGCTGCAATCAGAATAAGGTAAAAAATTAATTATTTCAAGTTTAATTTTGTTATCACATCGGTACTAAATTAATGGAATACAATGTAGGCAACAGCAAGAAGTAATGAGAAGATTTTTCTCCATGTTAAAGGAAGTGTTGAAGATCAAGTAAAGGAAATAATTATTTGCACATAGAGAGTACAAATTCTGCTTGGTGCATGGAAGGGTCAGAAATACATGCAATGGTTGAGAGAATGGGTGAACAAAGGCTCTTGCATTGAGATAATAAAAGAAAACAGACTGTCCGAAAGCGTGGAAATCATTTACTGAAGTTTTCCAAACTGTCTCCTCTCACATTAGTCTATTTGCTAAAAGTGCAACGTTTTTTGATGTTCATGTGAAAAACTCATATGTGGTTTAGAGAATCAACTAATATATATTTCATTAAACGAGTTTTTGTTTTTTTTTGTAAGAGTAGAAAGTGTATAGTACATAATTCGAGCTGTAAACATTTTCCAGGCTCGTGTTGTTTATTACAGTCCCGCTTTACAGACGCGCACATAAATCAGTCGCATACAAAAACGTCGTTTAATATACATGGTTCAATATCTTAATCACCAATTTCTCTCTTGGTGGTAAATATTATACCTACACTCTTTTCGTATCCAAGTAGTTCTCGTTCTTTTAGAAAATGAAGCGTTAGCTTAACACACGCCTTACTTCTCTTTATTGAAAATTATTTCAATTAATTAATTACTTAACTTTCCATCTGTGGGTTGTAAATAGGTTTAGGTTTCCGCGGTCTGTTGATGAACTAGGGGATCTAGATTCTAAATGAGTGATCAGTTTCTTCAGCGGTCCATCCATCTACGATTTATTTATTCGTATGGTACACTATTTTGTATTATTGTACTGTGATGTAAGTGTATGTATGGTGTCTCAGAAGATCTACGATGTTAAATGTAGACTGAGTGATTTAAATCAAAAGCAAACATGTGTGTTTCATTCCTCTCAAAAAAGAGGAGAAACAGACCGGCAAAGAGTTCGCATCAAATGGGAAAAATTTTTGTAATTGAGATATCCGCAAAATTTCTTTTGGCAAATAATTCAGCATATCAGAATGACAAAGACGAATGTCATGTGACCACTGCCATGGCGACAAATTTAAAAATATCCCTTAAATATGTAAAAAGTGAGATGACAAGATATTGAAAAAATGCCTAAGAGACAAGTTGTTCAGAATTAGATTATACGTCTATGTGCAAATTTTCAAAAGAAAATAACGACTTTTCAAAAATATCAGTTTTCCAGCATTTTTTCCGGAAATATTGAGAAAACAATGCGTTTGATTTGCATAAAATACAATAAAACCAACAAATAAACTTCACAATCTAGTAATTTTTATTTATTAGTCTACCAATGGACGCCATGGACTAAAAAATTTTTTTTTTTTTTTTTGGGTTTTTTTTTGGATGGATTGTTGTATGGTAAAAAGGTTGTTTTTTTTTTTTTTTTTTTTTTTTGGATAAAAGCTCATACAAAAACATACAAAAATTCCCGGAAAAAATGCCGGAAAACTGATATTCTTTTGAAAAATTCGTTATTTTCTTTTGAAAATTTGCACATAGACGTATAATCTAATTCTGAACAACTTTTCTCTGAGGCATTTTTTGAATATCAGTAGAATGAGGACAGCTTGGACTTTGGACCCTAATTAGTAAAAGTGAAGGCAGCTAGCCTAATTAGGCTAACAGCCTCTCACCTACCTCTCACCTCATCAGGCAGTTCCCTAATTAGGCCTCTCACCTCATTAGGCTGTTGTTGTCAACAGGCTGTTGACGTCAATGGAAAATACGGCCTCTCACCTCATTAGGCTGTTGTTGTTGAGTTGATTTCCATCATGGCGGATGTTTCGGCGGTCGTTTGAATTTCAACATGCTTCCATCATGGCGGATGTTTCGGCGGTCGATTTGAATTTCCAACATGGCGTCCCATCATGGCGTCCTAAAGTTTTTATGAATTTAAAAAACTTGGTTGAGATTCGAACTTGCAACCATTGCATTACCGAGCCAAGGCTTTAACCACTAGGCTACGGCGACAATTGAAAGATGGAGTTTGAAGTTTGTATATAGCTGTAAAGGTTGATTAAGATGAATTAATGATGCTGTAAAATGTAGGATAAGACCTGTTGATTAAACATTTAATAAACAAGATGAAAAAGGATAAAAACATATTTATCACTCTCATTCATTATAAACTAATTAACAAACAAAAATAACACTCACGTAGCGCCATTTTGTATGATTAAACATTTAATAAACAAGATGAAAAAGGATAAAAGAACATATATTTATCACTCTCATACTTTTATAAACTAGAAAACAAACACGAAAAACAATTACCTAAAGCGATTCAATATGGCTGTCAAACCAGTATGGCTTCAGAGTCAGTGCTAGATTTAAATTAAAGTTGTTGTACAAGGTTGTTTTTCGAAAACATATTTTTCTTTGAAGTTTGTATATAGCTGTAAAGGTTGATTAAGATGAATTAATGATGGTGTAAAATGTAGGATAAGACCTGTTGATTAAAAAAGTTGAATAAGGATAAAACATTTAATAAACAAGATGAAAAAGGATAAAAAACATATTTATCACTCTCATACTTATAAACTAATTCACAAACAAAAATAGCAACTACTTAACGCCATTTTGTATGACGTATGATTTAATAAACAAGATGAAAAAGGATAAAAACTATATTTATCACTCTCATACATTATAAACTAATTCACAAACAAAAATAGCAACTACTTAACGCCATTTTGTATGACGTATGATTTAATAAACAAGATGAAAAGGATAAAAACACATATTTATCACTCTCATACATTATAAACTAATTCACAAACAAAAATAGCAATTACGTACCGCCATTTTGTATGATTAAACATTTAATAAACAAGATGAAAAGGATAAAAGAACATATATTTATCACTCTCATACTTTTATAAACTAGAAAACAAACACGAAAAACAATTACCTAAAGCGATTCAATATGGCTGTCAAACCAACATTTTTCTTTATTAATTACATTAACCACGGTTTTAACAACTACTTTTAAAGTTATGGCTGATTAAAAAATTTAACATACTGAGGCTCGAACCATTAACGATTGATACACAAACTTTTGTAAACAGATGACACCATTTTCTATGACGTATGATTTTAAAAACATACCTGTTCAACATGTTAATTACATTAACCACGGCTTTAACAACTAGTTTTGAATTTACATTTGATTAAAAACTTTAACATACTGGGTTTGAACCATTAACGTTTAAACCAGCACTACGTATTTAACAAGTAGTTTTAAAAAAACTTTAACACTTCAGGGTTCGAACCATTAACGTTTGATACACCACCACATATTTAACAACTAGTTTTTAACTTTACATTTGATTAAAAAAACTTTAACACTTCAGGGTTCGAACCATTAACGTTTGATACACCACCACATATTTAACAACTAGTTTTTAAAAAAAACTTTAACATACCGAGGTTCGAACCATTAACGTTTGATACACCACTACGTATTTAACAACTACTTTTAAATTTACATTTGATTAAAAAACTTTAACATACTGAGGTTCGAACCATTAACGTTTAAACCAGCTATACGTATTTAACAAGTAGTTTAAAAAAACTTTAACATACCGAGGTTCGAACCATTAACGTTTGATACACGTATGTGTTAAGGAAAATAAAAAAAAACAACAAGGAGGATAAAATTTTATTTGCATCTCTGTTACACAACACATTTACAAGTACCAATAACATATATTTTTAATTGGAAGAATAAAGAAAGCAGGAAACAAATTTTATTTCTCTCTCTGTTTCACACACAATATAAAATTATTTTACAAAAATATGAAACGTTACAACTTCAGAGTTCCATCTATGAATGGCACACCTCATCTAGCATTCGTTTACCAGTTTGAGAACCATTTTACGATGTCACCAAAAATTTTCTTTCTGCAAACGTAGAGTTTTTTATACTGACGACCAGTTAACCGTCTCCAACATCTGTAAATTGAAATAAAAATAAAACCACAAACATTTTTAAAAAGTGTTAACAAGAATCAATTTAACAACAAAATTTAATACTCAAAAGTTGAGAACTATTCATTAAAAATACGTGAATTGATAACAATTCATTTTTAAAAGATTAAAATTAATAATAATACTCACCTGTTTCGATTTTCGATAGACATACCAATTTTAATGATATGGAAAGATCTACATTTAAAACAATATTTCAAGCTGTTTATATAGGTATACAAACCCACTAATGGATTTGTTTACGGAATATCTCTATTGTGTGAAAGTTAAAAACAACTTTTCCGTCACTCAATTAAGGCGATTGTTAAAAAACCAAAAATGTAACCATTCAAAATACCTAATATAATGTAACCAACAAATTTGCCCAAACTTAATACACTGCTTGACAAGATAATTAATTAAAAACTTTATTGTACAAAAATTCGTTTGATATGCAAAACTCTGTTTTAAAGGATTGCCTAACAAACAAATTTAACAAACGTATTTGATTTTAAATGAAACTACTGACCCTCTTAAAGATTAAAAATTCATCTCTCCACACAATCTGCAGAGAGTGCGATTGTCTTTCAAAATGAACCAAAATATTTACCATATGTTAGTTCGTAAATTATAAAAAACGTTATTGAAATCCCAACTCAATAATAAGTTGTAGGTTTCTATAACTTCTAAATGATTAACTGTGTCATCCATTATTTTATTTATGTAATTAAAATCTGTAATAAGTACTTCCTACAGCTTCTAATAAGATGTACAATAAAATTATTATTTCAGTTTCTTATTTATAATTTATTTAAATAATCGATGTTTTATCGACAATTCAAGTTTATTGACAACTTAACTTATATTGCGAATATTATTTAAAAACAACACCAGATAAAATATTTATTAAATCAGATATTTTTTAACATGAGATCAACATGTTGTGGAGTCTGTATTCTTTTATACTTTTACTGTCTTATAAGGTTAAACTATTTTAATGGATGAAAAATTCAAGGAGAATATTACATTACAAGATTTAGACCAATTATTTCTTAACTCATCGGACTTCACAAAATTACAATCTTCACCATTCAATAAATTTAATTTACTAACTTCCAAAATCATTTATGAAACTCAAGGAACATTTAGTTTCTTTAATGTATATTCTACAAACATCAAAATCTCAAATCCAAAAATTCCAAATTTATACTCTTTACCTAAAATACATAAAACCAACCATCCTATTAGACCAATAGTTAATTACAAATCTTCACCAACATACTTTATTTCTAAATTTCTATCCCGCGTTATATCAAAAGAAATTAATTTCAAACCATCTTATTCTATCAAAAAAAAATACAATTAAATTAGTAGAAAATTTGCCTAAACCGAGAATCATTCTAAGGAAGAGTGTAAGACGTTTAAAAAAAAACATTTTATTATTACTGTAGTGGTTCTAACAAAATCAAAAGAAACATTACAACGATAACGCATAAGATTCTTTTGTAACATGTAGGCGAACACATAACAATAATGCTAAGTATCTCGAGATGTACACGTTTGACAAATGCAATTTATCACATTGAAATTTTTTGAATTATACATTAAACATCATAGTCTTCAAACTTTATTCACAATGCAAGAGTTTATATTGAATAAAGTAAAAGATGTTAACTCCCATAATCTGAACCTTGAATGATTCTGTAATGATGTTCAATCAGCTTCAGATGACGAATATAAAAATTTGAAGGAAGCAATTAAATATGTTTTAAGATATACTAAAAACTTATTGTTACACGACCTGTACTATACTTACTAATTTTCTAATTGATGAAATTAAAAATACGACTTCGTGAATAATCAAAATATACATATTTTATATTTATATTAACGTGAATGTAAATAAAGTATTTCCAATATAGATCATACGGGTCTTAATATTTTTTCAACGTGTATAGTTTAGTTAATTTAATTTTTAAATGAAACTACTAATTCTATGAAACAACTGGACAATGTTTAACTTCATCATTACGTTTTTAATTATACAATTTGCATATATTTAAATCTATTAAGAAGTTGGCGGAATCTAAAGTGTTAGGTACTAACTAAAATTTTTAATAAAAATGTTGAATTAATAATTTTGTAAACTATTAAGATGTGAAATTGATTTTTGTGTAATCATTGTGTATAAGTTTGTACAAAAATTAAAATTGTTTAAACTAATAAGACTGTTTTTGCATAAATACACTTGAATAGTTTTTACCTAAGATCTTTTCGATAACAGGTATATAATCATTGGTTGATTTCTTCAACACTGCAGCATCTTCTTTTGACGAATAAAAAAAGATTTATTTAGTTAAATATACTCATAAATCGTTTATTCGTTTGCTAGAAAAATAGTTACAATAATGTCGATAAATGCAATTTATCACATTGAAATTTTTGAATTATACATTAAACATCATAGTCTTCAAACTTTTCTCAACGTTTTAGTTTTATTCAGAATAATTTTTTAGTTAAGTATTAAAGATTTCCAAGTTTTTAGAAACTATTTTATTTCTTATCCAATTCATAGAATTATTTTGAGATATGGAAAAATTATACCTTAAGAAGTATATCATTAGATTAGGTTAACAAAATCTAATATATTTGAAAATATTTTTCTAAGATAAAAAATATTTGAAGATAAGTTTTGTAACGTTAGAGGGATACACTTCAATATCTTTCTAACAATATAACTAATTTCACAAATTGTATTTAGATCTGATAATTAATAATTCAGAACTTATTTTTGTTTTCAAATTTTAATTTATGGTTACTTCAACAATATATCGTATTATCTTCAAACTCTATAAGATACATATTTAATCTTTACTTAACAATTACTTTCAATCCTTTTTAGGTTATATGTTTCTACTTACATCCATAATGATCAGATGTTAAGATAATTAAAACAAAATGTAGTTTTAAAATATGTTTTTATTTATTTTCTCCCAAATATAAATCCTTTTTATTTACAATTTGATTATTAATTAATTGAGGTATATATGGTTGGCAGGGGTTTCATTGTCCCAGAATTCATTACTCACTGGAGGAGGACCCATTCCACTGTCCTTGAATGAGGGGGTTGCTGCTGTTGCCGCTGTGCTTGCTCCCATTCTTCCATTTTTTTTTTTTATTTTCAAATTCCATCTTTACTCGGGTCTCCTCCGGGTGGCATTTGTAAAGTGTGTTTCCCCAGTCTGTGCCGCACCATGATATGATATTTGTTATATGGACACACCACCATGTCTATAATAAAGTATAAATATTTAGAATAAAACTAGTAAACAAAGTTTTATATTACCTTCTCCAACTGGTTGAGATATGCCAACTTCTTTCCCTATTGATAAATCCATTCTACAGAAATTAAGAATTAAATTAAAAAGTGTAACACAAACGGTAGATAACAATAAAAGTTTTTGTAAATAAATAATTAAAATAATAATAATGATAATAACTTACGATTTATAATATTTTCTTTTAACCTGCTTCTTATTCTGTCTCGACTTGTTTATGATGTATTTTACTGTTTGGTATACGGTTTTATACCATTCAGTTAATTATTGTTCTACGTCATTCTATTAACAAGATTCTTGAAAGTTGTTTTTTTGTCAATTTTTATAATGCATAGTTGGAAAATTTATTGGCAAAACAAATTATATACATAATAAAGTTTTTTTTGTCAATTTTTATAATAATGAAATGGTTTTACCATCTCATAAAACTAAACTATACACGTTGAAAAAATATTATGTACAAATACAGTAAATAACTTTATAATTATATGTAGATTATTTTTAAAAGGTTTATAATAATAAACTGTGTCAGAGTATAAGACAAGTTTTTCTAAATTAGTTCAAAGCTGAAAAAATTTACAACAGGTTGAATAAAATATATTTCTATTGGACATAACCCTCTTTGTTTTATAATTTTACCTAGATTAAATAAGATTTATTTAGTTAAATATAATCATAAATCGTTTATTCGTTTGCTAGAAAAATAGTTACAATAATGAATCGTATTCAAACGTATTTAATTTAATTTTTAAATGAAACTACTAATTCTATGAAACAACTGGACAATGTTTAACTTCATCATTACGTTTTAATTATACAATTTGCATACTTTAAATCCATTAAGAAGTTGGCGGAATCTAAAGTGTTAGGTAATAAGTAATTTATTTTATTTTAAAACAGAACTTAAATGAAAATGGCACTTAATAAGAAAACAAACAAACGTATGTGTTAGTTTAATTTTAACACCTGTAAACAACTGAAACAAGTCTTAAAACCAAAAATTTAACTTATTAAATATTATTTTTCCCAAATACTGTTATAAACTATAAACTAAGATTTGTAAAACATGACACATATTGTTTACCAACAACTTCTAATAAGATTTATAATAAAATTATTAATTCAGTTTCTTTAAGAAGTTGGTGGAATCTAAAGTGTTAGGTAATAAGTAATTTATTTTATTTTAAAAAAACCAGAACTTAAATGAAAATGACACTTAATAAGAAAATAAACAAACGTATGTGTTAGTTCAATTTTTTATTGAATGTGTAATAAAATAATTTATTTAAGTCTTTAATTCTCTGATCAGATATACAATTTTAGTTTTTGAAATAGTTATGTAAATAAAAATGAAATTGATTTTGTGTAACTATAATGTTTACAAGTTCGTTACAAAAATTAAAATAGTTTAACCTTATAAGACAATTTTTGCTAATACAAAAATGAAATTTAATTCAATAAAAATTGAACTAACACCATACGTTTGTTTGTTTTCTTATTAAGTGTCATTTTTCATTTTAAGTTCTAGGTTTTTAAAATAAAATAAATTACTCATTACCTAACAACTTAGATTCCACCAACTTCTTAAAGAAACTGAATTAAATAATTTTATTATACATCTTATTCAGAAGTTGTGAGGTAAATAATATGTTTATGTTTTACAAATCTTAATGTGTATTTTATAACAGTATTAAGGGAAAATAATATTTAATAAGTTAAATTTTTGGTTTCAAGACTTGTTTCAGTTGTTTACAGGTGTTAAAATTAAACTAACACTTTATACGTTTGTTTATTTTCTTATTAAGTGCCATTTTCATTTAAGTTCTGGTTTAAAATCAAATAAATTACTCATTACCTAACACTTTAGATGCCGCGAACTTCTTAATGGATTTAAAGATATGCAAATTGTATAATTAAAAACGTAATGATGAAGTTTAACATTGTCGTAGTTGTTTTATAGAATTAGTAGTTTCATTTAAAATTAAGATTAAATACGTTTGAATACGATTCATTATTGCTAATTATTTTTCTAGCAAGCTTTAAGTAAACGAACTATGACCCATGATTTAACTAAATAAATCCTTATTTAATCTAGGTAAAATTATAAAACAAAGAGGGCATGTCTCAATAGAAAGCTATATTTTATTCAACCTGTTGTAAATTATCAGCTTGAACTAATTTAGAAAACTTGTCTTATACTCTGACACATTTGTTTATTAATATAGCAACCTTTTAAAAATAATCTACATATAAATCTAGAAAGTTGATTTACTGTGACTATTGTACATACATTTTTTTCAACGTGTATAGTTTAGTTTTATGAGATGGTAAAACCATTTAATTATTATAAAAATTGACAAAAACGTAATATGCACATAATTTGTTTTTGCCAATAAATTTTCCAACATTCATTATAAAATTGACAAAAAAACAACTTTCAAGAATCTTGTTAATAGGAAATGACGTAAAGAATAATTAACTGAATGGTATAAAAAACTTTCAAACTATAAACAGTAAAATACATCATAAACAAGTCGAGACAGAACAAGAAGCAGGTTAAAAAGAAAAATATTATAAATCGTAAAGTTATTATCATTATTATTAATCAATTGATCTATTTACAAAAACTTTATTGTTATCTACCGTTTGTGTTACACTTTAATTTAATTCTTTAATTTCTGTAGAATGGATTATCAATAGGGAAATGAAGACAATTGTCTCAAAATTGATGATTAAACTTTGTTTACTAGTTTTATTGTAACTATTTATACTAGCACAATAACGATTTGTGTTATATTTCTGTATCATATTCGTAATTGTAGGCTGAAATAAATGCCCCACCGGAAAGTATGGAATTTGAAAACCAAAAAACTATAAGATCATACTATTATCAGCCTTTAACAAAACATTTCATTCCCATGAGCAGGTACTTTTCAAAATGGCACAAATGGGTTAATGAAAACACAACAACTCATATATTACCTCAATGATGTAAATGTTAAAGTGTAAATAAGAGAATATAAACTTTGGAAATAAGTAAAGCTTTAGAACACATTTGTTAGCCAATTAAAATCGATCGTATGATAATGAAAAAAACATATCAATAATTTATTAGTGCTTCAAGTAAGGTAAGAAAGCAAGTTGTAAGCCATCTTACATTTGTGAAATAGTGTATTGTTAGAAAGACAACATTTTCCTAACATTCTAAAGTCAAATATTTTAGTGTTGAAAAATATTACTTCAAAAAATATTAGATTTTGTTAACTGTTGTGATTTACTCTTAAAGTACCATTTCATATCTAAAATAATTCAAGAAACGATTAAATAAAATAATTTCCTAAAAAACTTGAAATAATAATTAAAGTAATACAAGTAAACTTTAAAATATTGGCATGAATTAGTAGTACTAATTCAAAAGAGCTAAATGTGTTAAGTACATTGATCAAGTGTATAACTATTTTTCTAACAAACGAATAAACTTGATTTATAATTCAATTTAACTTTTTAAATAAATCTTTTTTATTAATCTCAAAAGAAGATGCTACAGTATTGAGAAAGAATCAATATATACCTGTTATCGAAAAAGATCTTAGGTAAAAACTATTCAAGTGTATTTATGCTAAAAACAGTCAACCTCAATTTAAACAATTTTAATTTTCATACAAACTTATACACAATGATTACAAAAATCAATTTCACATATTAATAGTTTACAAAATTATTAATTCAACATTATTTTATTAAAATTTTTTAGTACCTAACACACTTTAGATTCCGCCAACTTCTTAATAGATTTAAATATATGCAAGGTGTATAATTAAAACACGTAATGTGAAGTTAAACATTGTCCAGTTATTTCATAAATTAGTAGTTTCATTTAAAATT
Organism: Abscondita cerata; assembly: GCA_030710515.1. Taxonomy (NCBI): domain Eukaryota; kingdom Metazoa; phylum Arthropoda; class Insecta; order Coleoptera; family Lampyridae; genus Abscondita; species Abscondita cerata. The sequence continues at coordinate 452,681 of JALBCR010000932.1, forward strand.
AAATTAACTAAACTATACGTTGAAAAAATATTAAGACCCGTTATGATCTATATGGAAATACTTTATTTACATTCACGTTAATATAAATATAAAATATGTATATTTTTATTATTCACGAAGTCGTATTTTAATTTCATCAATTAGAAAATTAGTAAAGTATAGTACGAGGTCATGTAACAATAAGTTTTTAGTATATCTTAAAACATATTTAATTGCTTCCTTCAAATTATTTTATATTCGTCATCTGAAGCTGATAGCAGCATCATTACAGAAATCATTCAAGGTTCAGATTATGGAGGATTAACATCTTTACTTTATTCAATATAAACTCTTGCATTGTGTAGTAAGTTTGAAGACTATGATGTTTAATGTTATAATTCAAAAATTTCAATAATGATAGAATTAAATTTGTCAAACGTGTACATCTCGAGATACTTAGCATAATGTTATGTGTTCGCCTATCATGTTACAAAAGAATCTTATGCGTTATCGTTGTAATGTTTCTTTTGATTTTGTTAGGCAACCACTACAGTAATAATAAAATGTTTTTTGTAAACGTCTTACACTCTTCCTTAGAATGATTCTCGAGTTTAGGCAAATTTTCTACTAGGCTTAATTGTATTTTTTTGATAGAGAATAAGATGGTTTTGAAATTAATTTCTTTTGATATAACGCGGGATAGAAATTTAGAAATAAAGTCTGTTGGTGAAGATTTGTAATTAACTATTGGTCTAATAGGATGGTTGGTTTATGTATTTTAGGTAAGAGTATAAATTTGGAATTTTAGATTTGAGATTTTGATGTTTGTAGAATGTACATTAAAGAAACTAAATGTTTCGCTTGAATTTCATAAATGATTTTGGAAAGTTAGCTAAATTAAATTTATTGAATGGTGAAGATTGTAATTTTGTGAAGTCCGATGAGTTAAGAAATAATTGGTCTAAATCTTGTAATGTAATATTCTCCTTGAATTCTTTCATCCATTAAAATAGTTTAACCTTATAAAGACAGTACAAAGAATAAAAAGAATACAGACTCCACAACATGTTGACTCATGTTAAAAAATATCTGATTTAATAAATATTTTATCTGGTGTTGTTTTAAATAATATTCGCAATATAAGTTAAGTTGTCAATAAACTTGAATTGTCGATAAAACATCGATTATTTAAATAAATTATAAATAAGAAACTGAAATAATAGTTTCATTGTACATCTTATTAGAAGCTGTAGGAAGTACTTAATACAGACACTTGAGTACATAAATAAAATAATGGATGACACAGTTAATCATTTAGAAGTTATAGAAACCTACAACTTATTATTGAGTTGGGATTTCAATAACGTTTTTATAATTTTACAGAACTAACATATGGTAAATATCTTTAGTTCATTTTGAAAGAACAATCGCACTCTCTGCAGATTATTTGGAGAGATGAATTTTAATCTTTAAGAGGGTCAGAACATTTCATTTAAAATGAAAAACCTTTAATAAATTGTGTTTGTTAGGCTAATCCTTTAAAGCAGAGATTTTGCATATCAAACGAATTTTTGTACCATAAAGTTTTTAATTAATTATCTTGTCAAGCAGTATATTATAGTTTGGGCAAAAGTTTGTTGGTTACATTATATTAGGTATTTTGAATAATTACATTTTGATTTTAACAATCGCCTTAATTGAGTGACGAAAAAGTTGTTTTAGCTTTCACACAATAGAGATATTCCGTAAACAAATCCATTAGTGGATTTGTATACCTATATAACAGCTTGAAATATTGTTTAAATGTGAGATCTTTCCATATCATTAACATTGGTATGTCTATCGAAAATCGAAACAGGCCTGAGTATCATTATTAATTTTAATCTTTTAAAAATGCATTGGTGTATCAATTCACATGATTTTTAATGAATAGTTCTCAACTTTTGAGTATTAAATTTTGTTGTTAAATTGATTCTTGTTAACTACTTTTAAAATGTTTATGGTTTTATTTTTATTTCAATTTACAGATGTTGGAGACAGTTAACTGGTCGTCAGTATAAAAAACTCTACGTTTGTAGCAAGAAAATTTTGGTGACATCGTAAAATGGTTCTCAAACTTGTAAGCCGAATGCTAGATATGGTGTGCCATTCATAAATCGGAACTCTGAAGACTAGTAACGATTCATATTTTACTAAAATACATTACATATTGTGTGTGAAACAGAGAGAGAAATAAAATTTGTTTCCTGCTTTCTTTATTCTTTCAATTAAAAATATATGTTATTGGTACTATAAATGTGTTGTGCTAACAGATATAAAAATAAAATTTTATCCTCACTTATTGTTTTATTTTACTTAACTACATACGTGTATCAAACGTTAATGGTTCGAACCTCGGTATGTTAAAGTTTTTTTAAACTACTTGTTAAATACGTATAGCTGATTTAAATGTTAATGGTTAGAAACATCAATATGTTAGAAGTTTTTAATCAGATGTAAACTTAAAAGTAAGTTGTTAAATACGTAATGGTGTATCAAACGTTAATGGTTCTGAACCTCGGTATGTTAAAGTTTTTAAAAACTAGTTGTTAAGATATGTGGTGGTGTATCAAACGTTAATGGTTCGAAACCCTGAAATGTTACAAGTTTTTAATCAAATGTAAAGTAAAAAACTTAGTTGTTAAATATAGTGATGGTATCAAGCAAACGTTAATGATTCGAACCCTGAAGTCGTTAAAGATTTTTTAAAACTACTTGTTATAATACATAGTGCTGGTTTAAACGTTCAATGGTTGGCACCTACAGTATGTTAAAATTTTTTAATCAAATGTAAAGTCAACAGACTAGTTCTTAAAGCTTCGTGGTTAATGTAATTAACATGTTGAGTAGGTCATGTTTTAAAATCATACGATCATAGAAAAAAATGTCATGTGTTTACAAAGCTATATGTGTAATCAATCCTTAATGTTTCGAGCCACAGTAAGCTTAAATTAATTATATCAGCCATAAGTATAAAAGTAGTTGTTAACAACCGTGGTTAATGTAATTAATAAAGAAACATGTTGGTTTGACAGCTCATATTGAATCGCTTTAGGTAATTGTTTTCGTGTTTATTTTCTCGTTTATAAAGTAGTGATATATGCTATTTTTTATCACTTTTTCATCTTGTTTTGACTTAAAGCTATACGTCATACAAAATGGCGTTAAGTATGTTCTATCTATTTGTGAATTAGTTTATAAGTATGAGAGTGATAAATATGTTTTTATCCTTTTCATCTTGTTTATTAAATCATACGTCATACAAAATGGCGTTAAGTAGTTACTATTTTATTTATGAATTAATTTATAATGAATGATGAGTGATAAATATGTTTTTATCCTTTTTCATCTTGTTTATTAAATCATACATCATACAAAAATGGCGTTAAGTAAGTTGTTACTATTGTCCATGAATTAGTTTATAAAGTATAGAAGTGATCAATCATGTTTTTATCCTTTTTCATCTTGTTAATTCAATGTTTTATGCTTATTCAACTTTTTACACCAACTAGGTCTTATCCTACATTTTACACCATCAATAATTCATCTTAATCAACCTTTACAGCTATATACAAACTACAAAAGAAAATACTGTTTTCGAAAAACAACCTTGTACAACGAAAAAAAAATTCCCAAAATCTAGCACTGACTCTGAAGCCACCACTAATTTGCAGACATATATGAATCAACATTAGGTAATTATTTTCATGTTTGTTTTTCTAGATTATAAAAGTATGAGAGTGATAAATATATGTTCTTTTATCCTTTTTCACTTGTTTATTAAATGTTTAGATCTATACAAAATGGCGCAACGTGAGTGATATTTTGTTTGTTAATTAGTTTATAATGAATGAGAGTGATAAATAAGTTTTTATACTTTTTCATCTTGTTTGATTAAATGTTTAATGCAACAGGTCTTATCCACCATTTTACAGCATCATAATTCAGCTCAATCCAGCTGCTTTACAACTACTATACAAACTTCAAACTCCATCTTTCAATAATCATAAGCCGTAGCCTAGTGATTAAAAGCACTTGGCTCGGTAAGCCAATAGTTACAGAGTTCGAATCCTCAGCCAAGTTTTTTAAATACATAAAAAAAACTTTTAGGATACTATGATGGGACGCCATGTTGGAAGTTCAAATCGACCGCGAAGCATCCGCCATGCTGGGACGCCATGCTACGAAGTATCAAACGACCGCCAGAGCATCCCGCCATGATGGAAGTCAGCTTCAAGCAACAACAGCCTAATGAGGTGCGAGGGCCGTATTTTCCATTGAGCGTCAACAGCCTGTTGACAACAACAGCCTAATGAGGTGAGAGGCCTAATTAGAGGAACTGCCTGATGAGGTGAGAGGTAGGTGAGAGGCTGTTACAGCCCAATAGGCTAGCTGCCGTTCACTTTACTCATTAGGGTCCAAAGTCCAAGCTGTCCTCATTCTACTAATATCTTGTCATCTAACCTCCTTTTTACATTTAAGGGATATTTTTTAAATTTGCTGCCATCACAGTGGTCACATGACATTCGTCAAAGTGCTGTTTTTGTACATTCTATATGCTGAATTCATTTGCCAAAAGAAATTTTCGGATATCTGAATTACAAAAATTTTTCCTGTTTGATGCAAACTCTTTGCAGGTCACTGTATATGAAGGTAGTAATGTGTACATCCGTACATACACCGGAAGTGCGCCGAACGATGGAGAAATTTAAGGATTGGATGAGGAATAGAGGAAGTTACTGGCCCAACTTTCACCTGCTTATAAGTGCATAGCCTTTGAAAAACTAACCAGTCAACAGGGGATCAAAGTCTCCTCAATGCCAAATGTTCTTGGTAGGAAAACTATACCACTTAGCCACAAGCGTAGGTGACTAATCATTTTGTTTGCATTCATACCGGTTCTAGGGGGGAGGAGGTGGGGCTTGCATTATCCAGGTCAAATGGGGATCTTTATAAAGTGCCGTTCTTGAGAATCGCATTTCAGATCTAGTTCAGAGTTTCTACCTGCAAATCGTGCTCCTATACGTAACAGAAAAAGCATACATGAAAAGGCATTGGATTGATCGAAAACTATTTTCCTGTTACAGATTATTTCACGCAAACAATAAATAAAAATAAAAGCTAGAAACAGTATCAATTACCTATGTAAGAATTTTCTTATTATTCACTTGATCTATGAAAACATGCATTTGCAGGAAACCCTTATCATTCCTGTAATTTTATGTGGAAACTTCCACGTTTACTTCTCAGACAAAAAGAAAAAGGCGTTTGAAGCAAAAAAGAGGTTCCCGGCAATATTCAGATATTACTACATCGTATTATCTCGGTTACGATTTCAACGAGATTTAAGTGATTATCGTTACGTTGTTCTTAGTTTACCTACAATAAAAAGATTGAGAAGGAAAACGAATTTCATAACGGCGGGCGGCGCGGCGGCGTTACGTAAAACGTTTCCATTAAATTCGGAACGATAGAAAATTTAAAATTTTCCGTTTATCTTGGTGGGTCAGTGAATCCCTTCAATGTTGATTTATGAATGTATCGATAGTACAATCAAAAAACGCGACCTCGTATAGGACTTTCCTCTAGAACCGGCAATCAACTCGGCTTAGTCACGTGACCCGGCATCTCTCGTTATATAAATTCAACCGCAATCGACCAGTTCATTTCCGTTTTTACCCTTTCTTAGTAAAATCGTCATAGAGAATATTGATTGAGCAAGAGGATTACGTAGTTTCAGAATTGGAGTTGAAAAAGCCCTCGTAAAGAAAATGTGAACATTTATTTTGAGTGTCTTTTCATTCATATTTATTCGACTCTTTATCGTTTAGTTTTGCAAGAATTCTGACCCCCGAGATTTTAAATAGGGAAAAAAAGGACGCCCTCGCGTACGGGAATTATTAATCAAAAGGATAACAAATACAATGCCGGTTAAAGAATAATATGCATAATAGTACCCGCTTCGTTATTTTCGTGACAAACGAGGAGTTTTCTCAATAATAATTTCCTGTTCTGTCAGTGGAATAAGGATGATGACCCTTAGTTGGTTGGCCCGTTGCCATCTCCGATTCCGAGCACATACATATCCCCAACCCGCTAACAACATTGCATGCTTCTTCTCTTATGCGTGTGCAATGCTGATGATTTACTAGAATGCTGCATGTAGCTCTCGACGAAATTCCTGCAATGTTAATACAGGAAACTCGATGCTAAGTCGTTCTCATTGTTTAGTCATCGATTCAAATTTTAATTCGAAACATGAATAAATATTCGAAACCCTTTTAGCATTGTTGTCCTTGTCGTTCTCGATTGGGGTGTCGCATAACAAATAATAGTAATAATAAAAACAAGTAACGGAAACCAAAATTAATGTTAAAACATAACCGCAAAGAAGATAATAATGGAATGGAGAAAAACTCGGAATGCATCAACCTAACGACAACTTGATGGCGTATTTCATCAATCATAAGAAAAACGTTTATCAAATGCTGTCGTTCATTAAGTAAAAACTGAAGAAATAAATACAAGTCAGTGGCCCTTATTCACTGTCAGTTATAACTTAAATGTTTTTATTAGGTATATTGTAAAGTGAAAAAAAATATTTTGCTACAGGCGCCGGTAAGTAAGTTTTTACTGTACATAATATTAATATGTAGTAGGAAGATAGATAATTTTGATAGTTGTTCCTTCTGACTGGTTAAATTTAAAATTTTAAGACTACTGTTCGAGTAACAAATTGTTAACGGGTTGTTAACGTTACGCACCCTTCAAGATGGGTAAGTTCAGAGTCAAGTGACAATTATTTAACATGCTATTATGCAATCTATATTTATTTATGAAGTTCGTGACATAAGGTGACAATAAAGATATTAAATTTAAGCGTCAGTTAACAGTCAATTTATTACATTTTACTTTTGATTTTAGAAAGAAATTAGGATTGAAAAGTCAGACGCAATTAATAGAAAGTTTCGATTTTCCTCCAGAAATTTGTTTTATCCTCGTTTTAATAGACAATAAACGTTTCGCGCAGAACTCCACAGTGACAACAAATCTCGTTTACGTGCTATTTTATGCTGGTGGTTAGACAACCAAACGTTGGTGTCAAAATTTTATTCGATAGATGGCATTGAAATCGACTTCCATTTTCAGTGGAATTCGTTCTTTAGAACGTCCATTTCTTTATTTCTTCGGCGGTCGTACACGTGTTTTTCTCGCTACAGTAATACTTCCTTTTATTAAGTAAAATCGTCGAATTATTTAATTAATTGTAAGGTGACGAGTTATGCACACTGTCGAATGCCGTAAGTGAAACAAATTTTCCTTATCTATGCAAGCGCCATTTTGGTATTCTTTTTCAATTTCTACCGGAGAGATCAAACCATTAATTAATAGACTAGAGTTGCGTTCCATTCTTTACTTGTACTGCTGGTGTTACCTACCTCAACCCTTCGTTCTACGAGGCAGGAGTTATCGTGATTTCTCTACGAAGGAACCGCTGTACCTTATCACAACAGGAGGCCTTCCACTTCCCACACCTGTTCGTCGTGACTGTATTAGCCAGTAGCTAACCAATCAACTTTCGTTCTTCCTGTATTCGTGGACATTTATCTAAAGCATCTGTCGTTTCAGCACTTCAAATAAAATAATTGGACAGCTTTATGTTTTATGCGTATAGTTTTGAACCTTCCATGATTGTAGTTGCTTGTGTTCTAGAAACCGATCATTTTAATTCGTCACTAATTAATAATTAGCGCCTTATGTGATAAAGTTTGTGATCGCGGGGTCTCCCGATTTCACCAATATGTCGGTATGAGTTCAAATCACTTTGACGGTTAGGAGAGTCGACGTAACTGGTCGCAATATCGCTGTCAGTCAATTTATCTGTTTGGCAATTGTCTTATCGTTACTTGCTACAAATTTAATGTTATGTGTTTTTTTCTGTGACAAGTAGTAAAACAAGCTCTATTTCGTTAAATTATATGTTTCTTGGGTTATCAGTTTCCATGTGTCTTAAGTCCTTACTGCTTAAGACTGATAATCTCAACTGTAAAGTAGCACCCTTCGCTTAAAGCATTATTTTACTAATGCATCACTAAAAAATCGCTCACGACCCTCATCGACAGTAGCTATCGGGTACTGCTTCGAAACGACTACAAATTTTTTTTTAAATAAATTTTCGATAATTTACAAACTGTAACAAGCCCCGGATACTAATAAACGTGAAAGAACATATGAAAAGAGCAGAAGTTTCGATAGAAAAATTAAAACAAAAGATACGTTGCAAAAAGAAAACCCTCTCTTCCTCGAACCAATGATTTAACTAAGGCCGGTTTTTATAACAACTGTCGCAAAATAACGACATTCTCTATTCTGTAATAGAATCAACCGTTGTTTAGTATCGACGGTATCTTCAAAAGTAGTCGTTCGCTTTACTACAGGGGTTACTTATCAAAAGCCAACTGGAGACGATAGATTTAATGTTGTTGACCAGCAACAGTCAGCCGGCCCATTATTGGAATCAGTACAATAATTTTAAATCATGTAGTTGCCAGATACTTGAAATTTCCTAAACTGACAAAGAAATGGGATTAGTGAAGCAAATTTTATACAAAACGCGTTCCTTCATAGAAATGTAAATATGTAATAAGTTTTAATGAACTGTTTGATATATACTATTGTTTTGACACCAATTATTTGTAGCATAAATGAAACTCTGCCGAGTCTTAACTGAAACGTCGGCAATTACAAAGGACTTTACGTTTTAAATGTGTCATCAACCACATTCTCTTATGAAGGCCCCAGACTTACGTTTTTGGGAAATACTAAAATTAACTTACTTAAATCAAGATTGAAGTTTAAATAACAAACGATAAAACATCGTTCCTGAATGAGACTATGAACGACATAGTTCGGAATAGCGTTAACGATAACGTCGAGTTGTTCATAGAGGATATGGTGGTTCGGTAACGACAAGTTACAGAATTTAATTCTAAGACTAATACTCATCCTCCAAAAAAATAGAAAAATGCTTTTGCAAAAAATAGTTCAAATGAAAGTTATAGATACCTAAAATTTCTAACAAGTTTCGTTTCATAACTTTGTTAATAGAATTTATATTTTTTGAAATATGTACAGTTAAATCAATTAGTGTCACGTGATTGTCATATCTGAGTAATTATTTATTGGCTAAAAAATAGTTGTGTGAAATAATATTACAAACACTTTTTATTTGAAGAAAAATTTGTAAAATTTTTGAGTTTGGAAACTGTTTACAAACAACTCGAAAAGGGTACCACAAATTTATTTTAAATGTGCCTTAAAATATCTTTTTCTTCGCAATACGTCTCCTCCTTTTATGATAACAAAATTAACCACGTTAAAGAAGCTGAATTTTCAAACTAAGAGCATGATTTTGATAGTTTGTTTAATTAAATGAAGTACAGATTAAACAATATTAAAAAAAAAATGTCACTAATTTTTCTGCGAGCACCCTAAATGGTTCTAGAGTTATGTATTAATTTAACAAATAGTTCAAGCAAATTAAAAAATAGAAACAATTTATTTTGAGGGTCCTAACTTAATTCCTGGGACGAGGTAATTTCTTCCAAAACCCTTCAGGTGCTAATTTACAATTTCCAAAATAAAATTGACTTTTTTTACATTTTTGAAAAAACAAATTTGAGAGAACTCTTCAGTTTGTCGAGCATTAAGAGTAATGTATTACTGTATTATATTTGGCATTGTAACGGTGTTGTTGACTTTTGAGACAGGGTTCTCGAATTTTTTTATATAATGAGACGAGATGAGATGTAAAGCAAACCTTTCATTTGGTCGACATTCGCCCCGAATACAATTACATTTTAAAGTTAAAACCAGAAAGTACACATATAATAAGAAACAGATACATAACAGCAGTTGTGGGAAGCTGGCTGCGTCAAAGCATTGTTGCTTGCGTCTAACGAGTTCACAAGTGTATTTTACATTCAAAACTTTTGATTAACGGGAAGGGTATAACCAGTAGAAAAATGGTTTCTGGAATTCATCTTGCCCAGACGGAGAATGTCTACGTGGCGTATTTCACGGTTCAAGATAAATATAAAAATGTATGTACCGAGTGAATCAAAATGAATTAATTTAGTTTCGACAACGAATTATGAAACATTAAATAATTTAATGTCATAGGAAATATTATAGAAGTAGAAAACAAAAAGTTATAACGTGACAGGATATAGAACCTTTTAAAATCAATGTACAGAAAACCTCAAAAATTCACACTCGCAAGACGATATGGAAAACTCCGTAGAAATTAATCTTTAGAAAATGGTCATCCTTTTGGGATGTAAAACTTTTCAAAATCGATATAGAGAAAACGGTATTGGTTTGTGCGCTTTAAGAAGTTTGAAATGCCGCTGTAGACCACAATATAAATGAATGCGTTGATGGTAATGAAAAAAATGTACATTTTCAAATTCGATGAAAGGAAAATGGCAAACATTTTTAAATATTGGGATTTTCCTTTAAAATAGTATTAAGTAATTGTTAAGTTACTCAAAACTCTATAGAAATTAATGTCATGAGGTACTGTTAGAACTACATAGAAATAGATCCATTATTGTAAATTATTGATTCTTTGGGACATAAAACCTTTAAAAATATAGAGAATGTTTAAATACTAGTTTGTGCGCTTTGGGTATAAAATTAGCCATTAAAACACCTAAGGTGATGCTCAAAACTCCATAGAAAGGAATGCATTATCGCACTGGTAAAACGGCGAGAAAGTTTTTAATATTTGTTTGTGCTTTTTGATTAGAAGAGTAGTCTTGTTAGAATAGTGGAGGTGCTACCCAGAACTCCATAGAAATGGATGGATACACCGTAAAAAAAATTTTATCCTTCGATGAAAATATACTCAAAAAACTCGCGAACTTTTTAAATACTGAATTGTGTGCTGAATATTACGAATAATCGCCAGAACTCTTGAGATATTAACTAGAACTCTAATAGGAATCTTTTACGAATATAGACCTTTCCAAAAAGTAAATGTTAGAAATCCATCGATAGGTATGAATGGTTGTCGTAAAAAAAATTTTACTTATTAAGACTGAAATCAATTTACTGGAAATTTGTTGCACTTGAGCATCCAATAGTGATCGTTAGAACTCTTGGTATGTTATCCAGAGGTCCCCATAGAACTAGATGCGTTATAGTAAAAAAAGGATATAAAATTTTCAAAATCCTTGTAGAGACAACTTGCAAATTTCTTTAAATGATTTTTGCGCGTTGAGGATAACAGATCCTTAAACACTTACATGCTGCCCAGAATTCCATTGGTGCGTTAAGAGGTATCTACCGTTAGAATCTATAGAAATATCGTATTATATCGTAAAAAATGTCACCTTCTAGGGTATAGAATTTTTCGATGTATAGAAAACTGTGATTTGGATTGTGCACTTTGAGCTTAAGAATAACCGTCACAACTCAGTAGAAATGGATGCATTATTGTAAAACAATGATTCAGTGATTTGGACTTAGATAACTTTCAAAATCGGTTTAGGGAAAACCACGAGAAGCTTTTAAATATTACTTTATACGATTTGAACATAATAGTAACCGTTAAAACAACTGAGGTGCTGCCCAAAGGGAATCGTACTGATAATGCATTCCCAGGAGGACTCCATAGACAATGTGCAGTTAGTTCTAAAACAGCCCAAAACAGAAAAAAGTAATAACAGCACGCCACTATGTGGAGTGGTAGATAGTAAGAAGACAAACGACATACTAAAATTTAAACACTTGTGGAGTAGGGAAAGTTTTTTTGTGGGGGGTTTTTATGTGGGGAATGCGGTTTTTCTCGATTTCCAGCGAAGTTTGAACTCCTATCGAAAAAAGTTTCATGACAAAGTTGTAGATATTAAAACATATCTAAAACTTTTGTAGACATCATTTTTCACATAACCTCAAAATTATTCCCGGAAAATCGAAAAACTGATTTTTCGTTTTTATTATTTTTTCGCGTGCCAAATATTTTTTTCGTTAAAATTTGGTGACAACGTTCCTTTTATGGTCTAAACAGGCTGTACTTTTGCGAAAGAAAAAATTAATTTTGAGGTTATATCGGCGAAAAATCAAAATCCGTCTACTTTCACATGGTTTAAGAAAAATATCCTAATACTTTGTAGATATCATTTTTCACATAACCTGAAAATTATTCCAGGAAAATCGAAAAACTGGGTTTTTCGTTTTTATATTTATCCTCACGCGTCAAAATTTTTTCTACCAATAATTTGGGTAAAAAATTTTTCGAGGTTATAACTGCAAAAAATCAAAAATTACCCCCATTTTTGAACCGAAAAATCTCACGTCAAAATTTAAGATTTTCGAACGAATGACGTCGGATTTCTACACGTTGAAACGAGTTTGACTTAACTGTAAAACCTGCTCCAGAAATCAAAAAAGTGAAAAAACGCGTTTTCAAAAAATCATTTTTAATAACCGCATACAATTTCCTAATTTTCATTACAATTTACATTCTAAATCATGAAAACATGTAATATTTAATGTTACATAAATAATTTTCATCCAAAAAATTGACTCAGCATTTCAAGGCCGTCAGTAAATACAATAGCAATAGATCCATTATTGTTATTCCAACGGATATCATTAAACATCAGCAGCAAAGAAGACATGGAAACGTATTTGCAGTACAAACTTGCCCCGTTTCCTCTATCACTTTTTACGCAGAATGGCCTGAGGAAAAATGTCAAATCGCAAATGTACGACGAATTTACCACTGTTAATGCACAGCACACTCGAACTGTACGTGCATGTCGTTGGCGGTGGATTTTACTGCATAAGGTGGTTTTGATTGGTACCCAGACATAGCAAACGCTGTCATTGGCACACTAGCAGCAACATCCAGTAATTTCACGAAAAAATCTGAGCGTAATCGAAGAAAACCATCGGAAAAAATTCCAGAATTTCATTACCAACTGCAAACAAGAATTCCATTTGCACAACCGAAATTTTTATCCAACGAAAAAAATAAGGATAAACTAATAAAGACTTTGTCGGAAATCTTACTGGTTGACGGATTCATTTGTAAACAAGCCCAAGAAGATGCTAATGCTGAGACAATAAATACAGCTTTAGAAATTGGCAAAAACAATGACTAGACTGTTATAATTGTCGGACAAGACATCGACCTTCTGGTACTTTTGAATCAGTTCAATACCAACAATTACAACATTTATTTTCACAAACCAGGATCCCGTAATGTAAAAGATTCATTATACACCTCAGATAGTTTCAAGTTGTTCCAAAAAAATAGTACCGTTTCTGCATTGCTTTTCTGGTTGCGATACAACATCTGGGTTCGCAGGAAAAGGAAAAAAGCCATCATTAAAGCATTACTATCCGATAGAATTTATCACGATTGGCCAACGTTTTCTACAAGAAAGATGCAAATCAGGAAGTCATACCAATCTGCAACAGTAAAATCAGCGTTTAAGTTGGAGAAACTTCCTCCAAAAGAAGGTGCAGCGAAACAACATTGTTACAGAGCATACTATCAGCTACAAACTTGGCTCGGTAACAATGAACTGTCATCAACGAATTGGGGATGGAAACGAGGCGAGCATGGAATAATTCCTGCATTTACTGACAAAGAACTAATTCCTAAAATGCTACTTAAAACTATTTGTTGCAGCTGCAAAACCGGCTGCACTAGTAGGAAATGTGGAGGTAGTAAACATGGTCTGAAGTGTACAGACTTATGTAACAACTGTAATGGTGATGTGCACTTACATCGAGAAAACAACTTATGAGAACTTCAGTGAGTCGGAAGAAGTCTTGGATGAGCCGCTGACGAACACTTACGAGGATGGCAGCCTTCTCGACAAAAACGAAGAAGATACGGGTACCAACATAGAATCCGACGACGAACTCATACCAATAAAAAAACGCAAAGTGTAATGCTGCTTTAATTATGTAATGCACTTTTATTAATAGAAAAAAAATAGTAATTTTTTATATTGAAAAATATTGCAGTAATCATCCTTTTCGGTACGAAACCATTTAAACCTTATAATTAATACTTACTATTTTCGCAGGTTTCGCAAGACATCATCATTTTATAATTTTGAAGGATTGTATTTATTTATATAATATTCAAAAATATATGTTTTTCATGATTTTGTATGCAGTTATTAAAAAATGACTTTTCGAAAACGCGTTTTTCACTTTTTCGATTTCTGGAGCACGTTTTACAGTTAAGTCAAACTCGTTTCAACGAGTAGAAATCCGACGTCATTCGTTCCGAAAATCTTAAATTTTGACGTGAAATTTTCGGTTCAAAATGGCGGGTAGCAATACGTAACCAA